>OW679199.1:95748469-96245809 GCA_940337035.1 Agriotes lineatus
TGATGCGATGCTTCTTTGTTTGGGTAAACTGCCCCAAATACCGAGTAATTCACAACTGCTGCAACCCAGAAACTTAGGAGCCCAAATCGCATAATGCGTAAATTTTATACAAACTAATGCCTACCTATCATAAAAGCATTCTGTCTGTTGTGGTAGCCCAATGAAAGTCCCTTGATCCCCATTTTGCAGTTAGCAGTCTTTCTTACTTACTGTATATGTGATAACTAAAGATATAATTATGATTGTATCTTTAGTTGCCTCATTTGACGGATTGCACATATCGGTATTTATACCGTTGGAGAATTTTTAAAGGAGAAGTTTATAAGAATAAGCTCCAAGAAATAACGAAAGCCCAGAGTTTCATCGTTTAATAGATCGGTCGAGAAACATGATACAATGGCATGGGCCTGCATAGTAGAAATATACTTTCAACATTTTTTATGAAAAGTAAAAGAAATATTGATAAAAGTGCATTCTTGTAATTAAAGTTTACCGTGCACGGGCTGTGCTGTTTTTAAGGTAACCTGTATATAAAAAGATATTAAAGAAATTTGGAAAAGATTCTATAAAGCTGTTAGCCAAGTTATGGGTAATACAATTTAAAAAAGGGGAAAGAAACGGCAGTGTCAGGTGGTACACACATCTTCATATTTGTTAACGCCTATACTGAAATTTACACAAAACCAAATCGTTGTTGTCATTTTTATACATTGGCAAAGTACAGCGTTCCTCGTATATCAACTACTAAGTATCATCTATCTAAAACATGTATAGTATAAAACTGCCCTAGTTATAGGAAGCGTTAAAACTCGACACAAGGCGAGCTGTCCACAACTTTAAAGCTCTAACATGCCTGGGCAAATACACTTCAGCCAAGTTTTTTCTCCAAGACGGCATGAGCAACATGATGGCTATAACTGCAAAGAACGGCCAAAGAACAGTGAACATCAACTGAAACACAGTGCAGAATTTCTATAAACAGTTATAAAGAAGCCTAAGAAAATAATAATGTTTCTACCTGTAAAACCCATTGAAGAATTACCCATGCCCCAACGCAGGTCAATCCAGCTATGATGACTGCTTGAATTTCTGTATCAAGAAACCAGGGAGGCAAAACGCATCCATCACCATACAATAAGCTACCGTCCATTATTTTTTTTAATAATTTGGTATTTTTAAATGTTTTTGTGTTTCAGCCACTCGTTAGGCTTGTCAGACAATCACTGTCAAATTTTATGTTTTCAGCTACTACGCGATTCGTGCTCTCGAAATCAACCCTTAACGAGTGACCACTTCCTGCAGGAAATGACGTAATCGAATTCAATCAATTCTTGCTGACCAAATGCAAGTCATGCAAGGTAGAATCACGGCAGATACCGTTTCGTTACGGATAGTTAGGAAATTACAAATAATTTGTTTCTGAATTTAGCCATATGGACTGGCTTTCTTGTTTCGCTCGTACATCTGCTGTTTGTTTTGTTTGTTTATTGACACCAAAAAGCGAGTATTACGTATTACGCATAAAACTGGGCAGAAGATATAAATTTAGTTTCACTTACTTTATTACAATGCAAAACAATAAAGCCGATTTTTTGATAAATTGCTATTTTAATGAATTTTTATTTTTAAAGCTATTTAAAAATAATTTCTTAGTTTTTTGAGTAGGGAGGTTGTTTAAATAAAATAGAAAACATTTTAAACGGTTATTTTAAAAATTAAATAAATATGCTGTTATTGAAGACACAAGTTATGTAATCAATTCTAGAACTACTCGTATTATATAACTTTCATTGCTGTTTTTAGGTGCTCTTAAATTGTTTGTAATATTATCCTGGTGCTCTGCAGAACCTAGTTTTTTTAAGTGGAGTTGGAGTATCCAATGATTTGTATCAGCTGCTGATCACCTGAGTAGAAGTGTTGGTACTATAGGCGCCATTTTGTTTTTAAATGAATCAATTAAACAGCACTACAGGCGTCAGTTTGTTGTATACTTACTTACTTACTCTTTGGCCTTGACAGATCATAAAGGTCCATGGCCTCCCTGTCAGGTTTCCCAAAAGTGCTGTGGCTACCCGTACCTCCAAGATTTTTAATTTTTCCCTCCGCTAGTGGCTTTGATGCAAGAGCTGCTGTTTTCAACCAAAGAAAAACAAAATTTATTAACATCGTCCAGAAGTGCTCGCATCTAAATCAACTTGCTAAACTATTTAAAGAACAGGACGCCGATTCAGAAAAAGAGGATTTTCTTGTCGCTTTGTACGGGGGTGGCATGGATAACGGATGCATTGCGCTACCAGCATTTTGCAAAGTCCATCACAAAAAGCAAGTTTAATCTTGCTACTCTTCCACCAACAAGAGATGCTGCACGATATCATGCGTTCAAGACTTACCACCAAGTCCAAGCATGGTATGAAATTGAAAAAAGTCCACAGAAATGGGGTGGAAACGTAGCAGTAATGGGATTACTGCAGTGACAATTACGATCCATTTCCTGAGTTCTCGCTCAGTTTTATATCATACAAACGCAAAAAAGGATGTAGCGCAGCGTGCAGCTGCAAAAAATCTGAGTTGAAGGGCTTCCTTATCTGTCAATTTTGCAATGGACAATCATGGGAAGATGTACTAGACGTTATAATCGACGACAACAAAGAAGGAGAAGAAACGTTATCAAGTGGTGGGCACTTCTCGGAGCTTAAGGGAGTGACAAATTTGAATCTCAAATCGACAACAACAGCAAATGTTTTTATGGGGAAGCAGATATGAACCAAGTGGGCCATCAAACCGACAAAAAATGTATTATAGCACTTTGATTACTGCTATTTTAGTGGATTAGGACTACTGGGGATATCACAAACGAGTCAACAGCAACGAAATTCTATTCACTATAGTCCCGGATTGTCAAAAATGACGTTTTTTGGTAGCACTGTTGAATTTTTATTGGTTTTTTCTTTACTACTAGGTTGGACAACGCAAAACCGTTTTCGTTACCTGGCAACTTTTATTTATTTCAGTTCGAAATAAAAAATATTTTGATTTAACCATAACCTATAATTTATAGTTTTGACATTAGTAACTTAATTAATTGTTTCTAGTTACCCATAGCTTGACTTAAAAGTATTAACCATGATATAAAGGATTATTTTTAATTAATATACTTTTGTGCTATTCTCTTAATGCAACTGGCTAATATTTTTTTCATACTAAGTGTATTATAGCGACGCCTGTCCTCAATATTAAAGATCGGGGATGTTGTCTTATCTGATTATATTTCTGGCATTATTATCTATATAGTTTCTCATCTCCACATATTATGTTGTTCTTGAGATATTTGAATATTTCTTACCGTTCGTTTCTTCTGGTTGATTTAATGTTGTGTCTCTTTCTTTCCATCTTGAATTATTTATATTTTTTCTCCTAATCTGGTTTATTTATCTTATATATTACATTTAATATTTTTTCCATCTTTCTATCTCTAAAATTGGTTTAGATTGGAAATCTTTCATTTTTGGTGTCATATCTTTTAACATTTGCATACAATGTCCAAATTTGTTTACTACTTGGTCCAATAACGTTTTCTTCAACTTTCTGTTTATTCCAGTGCCCTTTTGAATCCTCTCTCCTTTTAATCTACAGTTCCTTCCAAATACCTGTTATCGTATCAAGAAATACTTGTTACTGGGGTTTCACTTTTTTCTCTCACCTATTATTTTATTTTTCATTCTTCTCCTTCACTTCATCCTAAAACTTGCTGGTGTCAGCGATTTTCTACTTTCCATTCCTCTGTAAAAAGTGGTAGTGCTAATTTCTGTCAAATATGTTTTATGTAAATAGTAACAACAATAAATTAAAATATAGCCGTCACTCTACTTAAAAACCTGTACACTTTTATGGAAACACCCTAGACATAACTTCAAAAACCTACATGCCGTTTTAACACGTATCCATAAACTGTTATCCCAGTGATGCAGCGTAAGTAACAAATTACTTACGCTAAAAGCACAAAAGCCACAGCAAGTGCCAAAACGGAAGGGAGGAATCAAGCTGCGTGGTGCGGCACGTGGCAGCCACGTGATCTTCTACAGCTACACGATTATTCGTATCTAATTGCATTCAGATAATCACTTGATAGAATTAATGCATTACTTGAGGGCCGCGTGCCGTGTTGCATTGCATTAAGCACAAGAGCTTGTTTGCTCTACCTCGGGTCAGAGCACGTGCGCGCTCGTCGGGTTAATTGCACGCGCCCGCGCGGTAACCCTGAGGCACCCCTTCACCTTTTTTCGAAAATTTTGCTTGGCGCCCGCCGCCGTCGCTGCGGATTGCTCCTCTTGCGTGTTTGAGGATAATCAGACTGGCTATTTGTCGGTTCGTGGACTGACGTGCAGTCTGTCTTTGATGGTTGACGAGACCTAACATTGCATGACATCTTCACAACCGTAAACCCCCACACCCACAGTTCCAGGGTTTCTTATTACGCTAGTTAGTGTCACGAACGGCATGCCCTAACCATAACATACGAAGACTTTCGCTAAGGAGCAAAATTTAAATCCTTTTAGAAAGGTAGGCTGCTTTAACTGCTCCTGTAGATGACGACATGTAACATAACTGGGTTAAATAAACTAGTCACAATGATAATTATAATTAGGCAGAATTTATAATCCAATATATTTAGTATTTTTATAACTAACAGAAAGATTTAACAAAAATGTACACATAAATTGAGTTTTGTGCATTTGAAGTTAACGATCGTAAATGTATGCAAAAAAATATCAATTTAAATCCATTACCAATAATTATGACTATGACCAGTCAGTAGATTATTCTCACAACTGTAGGAGTCGTTTATAAATTTTGACACTCCCTTCAAATAAAAGATCCGTATCTTATTGGTACAGCCACACTAGAAGTTGCTTTATTCTTGAGTAGCACATGGAAAACTTTTTTTCCGTTCTTGTTTTATCTATTCAGTTTCTATCATATGCTCTGATATATAATTTATAATATATATATATATATATATATATATATATATATATATATATATATATATAATTTAGAATGCTTTTAACGTATGGAAATACACATATGGTGCGTTCCTCTTAGCTAACTTGTAATAAGTTACCATAGTAGTCTTTGCTTCGATCATACCTTAAATTTTGTTGTCTGCCTTACGAAGGTTGACTTCTGTGGAACTGCTCCGTTGTGTACGCATTTTGTATCGCCCTTTGGGAGCGGTTAGAAGTGGAATGCAAATAAAATCCAGTGTATGTTTTTTGTATTTCTCATTTGAATTACTAAAAAACCAATGGCAATCGGTATAGTATGGATTTGCTTTGATATAACAGTAACAGTAATGGGGCCACAAGGCTATGTAAAAATCTTGTAGGAAATGCCAATGTTTAATTATAAATCTATTGCTTTCAGTTCCGAGAGACTTCGAGCTGTTGCTTGGGTGTAATTTTTAATGCAGCGTGTACTGGCAGCATAGTAAAACCACCTAATTATAATGTTGATTGCAACTATCTCTAAATGCAAAATGTGTTGGATAGACTAATGTGTTAAGATGGATTACACAGAGTGTTCCGCGACATGACGGCCATAGCTTAAGGGTGTGTTACCGAGACAATTTTAATCCAAAAATGTCTTATGAACGTATGTCCAAAACTGATTCGTAATAAAAATACAAGCACTTTGAGTTTTAAAAATTTCGTAGATACTGACTTTAATTTCAGGAAAATAAAATCATGTTGACTATGAATAGTTGCTTTTTTCTTTATTCTATTTTAACAATTGTTACAAATTTAGTATTGTGTATGTCAAAACCAGCTCACCTCTGAAAAGAGCTTATTGTTAAGATTATGGACGGTGCTGCAACTATTCGTGCTGACCATGAGACTCTTCTTCAGTGGTAAGGAAGCTCAACGGTGTATACGAGAATTGGGTAAACAGTTTTAACAATTACTCCAGTAATATATATATTCCGTAAACTCCTATCTGGAGCATAGGGCTTCTACAAAGTTGCGCCATCGGACTCGATTTCGTGCTAAGGCTTTTATTTCGTTCCAAGTTTTCCCGTTGTCTTTGGCTTCTTTCAGTACTGTGCGCCTCCAGGTTGTCTGAGGTCTGCCTTGTTTTCGCCTTCCTTGAGGGTTCCAATCTAGCACCATTCTACTGATTGTATTCTCTTGTTTTCTCAGAGAGTGGCCAATCCAACCCCATTTTCGTTTCAGGATTTCTCTTGCTATTTCTGGTTGATTTGTAATTCGCCATAGTTCTTCGTTGGAGATAAGGTCTGGCCAAAATATGTGACAGATTCTGCGGAGGCATTTGTTTACAAATACTTGGAGTTTATTAGAAATTGCTTTAGTGACCTTCCAGGTTTCGCAGCCGTATAGTAAGACCGACTTTACGTTGCTGTTGAATATGCGTAACTTGGTTTTTCTGGAGATGTAGGTCGATGACCAGGTTTTGTGGAGCATTCCAAATGTCTGTCTTGCTTTTCGGATACGGCTTTGGACATCTTCTTCAGTTCCCCCTTTTTTTGAAATAATAGAGCCCAGGTAACAAAAGCTTTCCACGTCCTCTATTTCTTGATCATTAATGTTGAACTTATTTAGATTGCGCGTTTCAATTCTCAATGATTTTGTTTTAGGAACATTGATTTGAAGTCCTACTAGGGCTGCTTGTGTAGTTAAGCGTTGAAGTTTGGTTACCATATCTGCATGTGTGTGGGATAAGAGGCAGATGTCGTCGGCATAGTCTAAGTCCTCCAGTCGACGTTGAAAGTCCCACGTTATACCTCTACTATCGTTGTTGACAGCTTTCATGATCCAATCTAAAGTTAGGTTGAATAAAAGTGGGGATAGGGGACAGCCTTGCCTGACCCCATTTTTAATTTCAATCTTTTCGCTAACTCTACCTTTGTGTAGTATTTGACAGTAGTCGTTTGTATAGAGATCTTTCATAATATTTACTAGCTTTTGTGGGATGCCTATGTGTGTCAGTATGTTCCAGATAACTGTTTGATTTATACTGTCAAACGCTCTTTTAAAATCGACAAACACTAGATAAAGTGGTGACTTCCATTCCAGGGACTGTTCAGTTATTATTCTTAGAGTGTTTATGTGGTCTATGCAGGACCTCTCTGGTCTGAACCCGGCTTGCTCTTTCCTAATTGTTGGTTCGATGGTATCCATCATTCTGTTAAGCAAAATTGTTGTCCGTATTTTGTTGACAGTATTGAGAAGGGTTATCCCTCTCCAGTTACTGCAATGACTCAAATCGCCTCTCTTCGGTACTTTAATAATGATCCCATCTTTCCATTTTCCTGGAATTTGCTCATTTTCCCAAACTTCCTTAATAATAGGGTGCAAAAGTTTTGCAATAAGATCCTTATCTACTTTGAGAATATCTGGCGGAAGGTTATCACGGCCGGCTGCCTTGCCTGAATGTAAGTGATTGATAGCGCTTTTAATTTCATTTTCTGTAGGTGCGTTTGTGTTTATTCTTACCGGTTGGATATCCCCGTTTTCGATAATATTTCGTATCCCTTCATCATGGTCCTCAGGTTCCATTCCGATGATCTCGGTATAATATTCTTCCCATCTACTCATTTGTTCATCTTCACATGTTAATAGTTTACCATTCCTATCCCTTATGTTCGTATTTGTTGCTTTTCCCTTGTTAGTTAGCCTGTTTGTCAGCTGGTATAGTTTCTTCATGTTATTATGTTTAGCCGCTTCCTCTGCCTTAACTGCAATGTCCTCGTACCATTTTCGTTTATCTTGTCTGGCGCTTCTCTTGGCAGCTTTGTTCAAGTTGTTATATTCCTCTATTAGTTCTTCCCTCCTGGTTTGTGTTGTGCAGCTGTTAAGCTTTGCTTTTGTTTTCTTTCTCTTAGTGATTAAATCCCAGGTTGTGTCTGTTATCCATTGTTTCCTGTTAATGTTCTTTGTTCCCAATGTTTCTTCACTCTTCTCCAGTAAGAAATCTGTAATTTTATCCCACCTTGACTCAACCTCCTCATTCTGAATTGCGTTTAACTCTTCTTTATTATTTAATTTGGACTTGAGTTCAGTATATATCGTGGGGTTTTTAAGCTTTTGTAAGTCAAATATCTTGCGTTTAAAGTGCGGATAGCGACTTTTAACCGAGGCGAGTTTTATTCTTATTGTGGTTGTTATAAGGTGGTGATCGCTGGCCACGTCAGCGCCCCGTCGGTTTCTCACATCCAAAAAGGAGCTGCGCCATTTTCTGCTATAGGCAATGTGATCTATTTGATTTCTAGTTCTATTGTCTGGTGAGATCCATGTAATCTTGTGTGTCTCTTTATGTGGGAAAACGGTTCCACCAATTATTAGATCAAAGTTTGTGCATAGCTCCACAAATAGGTCACCGTTCTCATTTCGTTGTTCCATTCCAAATTTTCCAACGCTTGTTTCATTGAGACATTGCTTGGAGCCTACTTTGGCGTTGAGGTCGCCCATCACTATTATTATGTCTCCACTGTTTATTTTGCTGACACTGTTTGTAAGTTGTTGATAAAACCTATCTTTCATTTCTTGTGTGGCGCTTTCCGTTGGTGCATAGCATTGTACGAGAGACAGATTTCTAGCACTAGTGCGAAACTTTGCAATTATTATTCGGTCTGAGATAGGACTCCAACTTATCAGGGATTTTCTGGTTTCTTTATTAATCAGTACTCCTACTCCACTTTCTCTGTTTTCATACTCTTCTTTACAAGAGTACAGCAGGCTATCTCCATTTGCCAGCTTGAATTCTCCGTTACCAATCCACCTAATTTCACTAAGGCCCAGTACAAGCAGATTGTAATTGCGCATTTCTTTTGAAACTTGGCCTAGTTTGCTGGGTTCTTGCATCGTGCGAACATTCCACGTTCCAATTCGTACAGCCTTTTTCATGCCAAAATTCGTCATCGTTTGGTCCGTCCGGCTAGTCTTTGTATCAGTTTCTTTGATAATTTTAGTTTAGGGTGCAAATTGCGATTGCAAAGCTGGTTATCAGCCAACCGCACCCGATTCTGGTGGTGGGGCTGCCACCTTTTTGCATCCAGACCTACAGTATTTTAGTGAACATCATTTGCTATGCCCAGTTATTTAGGTTATCCCGCCTATGCTCGGTCGTCAGAGCCTCGTTAGTATAAACAGGGTGTACCACGTGAAGGTGAGGTTGACTTTTGGGTTGGCTAGGTCTTCGAGCGCCTTCACCCCTTGCACCCCACTCCAGTAATACAGTCTTTAAATCCTAAAATTCATTTAAATGAAAATTTAACTATTGCCTTTTTACCTCCTTTCACTTCCCTCGTCTGAAAGACGAAGGAAGTAATCACGAAAAGATCACCTTCTGAGATTTCTTCAGATCTTCACGTTTCATTGTCACTAGATGACGGAAAACAGGTTTTCTCAATTTCGTCTGTCTGTCTGTCTGTTGGCGGTATAACTCAAAACAGATTTGTCGGAGGAAGACGATATTTTGCATACACATTATATATATACATAGAATGAAACCAAGAAATATATGCAGGGTGAGCACCTAAAAAAAATAAAATGTTGTTTATTTTTCATTCAACTTAGTAATAGATACAAGTAATAATTTGTACATAGTGCAGGCTTTATTGTTACCAAAAATGGGAGCCAATAGATACAGAATACATTTTTACAATACAAAAACGAGGCATAAATTAGCGCGTTAATAAATATAGCTGCGACGCAGGAATTCATGGTACAGGTAGAAATTACGATACCCCACTAAACGTTGGGGCTGCACAGGCGGTCCGTCTGCCGTTCGAATTCGGCCACCGGTAACCTCTTTTTTATTTGAAAATTTATTTAATTTATTAGAAACGTGAAGATATATTTCCTCCTAACTTAATTTAATTTTTAAAATTATTTAGTGTCACAATGTCGACGAGGAAAGTTCTGGGTAAAGCCTTTTACAGATTTTTACTTCCCTCGTTTGAAAGACGAAAAAAGTATTGTAATCACGAAAAAATTACCTTCCGAGTTTTCTTCAGATCTTCACGTTTCAAGGTCCCTAGATGACGAAAAATAGATTCTCTTAATTCTGTCTGTCTGTCTGCCTGCCTGTCTGATTATATTTTGCATACATATTATATATCTACCTCGCATGAAACCGGTACAATTTCATACAAATATATACAGGGTGAGCTCCTTAAAAAAATTAAAATTTGGGTCAATTTTGAAAGGGAAGGTAGTAATAACGTTCACATAGGTCAGGCTTGACATTTGCCGAAAATAAGACTCAACCGATACAGGATAATGTCACAAAAGAGTAAAAACGTTTGAACAATAAGACCGTTGTGTTCAAGAGAGGCGCGCGCCGGATTTATATCGAAGAGGCTCGGTGGCGTAGTTGGATTTATCGATGCAGATACGATCTCTACGCAGAGGTGCGGTTACGATCGCTCTGTAGATGCGGCGGGTTCAAACCCCAGCGGGATAAATTTTTTTTATTTGAAAATGTATTTAATTTATTAGAAAAGTGAAGATATTTTTAGTAGTAACTTATTTTGATTGTTAAAATTATTTAGTGTCACAATGTCGACGAGGGAAGTTCTGGGTAAACACAGATTTTTTAAGTTAAAATTACTGTAGCTCCGTTACGATTGAGTTTAGAGCATATATTCAGGAAACATTTTTGGCTTAAAATTACCTCAGAAACGCACCCTTAAGCAATGGTGGTCATGTCGCAGGGTACCATGTATACAGGGTCCTGCATTAGTGCGTCGGGCATTCCTAGCGTCCTTATTTACAACAGTAGAAAAAAAAGTTTAACAAAAAAGTTGTAGGATGTGGGTTGATGCATACTCTAAAAATATTTTTAAATATACAGGGTGATCCAAAAAAGTGTGACTTCATAAAATAAATATTTTTTAAATGACACTCGGTATTTTTTGGCACATTAAGGTTTCTTTTGGTGTTCTCTCTTATGTGCCAAAATAATTTTTTATTTGCTTTGATATTTTAGGAGCAATAAATAAAAAAAGATGAAAAGATCGTTTTGCACGCTTGGAAAAAGTAGAAAAAAATCTTATTAGATCTGTTTTGTTCCAGCTAAATAGTGTTAACAGTAATGCTAGAGGTCTAATAATACTCTGACAATAAACAGATTTTTCTTATTTTATACAGGGTGTCAAAATTTGGTTACAAAAGTGGCAGCTTTCAAATCAGCTTTTCTTAGTATTTTTCAATGGCACACCCTATATTTTATTTCATTATTTAATGCAGAATTTAATTACAAGCATATTTTGTTATAACGAATGTATTAAAATTCTTAATGGTTTTAGAGGTATTTACCAAAAACCATAAATATCCTCATTAAACTAGTGCAGTGTATTGGAAATTATCATCGACAGCCATGAATTCCCCAGAATTGAAATATTATCCCACAAGCTATGGAAAAACAATTGGTGCTTTTCAATAACAAATGATTTTAACATTTCTAGTTTCTTGTAATAATTTTTTTATCTCATTTAGTTCTTTTCTGGAGTATTAATTTTTTAAAAATGAAAATTTTAAGAGAAGAGTTAATTGATATGGTATTTGTGTTGGGGAATTGTGACAAAAATTGTTTACTGGCCAGTAGAGTTTAAGCGACTCAGTTTCCGGAGGGGCGTCATCCAGATCCCCTAAGCTTTACTAGATTGCTCGAGCGTTTTATCGAGACTGGGAGTGTGGACTATAAAAAGGAAGAAAGAACAAAACCGGCTACAAATGAGGAAAAACAAATAGCAGTTTTGTTAACAGTTACTGAAAATCCAAACATAAGTCAGGCACGCGTCGGAGAAGAGGTTGAATTTAGTGAAAGGTCAGTTCAGCGAATTCAAAAAATGCATCGTTATCATGCATATTATATTCGGCTACACCAGGCTATGAGTGAAAATGACTTTCAGTGCAGGGTACAATTTTGCGAGTGGGCTGGAGCACGTCTTCAAGAAAATCCACGTTTTTTTATGTCGGTGTTATTTTCTGATGAGGCGACATTTCACAACAACGGATGCGTAAACAAACACAATTTTCATTATTATGCCGCCGAAAATCCACACATCTTTCGTGAAATGGACTACCAACATCGTTGGTCGATAAATGTTTGGGGAGGAGTGATTGGTGGTAATGTGCTCGGTTCCCATTTTTTTGACGGCCACCTTACCGGTCAAATTTATCTACTTGCTAATTTACCACCAAATATGCTGGCACAAATGTGGTTCCAACAAGATGGAGTTCCAGCCCATTATGCGCAATAGGTCAAAGCAGAGTTAGATAATATGTACGGAAATCGCTGGATTCGAAGAGGAGGGCCAGTTCGATGGCCTCCGAGATCGCCCGATTTAACCAAATTAGATTTTTTCTGTGGGGGTATGTAAAAGATCTAGTTTATAAGGAACGGCCAACTACCGAGGAGAACATGCGGCAGAGAATAATTAACGCATTTGCGACAATCACACCAGCGATGCTGGGCGATGTAGATAGCAGCTTACAAGTAAGAATAAACAAATGTTTGCAGCAAAATGGAAGACATTTTGAACATTTGTTAAAATGAATTGCCAATAGTTCCTGTTAAAGTCTGTAAAGTGATAAATAAACACATACATATTGTTTTTCCATGGCTGTCTATGATATTTTCCCAATACTTTTTTAGTTTAATGAGGATATTGATAGTTTTTGGTAAATATCTCTAAAACCATTAAGAATTTTAATACATTCGTTATAACAAAATATGCTTGTAATTAAATTCTGCATTAAATAATGAAATAAAATACAGAGTGTGCCATTTAAAAATACTAAGAAAAACTGATTTGAAAGTTGCCATTTTTGAACACGTATAAAATAAGAAAAACCTGTTTATTGTCAGAGTATTATTAGACCTCTAGCATTACTGTTCACACTATTTAGCTGAAACAAAACAGATCTAACAAGATTTTTTTCTACTTTTTCCAAGCGTGCAAAACGATCTTTTCATCTTTTTTTATTTATTGCTCCTAAAATATCAAAGCAAATAAGAAAATATTTTGGCACATAAGAGAGAACAACAAAAAGAACCTAAATGAGTCAAAAACTATAGGGTGTGTTATTTAAAAATATTTATTTTATGACGTCACACTTTTTTGGACCACCCTGTAAATTTAATTTTTTTTTAAATATGCATCAACCGACATCCTACAACTTTTGTATCAAACTTTTTTTTCTACTGTTGTAAATAAGGATGCTATGCATGCCCGACGCACTAATGCAGGACCCTGTATAAAAAGTATTAAGTTATCGGAAAAAAAGATGATAATGAGGTAACTAAGTTACTGAAATTATCAATATAAAAGTTAAAATATGAAATGGTAAGGAGTAGAAAAGAAGGAATCGACTAACGGAATATATAGAGAAATAGGATAAAAGTTAAATTAATGATTAGATAAAACGGAAATTTATAGTAAAAAGCGACAATTTAAAGATATCTATAAAAACATAGAAATACAGAGCACTAATCTACCTCCATAAATTAGGCTTCTTCTGTTTTAGGTGCTTCAGATTCTTTAACCATAGAGTTCTTCGTCTTCTTCCCGGTGGCCTTCTGCTAGCGATGTTTCTCGTGCATAATGCGTTGCAGCAAGTAATATTCTGTACCCCAGACATTCTACTTTCTTGCTTTAACGTGTTTTGTTACTTCTGGTTTTATATGCATCCTTTACTCACTTGAACGATCCAGGATAGTTTCAGAGTCCTTCTGTATGCTCACATTTCGAAAGCATTTCGATAAGAGCCCACGCCTCCATTTCAAGAAGTCATACTGGGAATACGTAGAACCTCAGAACACAAACCTTCTTCTTTAGGTTGAAGTAGCGAAGTAGATATTACAGGTTCCTTGAGTTGAAAGGCGTCATTGTCTCCTGCAATTCTGGCTTTATTTCAACTGAGTAGCCCCAGTTCTCATTTAAGGTGCAACCTAAATATCTAAACCCTTATACTCAGTCTATGTCTACATTTTGGACTCTAAAACTATAATCAATTAGGTTTGTAACCCTACTGATGCTTGTATTTGGTATTGCTGACGTTCAAGTTAAAGTTGTAGTTTTCGCTATTTTCGACAACGATGTCTATCAGTCTCTATAGACATAGATGTATCTGTCAGTAAGACCGAATCATTAGCGTATCGTATATACAACAATATAATGTCTTCTTCCATGTCATTAGACATTTCTCTGATCAGTTGTTCCATGTACGCATTGAAGAGTAGCGAAGACAAGATACAGCCATGTTATATAAATGCAGTAAAACTGTCGGAAAATTCCCCGTCACCTTAAAAAAATTGGCCGTTGTGATTCCTCTTGCCCAGTGGTTTATGGTCACTAGGCAAGTGTAAAACCAAAATAAAAGTGTCCCCACCCCCTGCTAAACAGCCGCCATCTTGAAACCAATTAAATTTGTTCTTTCTCGCGATCCATTGGTCGCACAGAAAAAGTTATTGAACAAAAAATGTTGTAAATAAAATTCTACACATTTTTTATCCGTACCACGATAACGAGAAGTTGGTATTTCAAACGGTAGAGGGCGACAAAGTTACCAAAAATCGGTTTCCGCCATTCTAGCTTTTTGGGGTGTTTTTTTTTCCGAAAATTGTGAATGTGAAAGTTGTAGTGCTTGAAAAAATATGCACGAATCTCTTTTAATAATGTGATTGATTTAAATAGTCTCCGAGTGACAGTCCTTCATAGTCCGCGCAGCGTGGGAAGTGCACGATATAGTTCGGCGCAGCGAAGTAACCATTTCTGTTTTGCGAGGTAAAATCGTCACGTCACTCAAGTAGTTTCAATGTGAATAGGTTTTCAGAACCTACGGAACTTCTAAACATTTTTGGTCATTGCCGCGATACCGAGAAATTGGTATAGGTAAAAAAAAGTATAGGAAGGGAATATAAGAGCCCAGAATCATATAATTTAGCTTAGATCTGTAAAGCTCTTAAATTTTCTGGTGTAATATTCATTATATAATACTTTAATTGCAATTGTTTGTAAATTTTGCCACAGGAACTACCAAAATTCAACAAATTGACAATAGCTTTACCACGTACCATTTTTGCAAAAATAGTACAGACACCCGACTATCTATATGTTATTAAACAACAAACAGCTTGTTTCACTTCAACTAAAACATGCTACGGTGAACGAAATGATATTTTGATCGTTTGGACCAAATGAAATGAATCGGTAATTTATTTTAAAGTTAGTGTTTCCCGACTATTTTTTGTAATTTGCTATTACTAAAGCTGTTGTAATATTGCTAATAACGTCTACAATCATGATGTAAGAATATTGACCAAAAATATTTTCTTTTATGGGTACAAAATAAAGATACCTGAAAAATCTCAACTGGACCAAATGATGTGATTCTGGGCTCGTATATTGAAAGTTATTTTTTTTTTGCCTAAACCCTAAGATATATTGTAGTTTACTCGGACACTTTCTTTTTGAGTTCTTCCTTCGTCTTGGTTCGGAGCCTCAGACACAACCGAGTCATTATCGACCATAGTAGAAGTATTGCTCGAACTTTTATTGAAAAAAGAGCACACAACTTGTTATAAACGCAATGTGAAAAATTCTTGGAAAAAATCCGTGAATACGATTGCGAGTGCTGTTTTGTGATTGTATTCTGATTAAAAATGGATAATAGTACAAGCGATAATGGTTTTCCTTATGTTAACCAAATGGCAGACATGGCATCTCGTTAGTTATAATAAGTGCGGGATATAAATAATTTACTTCTCTCTACTTCTCCACGCTGCGCGG
This sequence comes from Agriotes lineatus, assembly GCA_940337035.1. NCBI lineage: Eukaryota > Metazoa > Arthropoda > Insecta > Coleoptera > Elateridae > Agriotes > Agriotes lineatus. The sequence goes on from OW679199.1 coordinate 95,764,284, forward strand.
ACTTTGAAGGACTGTCACTCGAAAACTATTTAAATCAATCACATTATTAAAAGAGATTCGTGCATTTTTTTCCAAGCACTACAACTTTCACATTGGCATTTTTCGGAAAAAACCACCCCAAAGAGCTAGAATGGCGGAAACCGATTTTTGGTAACTTTGTTGCTCTCTATTGTTTGACACACCAACTTCTCCGAATCGCGACAAGGATAAAAAAATGTGTAGAATTTTATTTCCAACATTTTTTGGTCAATAACTTTTTCTGTGCTACCAATGGATCGCGAGAAAGAACAAATTTAATTGGTTTCAAGATGGCGGCTGTTTGGTTTTACACTTGTCTAATGGCCCTAAACCACTGGGCAAGAGGAATCGCCGCGGCCAATTTTTTTCAGGTAAAACGACAATTTTACTGTAGTATACGGAGAATGAATACTTCCTCGCTAAGGCTGTTATACGCCTCCACAGTCGCTGTTAATTCCGAATACAGACTAGCTATAATTGAATATCTCTACTATCTAGTTCGATATCTTGAAGGATGTTTATCATTTTTTAATATCTTGTTCTGTCAAACGCCTTCTCGAAGTCAATCTTACACGCCTAAACAGATTTATTTACGTCTCGGTATCGCTATATCAATACACAAACTGAAAAAAGAGCGTGCCTTGTTCTTAACCCGTTGGCGAAACCCAACTGGGTATTGCCATTCTTCGCTTCTATTTTAAGGTATATTCGCTCAAAAATTACTCTGAGGAAAACCTTGAGCGCGTGATCCTGATACCAAATTTATCACAAAGTCAAATCACCTTGACTCCATGGGCACATGTGAGGGCCAGTTAGCAAACAGTGCAATTACCACGCATATGAGTAAAGGTGAAATTCGAGGAACATTGAGAGGATTTAGTCGAAATAGACTAGCACTCGGTACAGAAAATTATCAAATAAAGTGAACACAAGTTAAACTTCATGGAGAATTTAAAATAATTCTGCCCGAGGCGTGAAAAGACTCCTCAAAATTTATAAATTACGAACAGAGTGTTGTGGCTGATGACATAATGCCGTTGCATGAGCGATATGTATCAACAGCAAAAGTTCTCATTGCTGAAAATAAGATATTCAAGTCAGTTTCTCAAAATTCGGCAAATAACATACCTGACAGTGCTATGCACCATGTCAAGTTACCAGCTATTAATCTCCTTACTTCTGAAGGAGACCATGAAGATTGGCTGGAGTTTTGGGCCTACATTTTCTTCATTAATTCAGAGCAACAATGTAATGAGTAATATACAGGGCCTGCTAAGGCCAGTACGAGTGCTGCTGTTTATTCAATTGCTTCAATTGTACAAAGCAAACTATACAGTGGCTTGGGATGTTTTAATCAAGAAGTACGAGAACAAACGCATTATTGTTCATAATCACATTATATCTTCTATGAATCCTCTATTAATACATTTTACTACGCCAGCTGTTAGGTTAACCTGTAGAATGTTGGGAGACCGTCTTAATTTCCACAATTACGGGATTGCTGTGCCCTGCCGCCGAAAAGTTAGCTTCAGTATTTCTAGCTTCAGATATCTTAAACACTCAACAGACGCAAAAGATTATTTATTACATTTATTACATAGTAGCTCTTCCACATAGTGGACCACAAATTCCATCTTGGTACTACGTCCAAACCAACTAATTTTCTGGAAATGGTGGCTTATCATGACAAGAAAATTACAATAAAAGATACAAAGATTGCAGCATTAAAGAAGTTCCACCTGAACTACTATCGCAACAAAAGACGAGGACCTACAAATAGATTTAGTTTACCATATTTACTAATGTCCATATTCCGTTCAAGGAATATTTTATGCCGAGCAAAAAACTGCGAATATTTAATTTTCTCTATATTTGACTTGAATGGGACGTGCACAACTACATAGTCGCTCCTTTCGTTGATTATATACTTTCAGGGTAGAATACTAGCTTCTTGGAAATTAGCAATACTCTACGCCGCAACAGGGCAAGGCACATCCCACACAACGAACGGACTCGCCAGTGCTTGACGCCACAAGTCCCTGCATGAGAGGAATCGGGCAGCGAATCCGGTCAAACGGCAGCTTACAGGAGGAACTAATTGGATCATGAAAGGACTTGCACGATACGGGAGGAGATCACTTCGACGCAGGATTACGACAGTTCGATATGATATCATAATGTCATGCTTACAGGATGAGAACAGCTAGAAATATCCTGGAAATTAAACGAACTCGGTAATAATAAGAAAGCAGACCAAAATGGCCAAATGCAACTTACTCCAAATATCGAGATTGGTCTGATAAGCCCAGGTATCTAAACGTTGACAGATATCGGGATAAAAATGACAGAAATTCATCAGCGACCACCAAAGACAAAAAAGCACGCTCACCGCGACATTGCGGTCAGAGTGGTTAAACGCTGACTAACTCAAAATACGTCGATTTTTGCGAGTAACAACTCTTCAGATTAATAGTTCGATGACGTTGACATCTGGTTGAATTGAACTTCTTGGATATTTTTCCCGTTTCATTTATTCTATTACATCCTGCCAGGGCATCGAAACTGTTTCCTGTTAACAGCTCCAGAACTTCTATTTGAACCTCATCAAGCTTCGCTGCTTTGCCATCTTTCATCTTGGCAGGAGCTTTTTCTACCTTTGATCTTGTGATAGGAAGTCCAGTTAAGGTAGTCCTTAAGTCGTGTCTCTCTGAGCATTCATAGTAACAGTAAGGAGCTATTTTGGCGCAGTCTTCAGCTACTTTTTTCTGCTTAGCCATCCTGATATCTTGTCTACTGTTTATTTGTATTTTTTTATATTGGTATTATTCATGTATTTATATTGCCTACGTTGGTTAATTTTTGTCAAAAATGTTGTAGTCCTTCATGGTTGTACTGCTAGTCTTTCGTTTGGTTTTAACTTCCACTTGCAACGTCTGGCACTAATTGTCGAAACTCATTCCACCTCATTTTCATTATTTTACACTTGTTTCAGCTTCCTTTCTAGATATTGACTTACTACACTCTTAATGTATTCCTATTTTAGTCGACGGATATTCAAAGCTGTCAACATTTTATTCTGATAAGCTTCTTCGATCGAAATCTTACTATTGCTATCATCAGACTGTGATCTGATGATATGTTTACTTCGTTTTGCACCAAGTCACACAGTTTCAAAATCACTTCATCATAGTAATGAAATCTGTTTGACTATGTATGGGATGTTGATCCGTATCGGCTGAAGACTTGCATTATTATAGTCTCCTCACTGGTAAGTGAAAGACGGTGTTAATTATGACCTGTTCTGCTTCTTAACAGAACTGAACCATACGATCATCACGTTCGTTTAATTTCCTATACCTGTATCACCGACAATATCATTTTTTGCATAGTGATCCTAAAAGTCGTCTTTTTTTTAACGAAAATTCGTATTGAAAGTTCCCCTTTTTTAACGCAAAAATCGTGAAAAAAGTACACTTCTTTTAACTATTTTATCAAAATGTCAATTTGACAGTTGTCAATTCCGAAGTCCTTCTCCACTAAATATCGACCAAGAGAGCACTATGCAAAAAAACTAAGTGTACAACACGTTTTGAAAGTCGTTTTTTTTCATTTGCATGATTAACTCGGGCTTCGCCCTCGTTATCAAAATGTAAATTTATGAAAAAAAGTATGACCTTCAAAACTAGTTGTACAAATTACTATTTCTTTGTTTTTTCGAACCATGACCAATACGATTTCGTTCTTTTTTGTCAAACTCATCCTATTGAAAACTTGATAGGATATCTCTATTTTATCGTCTATTGCCTTCTAGATGCATGCAGATATTACAAACAAGAAATGTGACAATCTCTCGATAATATTTTATTTTATTTTATACACGCGACTGTCAGGGATTTTTACAAGGAGTGACACTGCCATAATTATACACACTAAATTCTAAACAGAGTATCCACTTTATCACCCCCTTTCTGATGGTTTGCAAATAGGCAACACAACTTACAATCCAGAGGCAACTTACTGCAAAACCAGCTTTTTTAATAAAACGTTAATAATTTTTATTTTTTGTTCATAAATGAAGTTATTAAAAATTATATTGAAAATCGTACGACACTAATTAAGAACCAATAGAAAAATTCATTTTAGTATGGTATCCAAGCTAAAAAAAAATTTTTTGATAATTTTTTTAAAGTTGACTAACCTAACTGAAATTAATAGGCGATATTTTTTTGACATTCACTGTTCTTAATATGTTGGTGGCACTGTAAGTATATGTCAAATTCGAGGTTAGCAGGTTAGGTTTTGCGGCAGTTTTGACACAGACTGACGCAAAACCTAACCTGCTAAACTAGAATTTGACATAGACTTACAGTGCCACCAACATATTAACAACTTACTATGGATATATTTTTGATATCACTTGATACTTTATTTTCGAATAAAATTTGAATTTTACTTTTTATGGCCATGTCGCTACGATTTTCTTGCCGAATCTACATTCTAGTATTAATTCATGTCCGGTAATTTTATTATCGTGCACAGAACGACCTAATCGGCCCTCGCGTACCGATCGTGCCGATTAATACGTTGTTTCTGTGCACTCTAAAAAATTACCGGAAAGAATTAATGCTCTTATGAGGTTATAAGTGACAATTTACTTCTAGGAGGAGCGATACAGTACGTACTCTGTATAAGACGACAATCGACTAGTATCTAAAGAATTCAACGTAAAAATATATTGCTGCTGCTTTTCATTCTAAAAAGAATATCGAAATAGTACATTAAGAAAGATAGAAATTGTAATATGTGTGCAAAACTGGAATGCAGATTGAATTGTACTACTTTAGAGTTTATAGTCGATTTAGTAGAGTATGTTGTGGTAGTTTCTAGAAGGAAGGAAATTAAACACCGAGCAGTGATTAAATTATTAACTAGACAAAATTTTCACTTTACTAAAATACCTAAAACGTTGAAGACATTTTAGTAGGATGCTTCCCCATTAGAATCGACCGTCCGTACATTGGCGAATGAGTTTAAGCAAAGAGAGCATCGGAAGACATATAAGGCGCACAAGTGGAGAAGTTAGTGATGGAAGATACTGTTAAAACATAAGGCAAGCTTATAAAGATTGACGATAAATCGATTACACCGATACTGCATGACATATGAATATTCACACCCTTATACTCGTACAACTAGGATAGAGTCAACATTTGTCGTCAGCGTTTGGCCCGTGCCGATACAAATTCTGACAACTTTCTTTATAAAATCGTCACATTGGGCGAAAGTTGAGTCCATTACTATGACCTCGCCACCAGACAACTCAGCATGGTGTGATGGCATTCCAACACTCCACATTCAAAGAAGTTGAGAATGACCAAATTAAGAACACACAACATGGACGACTGCAGAATGGAGTGTCGCTATAGCACGACAATGCGCTGTTGCACAAATGCGTCGCAACCGCTTCGGCTAAGCTTCGAAATCCTACCACACCCAACTTATTTGTCGCATCTCGCAAGCTCGGATATATTTCTATTCAAAAAACTGGAACGCATTTGAGAAATGATAGAGGGCCAAAGTGAAACATTTGAAACATAGAAGGGCCAAGTGCGTCGACTTGACAGAAGACTACTCAAAGAAGATCTAAGTTGTGTTTAGAATTTCAGAATTAAAGCATTAATAGCTCCCGAAAATGCCAACTTATTTTCCTTTCTCGTACATTTCTATCATTTGCAATAACATTCTACCCTTTAGCGCTACTAGAAAACCAGACCACTTTGCTTCGTCAATTATTAAACTTTAATGTGACTCTCTTTAACCTATAATTTATTGAATGATCATTGCTAAAGCTGTACATTTCCCTGAAAATTTTAAACATAAACAAGGTAGTGCTCAATGATCGCTAGAACAGTAACTTCAACCCCAGTTTGAGAAAGCTGGAAATGTAACTCTGGAGGGACAATTGATATACGTGTTTGAACACACAAGCTGGGATCGGTAATAATGTTTACCGCAGGGCTATTACCGGTACGTTAAACACCCCTCCAGAAATCATCAACTAGACGAGAACCCTCGTTAAAGTTAGTTTTATTGACTAAATGACGTTTTTCGACTTATGCCGGCGAAACGTCGGTACCGGAACGAAGGGCTCGAAGGAAGCAGTTTCCTTTTCGAAATCTGAACCGAAAAACATTATTGCTTGAATATATTCAAGAGATGAGGGTATGCGAGAAATTTTTTCGTATTTTTCTTAATGAAGGATGGAGTTAAATTATTTATGGGTTGGGAAGGTAGCTTGAAGTAATTTCATTAAAAAATTTCCAACGGGTGGCACTTTCTAGCAACGTAAGTTTACCTTCCTTTTTATATTATTTATATTTATTGATTGTTTTGTACTTTTTCAAACGACATTTGATCATTTTTAAATTAAATTTAATTTTGCATTTTCTTATAATATTATATAAAATCCGCGAAAGTACGAACGTGTGATTTTTTTGGTTTCGTAATTTAGTTAGGCTGTACTTACGTGTACGTCGTGCCTTGTATCATATACATATAATAAACATCTGACGCAACATAAGTATGTATTTACATGACTTATGTCTGATAAAATAACGTACATCAGAAGTTCATAAATTTAACTTCTTCGTAATAACTTCCATATTCATAATTAAATTACAAAAATGGTGTTCATAGCAGATATAGGAGCTTAAGTGGTTGAAGCATGCATTTTTGTAGTAGCCAACTTCTGAACGTCTAAAAGATTTTGCCGAGAAATATCCAGACGAAGAAGTTGTTTATCAAAATAGGTCTGATTTGAACAAGAATTTGTGTGTAATGCCTCGTCACACTACAATCTGGCAACATGTTATACTACAAAGGCGATGAGAATGGAGGTCAAAAAGGAGTACCTAGGCTTCTTAATAAGCAAAAGGATGAAATCAAGTATAAAGATGTTTAAAGGAATATCAGAACGAGTCGCATATATTTTATCAAAATGTCAATTTGACAGTTGTCAATTCCGAAGTCCTTCTCCACTAAATATCGACCAAGAGAGCACTATGCAAAAAAACTAAGTGTACAACACGTTTTGAAAGTCGTTTTTTTTCATTTGCATGATTAACTCGGGCTTCGCCCTCGTTATCAAAATGTAAATTTATGAAAAAAAGTATGACCTTCAAAACTAGTTGTACAAATTACTATTTCTTTGTTTTTTCGAACCATGACCAATACGATTTCGTTCTTTTTTGTCAAACTCATCCTATTGAAAACTTGATAGGATATCTCTATTTTATCGTCTATTGCCTTCTAGATGCATGCAGATATTACAAACAAGAAATGTGACAATCTCTCGATAATATTTTATTTTATTTTATACACGCGACTGTCAGGGATTTTTACAAGGAGTGACACTGCCATAATTATACACACTAAATTCTAAACAGAGTATCCACTTTATCACCCCCTTTCTGATGGTTTGCAAATAGGCAACACAACTTACAATCCAGAGGCAACTTACTGCAAAACCAGCTTTTTTAATAAAACGTTAATAATTTTTATTTTTTGTTCATAAATGAAGTTATTAAAAATTATATTGAAAATCGTACGACACTAATTAAGAACCAATAGAAAAATTCATTTTAGTATGGTATCCAAGCTAAAAAAAAATTTTTTGATAATTTTTTTAAAGTTGACTAACCTAACTGAAATTAATAGGCGATATTTTTTTGACATTCACTGTTCTTAATATGTTGGTGGCACTGTAAGTATATGTCAAATTCGAGGTTAGCAGGTTAGGTTTTGCGGCAGTTTTGACACAGACTGACGCAAAACCTAACCTGCTAAACTAGAATTTGACATAGACTTACAGTGCCACCAACATATTAACAACTTACTATGGATATATTTTTGATATCACTTGATACTTTATTTTCGAATAAAATTTGAATTTTACTTTTTATGGCCATGTCGCTACGATTTTCTTGCCGAATCTACATTCTAGTATTAATTCATGTCCGGTAATTTTATTATCGTGCACAGAACGACCTAATCGGCCCTCGCGTACCGATCGTGCCGATTAATACGTTGTTTCTGTGCACTCTAAAAAATTACCGGAAAGAATTAATGCTCTTATGAGGTTATAAGTGACGATTTACTTCTAGGAGGAGCGATACAGTACGTACTCTGTATAAGACGACAATCGACTAGTATCTAAAGAATTCAACGTAAAAATATATTGCTGCTGCTTTTCATTCTAAAAAGAATATCGAAATAGTACGTTAAGAAAGATAGAAATTGTAATATGTGTGCAAAACTGGAATGCAGATTGAATTGTACTACTTTAGAGTTTATAGTCGATTTAGTAGAGTATGTTGTGGTAGTTTCTAGAAGGAAGGAAATTAAACACCGAGCAGTGATTAAATTATTAACTAGACAAAATTTTCACTTTACTAAAATACCTAAAACGTTGAAGACATTTTAGTAGGATGCTTCCCCATTAGAATCGACCGTCCGTACATTGGCGAATGAGTTTAAGCAAAGAGAGCATCGGAAGACATATAAGGCGCACAAGTGGAGAAGTTAGTGATGGAAGATACTGTTAAAACATAAGGCAAGCTTATAAAGATTGACGATAAATCGATTACACCGATACTGCATGACATATGAATATTCACACCCTTATACTCGTACAACTAGGATAGAGTCAACATTTGTCGTCAGCGTTTGGCCCGTGCCGATACAAATTCTGACAACTTTCTTTATAAAATCGTCACATTGGGCGAAAGTTGAGTCCATTACTATGACCTCGCCACCAGACAACTCAGCATGGTGTGATGGCATTCCAACACTCCACATTCAAAGAAGTTGAGAATGACCAAATTAAGAACACACAACATGGACGACTGCAGAATGGAGTGTCGCTATAGCACGACAATGCGCTGTTGCACAAATGCGTCGCAACCGCTTCGGCTAAGCTTCGAAATCCTACCACACCCAACTTATTTGTCGCATCTCGCAAGCTCGGATATATTTCTATTCAAAAAACTGGAACGCATTTGAGAAATGATAGAGGGCCAAAGTGAAACATTTGAAACATAGAAGGGCCAAGTGCGTCGACTTGACAGAAGACTACTCAAAGAAGATCTAAGTTGTGTTTAGAATTTCAGAATTAAAGCATTAGGTAATAGCTCCCGAAAATGCCAACTTATTTTCCTTTCTCTTACATTTCTATCATTTGCAATAACATTCTACCCTTTAGCGCTACTAGAAAACCAGACCACTTTGCTTCGTCAATTATTAAACTTTAATGTGACTCTCTTTAACCTATAATTTATTGAATGATCATTGCTAAAGCTGTACATTTCCCTGAAAATTTTAAACATAAACAAGGTAGTGCTCAATGATCGCTAGAACAGTAACTTCAACCCCAGTTTGAGAAAGCTAGAAATGTAACTCTGGAGGGACAATTGATATACGTGTTTGAACACAGAAGCTGGGATCGGTAATAATGTTTACCGCAGGGCTATTACCGGTACGTTAAACACCCCTCAAGAAATCATCAATTAGACGAGAACCCTCGTTAAAGTTAGTTTTATTGACTAAATGACGTTTTTCGACTTATGCCGGCGAAACGTCGGTACCGGAACGAAGGGCTCGAAGGAAGCACTTTCCTTTTCGAAATCTGAACCGAAGAACATTATTGCTTGAATATATTCAAGAGATGAGGGTATGCGAAATTTTTTTTCGTATTTTTCTTAATGATGGATGGAGTTAAATTATTTATGGGTTAGGAAGGTAGCTTGACGTAATTTCATTAAAAAATTTCCATCGGGTGGCGCTTTCTAGCAACGTAAGTTTACCTTCCTTCTTATATTATTTATATTTATTGATTGTTTTGTACTTGTTCAAACGACATTTCATGATTTTTAAATTAAATTTAATTTTGCATTTTCTTATAATATTATTTAAAATCCGCGAAAGTACGAACGTATGATTTTTTTGGTTTCGTAATTTAGTTAGGCTGTACTTACGTGTACGTCGTGCCTTGTATCATATACATATAATAAACATCTGACGCGACATAAGTATGTATTTACATGACTTAAGTCTGATAAAATAACGTACATTAAAAGTTCATAAACTTAACTTCTTCGTAATAACTTCCATATTTATAATTAAATTACAAATATGGTGTTCATAGCAGATAGAGGAGCTTAAGTGGTTGAACCATGCATTTTTGTAGTAGCCAACTTCTAAACGTCTAAAAGATTTTGCCGAGAAATATCCAGACGAAGAAGTTGTTTATAAAAGTAGGTCTGATTTGAACAGGAATTTGTGTGTAATGCCTCGTCACACTACAATCTGGCAACATGTTATACTACAAAGGCGATGATAGAAGAAGATACAAAAGAAGGAACTAACAAGGTAACAAAATAGTTAAGTAAAGCTATAATAGAAGCAACCGTAAGAGTGGCGAAAAGAAAACCGAGCAAAAACACAAAAATATCAGAAGAAACAAAAAATAAGATAGAAGGAAGAAGAACCCTATACCGAGAAGGAAAATACGCTACAAACAAATACAGTAAAACTAGGAAACAAGCAAGAAAAATGATCCGAAAAGACCTAGATAAATACTACAATGACATGGCAGAACGCATTATCAGACAAAACAAAAATCTAAACGTCTTAAAAAGGAGACAGGATAGACATGAAATCACAGTACTCAGAGACCAAGATGGAAACGAAGAACGGGATAGGGATAAATTGCTAAAAATTGCCGAGGACTACTATAAAGTTTTATATTCATCCCACGTTGAAAACCCCAAAGAACAAGAAGAGTTGAAGGTGATGAATGCGGGCTCGGAGGACATCCGGGAAATAACCGGAGAAGAAATTATTTTCGCATTGCAATCCATGAAAAACCATACAGCACCAGGGGGGGGGGGATGCTATAATGACAGAGATGTTGAAAGTAGGACAAGAAATTGTAATACCCAAACTAAAATAGCTCTTCAACATCTGCCTTGAAAAGCAAACGATTCCAGAAGACTGGGAGGATGCAATAATAATAATCCTCTTCAAAAAAGGAGATAGGCCACAAATACAAAATTACAGACCAATAAGCCTTTTGTCGCAGATGTATAAATTGCTGACACTAATAATTACCAATCGAATTACAAAAAAAGCTGAATGACTATCAACCGGTGGAACAGGCTGCGTTTCATAAAGGCTTTGGTGCATGTGATCATCCCTTAACAGTGAAAATATTAATAGAGAAGAGCACTGAATATAACCTTCCTCTGTATATGGCATTCGTTGATTACGAAAAAGCATTCGACTCTATAGAACACTGGGTAATTATGAAGAAACTGGACTACGCTCGCATTGACTATAGGTACAAAGAGTTAATAAAAAACATCCACAAACAAGCAAAATCGAAAATAAAAATGCACGAAAATACAAACTCAATTCACATCAAAAGAGGCATACGTCAGGGTGACACCATATCGCCCAAACTTTTCACGATGGCGCTAGAAGGAGTATTTAAAAAACTAAACTGGTCAAACAAGGGAGTGAACATAAACGGAGAAAGGCTCAACCATCTCAGGTTTGCGGACGATATAGTCCTAATTACAGATAACATAGAAGATCTATAAGAAATGCTAATACAATTAGAACATGCGTCTAGCAGCATCGGACTCAATATGAAGTTAGACAAGACAAAGATAATGTGCCCATCAAGATAAATAACATCAGTAAACAATATAAAAATAGATAACGTAGAACAATATATATACCTGGGAAAAGCAATACGAATGGGAAAGGGAAACAAAGACATAGAAATAGAAATAAGAAGACGGCTAGGCTGGGCTGCGTTCAGCAAACTGGAAAAGATCCTAGAAAATAGAAAAATACCCCAATATGTAAAGACTAGAATATTTAATCATTGCGTACTCCCGGTGTTGACATACGGTGCATACACATGGACACTTACCAAACAAATAACCAACAAACTAAGGGTTACACAGAGAGCCATAGAGAAGGCGATGATTGGTGTAACGCTGAGAGATAAAAAGAGGAACACATGGATACGCCAGAGAACCAAGGTGATAGACATTATAAACAGAGTCACAAAGCTGAAGTGGGATTTTGCGAGTCATGATGGAATGATGGAATGCGAAAATCATACGATTAAGACCATGTGCAGGCAAAAGAACAAGAGGAAGAGCAAACGCACGCTGGTGTGATGATATAAAGAAGATCGTAGGGCTAAACTGGACGGAGGCAGCACAAAACCGGGAAAACTGGAGAGCCAAAAGGGAGGTCTATGCCAAGCCTTCTTGTTTTGCCACTGATTTTCTACTAACTGTCTTATTTCCATGTCTAGTAGAACCTGTGTCTTCTTCCCGGGGGATGCCGTTTCCATATTTTTACTGGCCACCACTCGGGCGACAATAGCTGGCCATAGACACACGTTTAAAACCGCCACAAATGTAGTACATCCGTGCCGGTTTTGAACATGTGCATATGCGCAGCCATAAGCTAGGCATAGACACGCGTTCAAAACTTCCACGAAAAACTACATTCGTGGCGGTTTTAAACGCATGTCTATGGCCAGCTATTGGTCTCACGTTGCCGTACCATATTAGTCTTCTAGCTTCCATATTTTCTACTACTGTTCGTTCGAGATTAATTTTCCTTTTTATTTCTTCATTAGTTTTATGTTGAAGTCTTGATATCCTACAGCTTCTACGTAGATAATGCATTTCTACAGCTTCAATTTTCTGTTTGTCTCTTTTAGTAATTGCCCACGTTTCCGAACCATACAATAGGATGCTTTGGACGATCGTTTCACAAATGTTCTTTTTCGTAGCTTTTGCAATTTGCTTTGACATAACAGAGGATTTAATTTTTGAATTGCTTGTTTTGCTTGTACAATTCTACTGGCTGTCTCTCCTTTACTGCTTCCTTCCTGGGGTATTATTGTACCTAGATATTTATAGCTATTACATGCCTGAATCGTCATGCGTCATGCGTGCGTGCGAAATGACGCAAACAGGCTGAAAAAAAAACGTTTTAAACTTAATTAATAAATCAATTTCGTATGACGTACTCTCTCTCTTTCTTTAACTCAAGACATATGCTTGCTAACTTTATAATACCTCTAAAACTTTTGACCAGTGCCTAGCCAGAAGTCGAATATTTTCTATCCACTGGGTGAACTTTTGTTGACTTTCTTGCGATTTCCTAATCCAGCTTTGGCAACCGTGGGGTTTTAATGCTTAAGCCTACTCAAAGAATAGAGGCTGATGCCCCTGTAGTTGAACATTTCCAATAAGGCTGAGGACGACGATGACTTGTTCCTTTTGTGTAAGAAAATCACATGTCTACTTCAAAAAACACGCAGCGTCACCTTTCCAGCAGATTCCTTCGCTTTCGCTTTTTTAAGTTTAGGAATTGCTTGAAGTTCCATTGCACAATTTGCCATTTTGTCTCGGGAATAGAATGGTACACCCAACAGTAATTGCCTGAATAAAACTTACTACATGATTTTCTATGCGCAAGTTCTTTGTGAATATATTTTTCCTCACAGTTGACACTTATTCTAACACCTTCAGATATGAATCTAGCGGTGATTTGCCAATTGGATTGGCTAACGTCATCCCTCTTTGAACATGTTATTCAAAGATGTTCGTAATCGTCTTGACTGCCATAAATTTTCGATCAGTATGCGTCCTTCCGATACGTTTTATACCATTCACAGATTAACATTAATAAAAACATGATTATCATTCATTGTGCAACACGAAAATGAATTACTCACTGTGACATAATTATCTATAGACACTACAAGTATTTAAAAGTTGCATACTAGACATTCAAAGAAATCATGCTAAAAAATGCAAGCATTAGTGAAACCCGTAGCATTATCTAACATTATGAAACTCATTGACGTCATGTAACAAAATAAAAGATATTTACGTAACTCGTAATGAGACCCCCGAGGCGCCATGAAAATTCTTGAATTCTTATTTGCTACATGAACTAACCTTGCCTTAATGTTATTGATGCTTATATCACCTGTAAACGCATCTCCATATTTGTTTTACAGGGAATAAAATGCATAGAATATAACTTGATATGTTATATTTAACACACAATATTATTACAAGGGACCTCAGCTGATAGGATGAACTGGTCCGTTTAACAAACTATTGCTACGGTGGGAAATTCCTTAAGGTAACGTCATGGTAGTACATTCTATGGTAAAGTAATTTGACAAAGCATGTGTCAAATGGAATTAAACCTTCCCATAAAGGGAAAACTCAAACTTGCTGTTCGTTATACGAAAAATTGCCAATAACACTTATTTCAACAGCGTAAATGTCAATTAGAAGACAAAATATGGGTAACTATTGCACCTATGAGGAAAGATAATATACATGCAGGAATTACACACAGTACAGGGTACTTTAAAGGTGCCACTTCTGAAGGCAATGCTCATCATCAGGTCGAAACGGCGACCTCAATGGGTGGAGTTATTCGGAGTCCTAGCTCCGGGAAGTTAACCTAGCGGCTGATGGAATGCTGCTTCACGGAGTTCGGCAGCAAGTCTGGGGCACTCCTTGGGTCTCAGAAAGCTGGAAAACTGATGTAATTCAGAGATGAGGAGAAACCAAAGCAAACAAAAACTTGGGCCAATAAAAATCTAACTTCGGAGGTTGACGGCAACTCGATTAACGAGAAACGAAACCCTTTATGCTTTGTAGAAGTTTTAATTGTTTTGTAACCAAAATGGAAACACGAAGCTGCATCGACCACAAACGCACGTGCAGTTCAAAAGTACTTATTCTGCGACTAACGCCATCGTCGCAAATAGGGCGCTTACTTTAAGAGCAGCCTTTCTGCTCATGCATGCTCTGCACGGAGGGACGAAAGAAATTTATCCCTTTTAACGGTGTGCGCTTAAAATTGTACGCGAAAGAACAGTTACAAAATACCAACTTCGTTCAAAATAGGGAAGTTGTTACAAATGCGACATTTATCCTTCATAAAAGTTAAACCTCTAGTCACTGTCCTCTGTACACACATACCTTAACAGTTAAATTTTAATACTGATTTGCAACTTCCTTTAGACTTAATTTTTGGAACTCACCAACAGGACTTGCATAATTATTTAAAACCCATATCAATATAGATGATCTATCAAATAAGGGAACGTTTGATATAAGACTTCTAATAAAATAGACTGTTATAGCGACGCAAGCAAAACGCGACCTAACTGAGGAGTATTAATTAGGGATGGGCGCGTCACGTGAAAACAATCGGGTCACGGCGGGTCCCGTCGTGAACGTAGAATAATATTTGAAAATCGAGCCGTCAACGTGAGTAAGGATGGGCGTGTGACGTAAAAACAGTCGGGTCACGCTGGGTCACGGTGAGTCCCGTCGTGAACGTGAGTAATATTTAAAAATCGGGTCGTGAACGTAAGTAAAAATTTTCAAAGCGTAATTCACGTTTAACGTTAATTTCACGTCAAATATTTCGTAACGAATAAAAGACTGCAGGGGGTCCCGCTGCCCACCCATGTGGAAGATCTAGAGTTGGAGGGGGAGGTCATTGTACTTCTGTGTGGTAGCCTACAACGACGCAGCTTTGCACCTGTGTTGTGTTGTGAATGTTGTGTCCACAGTCAATCGCGTGTCTACGTCTATAGGCGACCGAGTAGAAGTTACTTTTAGTTTCTTGGACGTAAAAGTGTTACCTAGCAATATATACCTTCTTGTACTCCTATGAGTAAGAGACACGTTAATTCCAATGACAGCTTCTGGTATTAAAAGTAATGTTTTTGAAGACGGTTGCAAGAATTTTTTTGCGAGAAATCAGCATTTATCCCTTGTTGTAAGCTATTGTAGTAAATTTTTATTTATTTTTTGTTGTGTATAAATTTGTGATTGCAACATATTATTTCAAGCGCAAAACATATTTTATTTTAGAGCTTTTATTTCTGTTGCGGTCCTTTAAGGGGGTATATTCACTTGACATTGCGTAAATACTTAATATTTTTTACTCGAAACCGCATCAAACCCCATTCACAAAAAATGTACTTGTTAATTTTTGCGTAAATGCTCCTCACCTGTTCAAAAACAAGTTATTGACTATTTTCCAATAATGGGAAAACACCAATGTAATTTCCGAACCTTCTTAAGGCTTGTATAAGGGATGCTATTTAAAACATTATCTAGTTTCGGAAATGTTTTCCATAAAGTGAGTGGTTGATGCCTTAAAGAGCAGTATTTGAAATTGGAAGATTCAACCTTAGAAATCTTTCCTATAAACCAAAACTAATCCTCATTTATAAATATTAATTTTAATTTATTTCTAAGATATGGAAGAGGTTTACCTCCTTCCTTCTGGATTATGGATTAGAAAGTGAGGGTGAAACGTGTACACGTACTTAGACATTGCGGGGGTGGGTGGGGGGCATTGCGCTACCTGCTTAGTGGCACCCTTTGCCTCACTCAAGTCATCCGTCTCTTTCGAAGAACTTGATGATACTAGCCAACGGAGAGCTGCGAATCTCGAGCATGTCAGGCCAAAAATTCCCAAAATGGATCCTCTTATCGCAACAGGTGCAAGGCATTTTAGGGATGCGTTCTGCCGTCTCGTCTTCAAGGTTGTGTCTTCAGTAAGTTGGGTTGTCGATTAGACCCATGCTTTGTAAGTGTTTCTTCAGTCTGCAGTAGCTAGAAAGTATTGTTACGACTATGTAGGTCACATTGTGGCAATCTTGCACAAAATCTTGCTATCCTTGCTTGGTGACACTTGTCAATCTTGACCAATCTAGCGCAATGGCGATTTTGGGTTTCTTGGCTAATGACGACGAAGCTGCAGTTTCTGATTGCGGATCTCAAAAAGGTTGTTCCGAGTAATACTTTGCTAGGTCATCGGCTTGTTCATTGCGACAATTTCCTGCATGCAAACACAAAAAATCTATAAATGAGCTTACACCAAACTTCCCTCGGGCAAAAGGGATCAATTTGCAAATTTTAAAAAATGTATCCCGCTGGGGTTTGAACCCGCCGCATCTTCATAGCGATCGTAACCGCATCTGCGTAGCGATTGTAACTGCATAGATACGTCGAACTGCGCCATCGAGCCTATTTGAAATGAGTGCGGTGCTCGCCTCTATTTAAGGGAACGGTCTTATTGTTGAAATTCTGTATCCTGTATCTGTTGAGTCCTATTTTCTGCAAGTGTAAAGCGTGACTTATTTGAAAATTATTACTTCCTTCTATTTCAAAATTAATGCAAAAATAAACATAATTTTATTTTTTCAAGGTGCTCACCCTGTATATATATATATGTATATATGTGTATGCAAAATATAATCTTTCTCCGACAAATAGCCTTTGAGGAAACCTGCTTTTCGTCATCTAGGGACCCGTCTTTCAGACGAAGGAGGTAAAAGACATGCAAACACCAATGAAAAACGTAGATAATTAATAATAAACTCTATTGAAGTAATAAAGTATGTAAATAACAATGAGCATGGATGTGTTTACTGGTTACAGTTAAAAATGCTAAACAAAAAGGGCTAGTCAGGTTAAATTGCGACGTTTAAACTAAACACAACGGTGAAATGACAATCAAACGGTAGGGCTACATTCCAAACAGTAATAACTTTAAATACTTGACAAAAGGACTACGTTACATGATCAAAAATGAGCAATAATTACTCCAATAGTGGTACAATAACATTTACTTGAACTTAAAGTGCAAAACAACATGTAGACAATAAAACTTGACGATGGTCCGACGGCAAAGATAACACTTTACTATAAATTTCTATGAGTTACAAACACTCTTAAGTTGTTCTCTGAATGTCATTTTTTGGCAGTGGTCTATTATGATATGTGGTGGCTTAGTGGTAAAACTGGCAGACTAGTAATCACCACGATCAGCGGTCCCAGGTTCAAACCCCGGGGGAGGCGGGAGCTTACGTAGAAAAACGTACAATATTAGTCCTTCTCAGGACTAACCAGGAACACCTGAAGACGGGAGTAGATCAAAACTCCTGAAACGTTGTGTGATATACATCCTAGACAGTGGAAAAAGTCAGATAAAACATATCAAACACTGTTAAATCAAAAAATACCTTGATTGAAGAAATCCAGACTTTCTGATTACGTTGTTCTGATCAAGCTGCAAGTCGCTCCTCAGCCAATACCACGAAAGAAACGACAGAGAAACCACAGGGTGTTTGAGGGGTGCGGTAACCGGGCCTCGATAATGTTTACCATAGCCAAGGGTTGGCAGGGCGATATCCACTCAACAGGTGAAAAGACGTAACGAAACCTCCAAAAAAGGAACAACGGGACGAACCCTCAACGTGCGAGATACCACATGACGTCTTAGTTCAGCTAGAGCTGGTACCTTTAAGAGTCCGGTAAATGATCCGCCATAGCGATAATTAAGGATCTCGCAACCCCACGGTAAGAACTCTTGACCACACTAACTAAATTGCTTCACTTTAACCTCGACAGCTAGTACGCACATCTCAACGAAACATCTAACAGTACCATAGACACAGAAGCCAACAAGAAGCACACAGTTATTTACAACGAAAAACTTCACAGCGCGTCCCAGCATTCGCACGTAAAACTTCACAACGCTCCCCCAACAGCGCTCGGGGGGGGGGGACGCAAATTCGAATAACTTGTTGACTACACTTGCGCGGGAGCGGAAGTGTCTTGCTTAAAGCTACGATGCTAAAATCAACTAAAACCACGCAGGCGTGACTTAACTCGTTCTTTGTTCCGCTTAAGGGCCTCGCGGAAAATGTTCCAGCATTATGAAACTAACCAAGAACTGTGTCACCCAGACGGCAGGGAGAACAGCTCACGTCACCCCAAGCAGGAACAAAGCTCAATTTAGAATTGAATTTCGACGAATATAAATGAACTGCATAACAAAATAAGTGGAAATAAGGTTCGTGTGGGGTGAACTTTTGAGTCCTCACTACTACACTACGAATTTGGGCTTGACTTATGCAGATTATGCCACTGCCTCTAACATCAACCAATAAAAAACGGCAAAATGCAGAGTTACGCATGTGCTAACTTTTGATAATGTACATAGCAACTGCCAATAACATACCTTCCTGATTAATAGGTGATAACCACACGCCTTCACAAACATTACGTTACCTTTTGTCAGTGCAATTGCCATAACAACCACATTAACTATACTTTTAATATTTAAAATACACTATTCAAATGTTGTTGATTGACTCGTGATATAATCTAGCCGCATACAACTCGTGTCTTCTTGATTATTAAATAATTTCTGTTTCGCGAGTCCAAAGGACGAGCGTGATTGCCTAAAACAATATATCTCATGTAAACAGAAATGATTATTTGATATAATCAAGAACCCACTAGTTGCATTATATATGAAAATACAAGAACGTACTAATTTCGAAGAATTGTCCTTACAAGTCGCTTTACCGAAACGACTTCTAGGACAGTATTCCTAACAGCTAGCTAGCAGCAGTGTACCACTTCTAAATTTTGAGGTTTTCCAGGACTCTACTGTGGTACTTATACCATCCGTAAAATACCAACCTACGCTAGTAGCTGAACATGTGAGAGTTCGATTGCCGTAGCAACTTGTTTGATTCTAGGCCACCAGACTAGCACTCCATCGCAAAGTATTGGTCTGTTGACGGTAGTGCACATCCACAAGGCAGACTTTGGTGAAGGTTTCCATAATCTGCCTATTACGCGGCGACATTGCCAAAAAGGCCACATTATATTTTCAATTCTTGTTTAAATATGTTTGACTCAATTCAGCTCTTTGTCCAATATAGTACCCACGCATTTGACTTCGTCTGAAAGGTTGTTCGCATTTGGAAAAGTGGTAGTGCCCTGAGTAGCTCTATTTTTATTTCTTTTGTGAACTGAGCCACCTCTGTTTTAGTCGGGTTTATAGAGAGTGTTTTCACTATCCTTCAGCCCTTAGAGATGTATCAGTAAGCGATGCAGCCTTTGAAGGGTCGTACGAGGTAGAATAACAACGCATCCAAGCTCCACTGTAGGAAAGCTGGGTAGGTGCTGGCAAGTTAAGTTTAAAAATTACCAAAAACGCGAAAAATGTTGGAATTAATGGAATGCTGTTGGAATATTCTGTATAATCATAAAACCAAAGCAGCACTATAGCAAAGCATTGGAATATTGCATGCTAGCGGATAAACATTAAATAGAAATACAAGTAATTCGCCGTTTAAATAGCTCTATTTTATACATTGTATGCAAAAACCAGTATGTAATGTTAATGACTACATTATTATTGAAATAGACCGTCATAACATAGTAAAGTAAGTGATTCATGTTGAACTATTAGCCTACGTACTAAATAGTATACTACGACAATTATTTTCGGCAAGTACTATTTTATGTTATTGTTATTATACGATTTATGTACTGGTGAACTTATTTTGTTTGAGTACATATCTTTGTTGTAGCTTCTGAAATGAAAAGGATTATCATAGCGGTTTAAGACACCAAATTTCCAATATGATCGCGTTCGTCACAATTTTACCTGTGAGAAAAATCTCTAAGTGCAGATGAACGTTCTCAGGTAACAAATTTGTTAGGCATTTTAATGTGATAGGTTCTTATTGAAGAACCAACGCCCAGTCGAGTGAAAGCATAGATAGGGTGCTTGGCCCCAGCGCTATTTATAGCAGTTCTTGTAAGTCTACATCTATTTTATATTTAAACGAACATAACCATTCATGACTTCTTCTTCTTCTTCGGGTGGTATCTGTTCCAGACGTTGACTATCTTATTGGCTAATCTAACTTTGTTTACAGCTGCTCGGAATAGTTCTGTGGTTGTCATGGAGAACCAGGTTCTTAAATTTTTAAGCCATGAGATCCTTCTCCTTCCGGCGCTTCTATTTCCTTTCACTTTCCTTTGCAATATGCACTGCAAAAGCTTATATCTGTTATAATTTCGCATGATGTGGCCTAGATATTCTAGTTTTCTTGTTTTAATTGTATTAAGAATTTCTTTTTCTTTTGACATTCTCCTAAGGACTTCAGTGTTAGTTACATGCTCTGTCCATGGTACCCTTAGCATCCTTCTATAGAGCCACATCTCGAATGCTTCGATCTTTTTCGTCGTTGCTTCTGTCAGTGTCCATGACTCCACTCCGTATAGTAGTACTGAAAACACATAGCAGCGTAGCATTCTTAGTTTTGTATTCATGGTTAGGTGTTGACTTTTAAGGATTGCTGACATTTTAATGAATACACTTCGGCTTTTTTCAATTCGGCATTTAATATCTTGGGAGTGGTCCCATTGATCATTTATGATTGTGGCGAGATATGTGTATTTGTCGACTCTTTCAATTGTTCGACTAATCTTAGTTGTCGAGTGGCAACGTTGTTTTTGTTAATGATCATATATTTAGTCTTTTCCATGTTGATATCAAGTCCATATCGTTGGCTACTGTTACCAATCTATCCATTAGTTGTTTCAGATCTTGCATATTATCGCTGAATATTACTGTGTCATCAGCATATCTGATGTTGTTTAATCGCTGTCCATTTACTAGAATTCCTTCTTGTACATTGTCCAAAGCTTTTCTAAATATGTGCTCGGAATACACATTCCTGTCTTACTCCACGCAAAATCTAAACTGTCTCCGTTTGGTCTTCTTCCACTCCCTAGCTATCTGATTCCAATATAGATTTATTATTATTCTTAGATCTTTATCATCTATACCCATCTTTTTCAAGATTTCTATCATCTTATGATGTTGGACCCTATCGAATGCTGTTTTATAGTCCACAGAGCAGACATGAACCTCATAGTTCATATCTCTGCATCTTTGGACGAGGACTTGTATACTGAATAAAGCTTCTCTTGTCCCGACTGCTTCTCTAAATCCGAATTGAGTGGACGCTATCTGTTCTTCGCATGTTTTGTAAATTCTTCTGTGTATGACTTTTAAAAATATTTTCAATAGGTGGCTCATAAGGCTTATCGTTCTATATTCTTAGCACTTTTTGGCTCCAACTTTTTTTGGTATAGCGATGAACTCCGATTTAAGCCATTGCTGTGAAATAATACCAGTATTGTATATATATTAGTTAACCAGTTGATTCCCTCGTCGTCCATAAGTTTTAAAAATTCAGCTTGGAGATTGTCTGGGCCTGGAGCCTTGCCATCTTTCATTTGTTTTATTATAGTTCTTACTTCTGCATTTAAGATATTTGGTCTTTGTTTCTACTTCTATTACAGGTGGTTCTGGTCTTTCATCTTGGAAAAGTTGTTCAATGTATAATATCCAAGTTTTCTTTATTTCTTTTTTTCAATTACTGTCTTTCCTTCACTGTTTATTTGTTGGTTTTGATTTATAATTTCCAGTGGCTTCTTTTATTTTTCAATGTACGTTGAAGCTGTCATGTTTCTCGTGGAGAAGTTCTAATTCTTCACATTTCTCTGACTTAAGGATGGATAAAAACCGGTTGAATAAACTCAAATCTGGGGAGTTGACACCACCCATCAGCGAGGTACAAAAACGCTATTTGTGAAATTCTCAAGACCTTCTCAGTCACAACAATTACTGTTTTCCATCTTAAATAGAAGCAATCCTAAATCATCAACACACGAAAATAATCGAC
This sequence comes from Agriotes lineatus, assembly GCA_940337035.1. Taxonomy (NCBI): domain Eukaryota; kingdom Metazoa; phylum Arthropoda; class Insecta; order Coleoptera; family Elateridae; genus Agriotes; species Agriotes lineatus. Next base: position 95,786,998 of record OW679199.1, read on the forward strand.
CAATACCTAAAATTCCACCTATTTACTTGCATAATGCAATAACCATCTAGCGCTGATAAGCCAGTATCGAGAAAACAGGAAGATGATCTTTCACCGCAGTCTATAAACAAATACGCTTTGCATTAATTTATTAAAAGAAGAAGATTTCCGGGCTGTTACTAATTTCTATTCAACAAACGGCATACTTTGCCACACCTAATAACGAGCTCTTGCCAGTAGTTACAAAAAACGTGCCGCTGTCTCTTTCTCTTAAGTCGTTGTTCGCTCTCGAACATCGTGACCTCTTTCTGCATCAAAAATGTGTTAATGCCCGCCATGCATCTCTGTCTTCTACTTGTTGCATGCATTGCGTTAGTGGAATGCCTGTAAAGTGTGGTACTTGATCTATAAAGCGATTTGGTGAGCGACCTCGTTTTCTTACAGGCTAAGAAATAAAACAAGATCGTATAAAACTTCCAGTCACTCAAGTTACTCTCTTATACACCAGGGAAAAGAAACCCTTGCTAGTTGAACTTAACAAACAGGTAAAAGGAATATTTTCACTAACAGGATTGTACCATTCTGCAGTTTTTGTGGAAGTTCGAAGAACGTCAAAAAATATGCAACAATGCCGTCGATGCTAGCTCTATGGGCACACAAATAATTATTTTATCATTGAGCCACCTCTGATTAAACATTCGTTTTTTCTGGATTTCAGAGCAAACTTGGAGTATAGCAGCTAGGTTGTACTATTAATTTAGTAGCCAGATTTGTAAGCATTGCTAAATTTTCCGTTTGTTGCTGAGTCCTTGTTGTAGCTCCCGCTTCGTTTCTTTTGTTAGTAATTGTTGCTGAAAATCTATTAGTGCCCCTACTTTTACAGGTGGTTAATTATGCAGATTGCTGCTGCTTTTTTGTCAACACCGCCTCATATTGCTGGAAGTATTAAAACACGATCTTGTTTATGAAGGTAAAAATGAATCTGTACATTAGGCGCACCAAAATATTAGAATCACCGACTAGTGTTGCATCACTTTCGAGTTTGACGGTAATTACTGGCGCTTGTGTGGAGCTTTCTAGATTTTTAGGTACCTGGTGTAATACTATTATTGTTTGACTGCGGCAACATCGTAAATTTGTAATTGTCCGGTAATTTAATCTGCCCAGAGATCTGTTACCTCTTTAAATATTGAACTTTGTTATGTGCTAGCTAAACTCCTATTATTAGCGGCGACAGTAGACTTGGTTCCATTTGTGACCTTCGCCTGTAGCGTGGGTCGCGTTTGTGATTTATACAAGTGCTACAATTAACTGAACTAACATTTTGTATCACATTTATTGTTGTTAATTGATATAAGCCTGATCATGGGCCCTATGATTTTGTATATGGCTAATGCAAGCAATTGAGGTGTCGAACCTTTTGAAGTACTTTAGTGAGTTTAGGAGTTCTCGTAAGCTAATGAACTTATCAGGTTGTAAAATATTCTTTGGGACCTTTTGATAATTTGAACAGCTTTTGCAAATTATAGAAAAGAACCGCACTCCGTCTTCACTCTAACTGATGGGCCCTGCGGTATCTCCATGTAGTCGGAGCGTTTGTTTGGTACGATTTGAAGCTGGTTAGAATATTTCGTCTAAAAACGAAAAAGAATAAATACTCTAACTGTATTATATTTAAAGATACGTTAAAATTGTGTCATTGTGTCATTTTAAATTATAGTCATTTGAATCTAGTCACCATTGTCATTATAACACGAATACTTATTGAGTTAGCGGCAAATAAAATTTTTAAAACAATTTTAGCAATAAATTTTACTGTTGGAAAGCAGATTTATAAAAAAATTATGACTAACATGGTGATGCACTATTGACGTTATGAGTGATGAGATGTTATGGTTTGTTTATTTTGTGTAAACCAAACAATTTTTTTGTTACCTGACAGTAGAAACTGCTGCTTATGCGAATGTTATTATAACTCAGTATCGGCGTCGCTTAATTTTAATTTTCTTCAATATAGGGACTGTATATAATAAATTAACAGAAAAAACCGTGTACAAGCCAAAAAATAAAAGGCTGCACTTTCTTGAGCGTTATACGATTCAATAATAATTTATCTAATTACAATCGCTTTCTAAAGTCATATTTCACATTATTTTAAAATATTTAAGAAGCAAAGCTGAATAAATGCCTATTTATTAATTAAGTGGTTGGTTAAATACCTGACGCTGCTTTTCTTATTAACGTAACTCCTAATCTTGTAAATATCGTCAATACTTCGTGAACAATCAAAATCAATTGCAAAATTTTATAAGTGTCAGAACGTAACACGCCAATTTAAAACGTTTCGTTTATTGTGGAAGCGAAATCAGAAAATCCACTCTTGATCTAGGTATTTTCACATTTCCTTTCCTTACATCTTCCGGAAAGAATCCTAATTGAAGATCCCGTTTATTTATTGGCTGGCTCGAGCGACTCCGGGTATATGTAATCTAATACAAGGCGAATAAATCCACATTTAGGTTGACAGAAGCCGGGCAATCTTGAACGAACCATCTCTTAGTGAAATTCGCAGCCTTGCGCGAACCAACTCGGGCATTTAATTTTTTTGTTTGATTTTGAGCGTTCGACTATTTCCAAGATTGCAATTTAATAAGATTTGCTTCTGAGTTAATAAGCTTTGAAAACTTGAACTTGTTGTGAGGAAATTAGGCAAGCAAATTCGACTCCGCTATTTTCCGGTGTAATTCAGACCCAAACGAGGGCATTGGCTTTATTTTCCCCATTTTAAATCATATTATGAACAAAGTATGCAATACAATCAACATAAAGCTTCTTCATGGCGAATATTCGCGATAAATTATTATTTTTATAGGACGATATTTCCCCGCACGGCTGCTTTATAGAAGGCTGTGTTAGGCAATCTTAGCACAAGTGTACCTACATGACAATAAAATAAATATACAGGGGGAGCCCCTTTGATCCCTTACTTCGGGGAGTTGCCAGGCTTCCCTCCTTGCTTTATGTTCTTACATGTGTAGATGGGTAGGTGTATTCCATCGACGCTTTTACAGCACAAAGTTAGTAAATGGTGCATTCGCAACTGAATATTGGCTTTTTTCGACAAACAAAATTCTAAAAATAAAGGTTGCGGTTTAGGTTTCCTATCTACTCATGTCTAGCGTCATATATAATTCTAAATGGGATATTTTTTAGCATTTGCTGTTGAAATATTCAGAAACACGATAATTATTAGAACCCAAATTGGGCGCGAAGTAATTCATTTAATGCAATTTGTACAAGAGTGATCCATTTTGTGTGTCTTGTTAATTTTGAGGTTATCTATCAACAAAAAAATCCACATAAAAAGTAACTTATAAAAATGTGAAAACCTTACTACTGGCTTACTTGCGTCGCGTCGCCCTGAGTCGATTGACATCAAAATCAGCCAATTCGGCCTACGGGTTCGCTCTCAAAGTGACGCCAAGCAAGCAAGCAATGAAAATTATTGTCGGATATTTTAATTAAAAAGCACCCTTTTGTACAATTTAAGTAAATTTACTGAAATCAAATTAACAACGCAAGGAATTGTATCTGAAATTAGAAGTAACAAGTATAAAAGGATTAAAATCAGTAATAGAGATCAAAATAGAGAAAGGACGATAAACATCAAAGTGCAGAAACCAGAAGTGCATCAGTATACGAATAGCTTAATAACATTTTATCAGCCAACGAAAAGATGGTTCTAGACGTATCCAACAGAAGAAATAAGTAAGAGTTTATATACGTCTAATTCAACAGCATTGCCAGTAATCGCGTATGCATATGAAGCTTCAGTAATAAAAGAGAAACATTGGGGGAAATAAATATCTCAGGAAGAAAACAAAAAAAAACGAAGTGGGACAGAAAAAGAAGGGAGCAGATAAGATAATTAGTAAGCCAAGGAACATTCACAAAGCAGATAGAGCAACGACAATTGAGTTAATATGAAACCGTAATAAAGATGAGTCAAATGAGAAACTAATTGAGACAGGAAGAGCCGAGAAAAAGAGAAGAGAAAGACGAAGGAAGAACTCGTCAAAGAGAATGGAAGATTTGGGTAGAAATAGATGAAGAGGGTATAGAAGCGATGAAAATCTTAGAAACCGACTGGAAAGAATGCGAGAAGGATTATAGAACAAAAATATCAGAAATATTTCAATTTGTATGGCCATACAGGGCTTTAATAGATTCCTACAGGAAACTCATTGTATTTTCGATGATGTTTCAAGTAATCAGCTTGTATGCGCTCCTAACAAAATAATAAACCCAGAGCTAAATTACTTAAATTTTTAATAGTTAAATGTCCTCGAGTGGTGCTGTAACCATAGCCAATCTGATCCAGCGAAACTGTCCGCTTGACGCGAGTTAAACTAGCAAGTAACCTAAAAATTAACTTGTGCTTAAATGGTAAGGGCTAATCAAAACGGATCGCAGATGAGTCCCAACGTTCAACCGTTGCATAATAGAATAACTGAGACTTCAAAAAATTTCAGGTGGAGGCGAATCGACACCAGCTGGGGTAAGTAATTTTTAATGCACACATTCGCAGCTACCATTCCAAGCGAATGCCATATTTAAAGCAGGGGCGTGCACTGTATTCGCAGCTAGTAGAATATATGAATCGTAGCTATCCACAAAACAAAGGGGGGAGGCATGCAATGATTTAATGTACGGTTATGCAGCTAACGTAGCTATTAACAAAAACAGCGGGGCCATGCAATAACCTAATGTACGGTTATGCAGCTAGCATTCTATGTGAACGCAGAATCAAGTACATCCTATTAAACACAAAGGCGAGCAGCTCGAATCGCTCTAGGAACTAAACACACCTAATCGAAATTAAACAATCATATAAATACATGAATCTCGTAGACTTGTGATGCTCGAGCCAGGCGATCGGGTGGCTGCAGGCAACTACTCCAGCGGAGCGGGGTGGAGGCACCGCAATCAACGGAGCTCTTGGGACACAGCGAGGGGCCCACGGGGGGAAGTATCGCCGTCTACCGACTGTAGGAGTGGCTAACGCATCGGAGCCAACGGGCAATTGAACAAGCAGGTAACATTCCCAATTAGTATGTAGCGATTCCAAGGGGGGGGGGGTCACGCAAAATGTTTTTCAGTAGTCGCGAAACCAAGGGAAAAAAGGCTGAAAGTGTACAAGTTTCTAGGTAAGCACCCGAGAAGGAGGCAGGAGCTAAAGAAAACTAACCTGGTGGTGACAGTCAGCCGTAGGTGGTCGTGCTAACGACGAAAGTTGGCCCCCAAAATTCCGCAGAAACGTCAGACGTAAGAATTCTAACAGCAACCAACTATTCGAACGACCAGAGGGCTTTTTGTGCTTCTAGATTCTTCGCCATAAATAAAGCCAGCCAAACAATTTGGCTACTGAAGCACAAAGCCGAGACACAAACAACTTAATTGCACGATTCCTGGGATGGAATTCTGCCACACGCCATTCAACTCAAGTTATCAAACCTTTCCTAAATTTGACAAAAGGAGCCACAGAAAAAACTACTGAAATGTGGAGTGTTCTAGATTGATATGCATAACTGTAGTTTAGGCTGAAAATTTGTTATCACCAGAAGAGAATAGGGTTGCCTACCCAGTTAGGTAAAAATGTACTGGATATTCGGGAATAAATGAGAATAGTGGAATCTAATTAATTAGTTGAAATATTGCCTGAGAAACTACAAAATAAACATAACAAAATGCTTAATAATAAAATTCAACTAATTAAGTTGCACTAATGCATGCGAAACTACAAGTTAAACGTAACAAATTTAAAAATTATCGAAAACTACTGTTGGAAATTACACAATCTACTGATACTATTTAAAAATCTGGAAAGTAAAAGATGGACAGTTTTCAAGGTAACTACATTATGATGTCGTGGAAGGCAACGGGATACCACCACGATGCTGCCGAGTCTATCCCCAGGATGTGTCCTCCCCATCCAAGGGTGGAAATCGTCAACGTGCTATATTTACATTTCCCACTAGCGCCACCTTCCATGGAATAGCAGCACCAATACAAACCGATGGAGGTTTAGGGCTCTACTGGCGCTATATCCTTTATCTAATAGACGTGTCTGTCCGGGACGCTGTTTTGTCTGTCTGGGACGCAGTTTTGTCTATCTGGGACGCCGTTTTGTCTGACTGGGACGCTGTTTCAGCAGCCAAACCGTAAGAGATAGAGAAAAAAGTTATGAAAGTTATATGTTTGGAATGGTCATGTCAGCTCAGGAACCGAATTTCAGTCACGTGACAATTTCGGTTTTCGAGAAATCACAAAAAAGACCGTTTTTCAAATAGAACGCGTATTAAATAAAAATGTTTCAGCAGTCAAACGGAGCTGCGACCCTCTGCGCCTTAAAACGTCGATCGGTTAGGCAACCACTTTGACACCTTCCAGGTCTGGGTACAGTTTTTATTTAATACGCGTTCTATTTGCAAAACGGTCTTTTTTGTTTTATTAAATAAGACATTTGTCTCACTGGACTGCTAGTACTATAGGTACCGTGCGTCCACGAGACTACGCACCATGGCGCTGGAGTGATGCTAGTTTATTTTAAAGATCTACTCTTCCGGTGGTAATTGATAGTCAAACGGTTGCTAAGAATTGACCATTAAAATTGAATTTGTAAGTAACAAATGAAGTGCCTTCAGAAATGATCAAACGTTTTTGAATGCTCATGGTTATACAACGTATAAATAGTATGTTAGTGGCACTGTAAGTCTATCTCAAATTCGAGGTAATCAGGTTAGGTTTTGCGTCAGTCTGTGTCAAAATTGACGCAAAACCTGACTTTCTAACCTCGATTTTGACACCCTACTTCAAGTTGAATACCACTTAATCGTTTATTGCCATAGAAAAATAAATATAATAAGGTTTGTTGTTAACCTGTTTTCGTAAAAGCAAGAGCTGATCTTTGGGAGAAGTTAACGTTGTTCTGATTCTATGGTGCGAAACCCTGTGGACACACGGTATAATATAATAATATAGTATGTAACACAATGTAAAAATGTAAATAAAAAGCATAAGACACTTTAAGAAGAAGACATTATGATGCAGAATTAAAGCGTTAATGAGTTACCAAAATGCAATGACAAATGTTATTTTTAAATTTTAATTTCTATAGTTTCCGTTTTTTAAGTTTGAATTATGCATTAAACTTTAGTTTTAAAAACAAAAACCGACGTATAGGTGAATTTAAATATTGGTATTGACAAAGAAAAATAAATTATTAAAATACTTTAGATAGGACTATTAAATCAGCTAATTCGCTGTTTTACATTTTGGTTGACATTTTCTATGAAGAACTATCCAATATAGTCCTACATAACTCTGGATACGCTCACTGCCTAGACTCACTCGAATGCTCGGCGATTACATGATCGTGAGTAAGGATTACGAGAATGGCGCTTATAGATACTAAGCAAAAGCAACATGGGCGCCAGTTGCCGTGTAGCGCAACGATAACGTTAGACTAGCCAGCAGACTAGATAAAGTACACTTTCCGCAAAAAGCGTATATTTGACACCACCCAACAATTTAAAAAACTAAAAGGTATCGGTAAATTGTGAAAAGAAAATACCAAAACTCTAATAAAACGATACCGATGGAAAAGTGAGATAATAAATTAAAACAAACACAGTGAAATAGTACATCAAAATTGACATTACATAAATAACGCTACGTTTGTCATCTTCCGAAGACCCCCAGTAGATAAACTATTAATACCTAAAAATTATAATGGGTTTGTTATAATCGAACAACTAAAAATTAAAAGCATTAATATTATATTAAATTTTATCGGGGATTTCTGTTCAAAATTAGCTCAGAACGTTATTATAAATAAACATTAACCGGCATATTAAAAAAAATGGTGAATTAATTTTTCGCCTGAATCTGAAAAACGAAGATAACCCTAATCAAGGGAGTCTCCTCAGGCACCTCAAGAAGTTGAGACTATCGGGCCGTGGCTGCCAAAAATAGCAGTGAAAATTAATGGGAAGATGAATTCGTTGCATCGGCATGCAAAACCAGTGAACTTGTTGAACTTAAACGGAAACGTATTGTATCTTCAAAAGTTTCAGTTGTGCTGGGCCGGACTAATACCAGTATCAGAAACTCAACAATGATTTTGGCGCATGTAATTAACGAGGCAGGATGTTCTACATCTTCTGCAGTTCTCACCAAGAATACCGTCCACCGACAACGCTAGAAACGTCGTCGTGAAGCTGCACTAATAATTAAAGATTATCCAAGCCTCCAAATCAGTTGTTCACTGGGATGGTAAGCTGTTAACAGATGTGACTGGCGTTGATAAAGTAGAACGGCTACCTGTTCCAGTTTCCTCTTTAGTTGAAGGTACAGCTAAACTGCTTGGTGTTCCGAAGTTGACATCTGGCTCTGGCTAGGCGGAAGCTGAGGCAGTATGCGAACAGTTGCAGTCATGCAACTGCGATTCTGTGGTCGTCGACATATGCTTCGAACACAGGCAGATTGAATGGAGCCTGTACAATTCTAGAGCACCTCATTGGGAGAAATTTGCTGTGGATGGCATGCCGACACCACATGTTATAAGTGATCCTTTCAGATGCCTTTCACGTATGTTTTGGTAAGTCTACTGGATCAGATACTTTTATTTTTAAAAGGTTCCGGGACAATTGGTTTAAGCTCGAGCATGACTATAATCGACAAGAAATTCCTTTAATATTTGAATCGGAGCTTCAGAACGAATTCATATCTAAACAATTAAAAGAGAACCATCCTCGAGACGACTACAAGGAGCTTCTTATCCTTGCAGCATTGTTGATTGGGTTGAATATCGTAGCTACTCCAATTCGGAAGCCTGCTGCACTTCATAGGGTTGGATGGATGGCAAAGACAACTTATTCTATGAAAATCGAACTACTGCTAGAAGGAAATCAAACTGCGTTTCGCCTGACAGCTCATGAACTCCAAGAATTTAAACGATTTAATCGGTTTCTTGTCTGCGTTTATATTGTGTTTTGGTATACAAGCAGATCTGCAAGATTCCAAAATTGTGGTGATGAAAAATTGAAAACTGTTAGTCTCAAGGTGATGCAGCACCATTCTTGGTATCTAAGCCCAGAGCTAGCAGCGCTTGTTTTTTTTTTGTGCCCTAAAGAGAAATCGCACATAATCTCCAATCAGAACTGGTGTGCACTTGCTAAAGTCACTTCTTCTTACAGTTCGTGATGTAGAAATTTGTTTCTTTCAAGTTCTTGGTATAAAAGTGTTTTTTAATGGGCCCGTTAAAACTTGAACCGAAACGCAGGCATTCAAGAAAGCTGCAGATTCAGTTAAAAACTTGCCTTGTGTAAACGACTGCGCTGAACGTGGTGTTACTTTGATTCAGACATTCAATGAGATCATGAAGGATGAAGTCTAGAAGCAGTACTTACTGCAAGTTGTTTAGAAACATAGCCCGAATGTAATTTTATTGTTAAATTCTAGTTCGTTATTATGTACTATTGATAATGTTAAGTTAAAATAAAAGTTTCCATTAATCTAAGCAGTATTTTTTCGCTTTTTGGCTTTAAAAAATTTATTTGTTAAATTCTAGTTCGTTATTATGTACTATTGATAATGTTAAGTTAAAATAAAAGTTTCCATTAATCTAAGCAGTATTTTTTGGCTTTTTGGCTTTAAAAAATTTATTTTATAGTATTTAACATTACTAGCTTGGTAAAATGGTTTTTACTAGAGACAGTAAAACCCGTTACCTTGCGTGTATTGTCGAATACTTTATTTGTTCCTCACTTGTAAATAACTAAAAATTTACCAGTTATAGATAATGTCAGACTGACAAACAACTAAATTCATCAATATGACACATACTAAGAAAGACAACTCTGTCTTTGCAAGCTATCATATATCTATGAGCACGGGTGTAAAATTTGACTGGTTAGCCAGTAAAATTTTACAGGCTAGCCAGTTAAGAGACATTTTCAAGGTGAATACAGTGACTTGATAAATTGATGTTTACAAGTGAGGAACAAATAACGGTCTTTTCAAATTACCATTTAACAAGGTCACTACTTTCATCCAAGTAGTGTGCAATTTAAAGAGGCTTGGGAGACCCCTAAATATTATTTAATTGAGTTAAAACTTTAGAAGTATTACTAAATTACTGTAGTGAATCATATACTAAGGAGAGAGTTACCATTTTCAAACTTTCATTTTTATGGGACACTCTAGTACGTATGTGGCGCCAAAACGGCCAAACTGGCATTTTCTCAGAAATTAAAGCAACAATTAATTTCAAACAAATGCCCAGGCGGTATAAAATGATGTTTGTCACACAATTCAGTAGGACGTGTGAAAACCAATTTGTAAACATTCGTTGTTACACGATCAACTTATGTGAGGGACTTAGGTTACTAGTAAGTAGATATTACGAAAACTGTTAAACAGCACACTGCTGATATTATATATAACTGCCTCGGATAATTTATGAACTTCGGCCTAATCGACCTCGGCCACAAAATATATCCTCGTCCGTTATATGTTCAATATCGGCCTTATACTGTTAAATACTCTTTTAATCAAAATTGGCCGCTGACACTTGCGTTGTCTCAACTCTTGTCTAAGTATTGTATTGTAATGGTTCACTGCCCATAGAAATTCTGATTGCCTAATTAACTTAATGGCCAAGGTCAACACGAGCACAGAATTAAATATTTTATTTATTGCAAGATAATCAGTACTTTACATTAATAAGTGCACTTGATGTGAGCAGCAATAACTAATAATTTGAGGGATAAAAGTTAGCATGAAATAAAGCAGGTTTCAGAAGGGTTACAGTCAGAGTTTCAGATATTACAAATGTTCGGAAGGGCTAATGCAATTTAATTTGTAACTGACCGATTTGATCTTATTATTGTCAGACATAATGTGATTAAAATAATACAGAATAATTTTTAAGTACAGAAACATACGCGCGTTATGTATTAAAAGTGTATAAGCCAGAAAAATTCAAATTAGCTGAAAGGTTAACGAAACAGTGCTAGCAAAATAATGAATGCAAAGAGCAATGAAAATGGAAGGCAACCGATTGATAGACAATTAGTGAAACGTTAAGTGAACTCCAAGTGTATAGTTCATTATAAACAAAAGCGATTTAAAGGCAGAGCAAAGTGTTGTGACCTTATTCCAAGAAAAAGACAATTTTACTAGTTAGGTAAACCATGACATCAAAACTGTAGTCTATAAGGTTAAACATCAATCCTATTTTCCTTTATAAAAATTGAAAATCTAGTTGGTAAGTGACATGACTGTCTTTTTTTATTAATAACAGAACAAGCTTGTAAAATTTGTGTTGGTGCGAGTTTGAGCTCCTCAATTCATCATATAAAATTATAAATAAAAAAGTTTTTAGTTATACCAATTGTGTTAAAAGTTATTCACCAGTGTCCAGGACATCTGTGGGTATAATTTTCCAGGTGTTAAGAGGTCCGAGTGAAGCAAATTACCCAACAGAAGAATTACCCAAGTGCGAGTAACTTCGAGGGGCCAATTCCAACAGTAAACAAGATCGTCCAGCAAGAATAGTGCCTGCTGCGTGTAGGGAGGACATACAGAGACCAGTACGTGCAGAAATTCCAACCAACAAGCAATTCCCAAGTCCATAATTCCCGTGGCGTCGTTGGGGAGCGTATCCAGCGTCCGAGAGGTCTCCGATAAAGATAGGATTTCGGAAAAAGCCTGTGCTGCAGCTCCCTAATTCGCGGGGTGCGTCAAGATCAGACTGTCTACGAGGTGTAGCGCCAAGTTCCAGTGGTCCAGAACCGTCCAGTTTTTAGAAATATAGGTAGTGTCCCTTGGAAATGCGGGATGACGCGGCATTTTTCACTTTTGGCCGGATATAAAACAAAAAGCGATCACGCGTTGGTTGCTACTTCACACTAGACACAAAACGAGTTTATCAGTTGCTATGTCACAGTATTAATATTTACCCGACCCGTCTTTGCCATTTTGGTGTTTTGATATTCAATTTAACGCTGTTTTTGCACAAGCAGATCATCGTGTTTACTGAGTCAAATGTAGAGGTTAGCAAAACGTCAGATAGAAATTGAGCATTTGCCCGAAATATTTGAGAGTATTTGACATACAAGTTATTTGTCATAACAAGTTTTCATTAATTTTATGAATCTACCTCTGAACCAAGTTTGATTCATGTTCTGGGGGGTTAAGCCCGAATTTATTGTGGATAGATAAAATAAGAAAAGGGCTAAACCATTTATTTCTCGTAATAATTGTTGCACACTTTTAATTTTCCCTGAGTTTGACAGGCAGGTTCGTAATTGAATATAATGCATTTTATAAAGTGTTTCCCTTACCGCCATTAATTATTTTATTTAAAAAGCTTATTATATACCTTTATTAGTGAAGGTTATTACAATATAAGTACTCTAGCGTTCATCAGAGCAAGTATATGTAGAAGAGTACCGCCATCCTTTGATCCGTAAAAATGCAGCCATTGTCGCCATTTTTACTCCGATGTTACTTGTCATTTATTACGATTTTTTAAATGCCGTATTCCTGTGTAGTAAATTACAGCGAACGCTCCGAAAATGGTGTACGATTATTTTTATTAACACAAGGGATTAAAAATAAGGGGAGAAAGAAGCAATGCATATATTTACAATATTGCTAGAAAAGTATTTTCAGATAGAGGTTACGTTTATTAGGTAAGTTTTTAATCACTTTTTCCTGTGATTTTGAATTTTCAGAAAGTAAAACTCACTTTAAATATTACTATTGAAATTGCTAAACACTGCATCTACCTGCGTAAAGCATTTTGCGTTTTAGAAACATTTCACCTAAAATAAGTTTGTATACAATAGAGCTGACGTGAAAAGACCACTGCCTTGGATTGTTTCTATATATTTTCCAGCAAAAAAAATATCTGAAAGTAAGAAGAAATTCAGCCGTAGTACCTAATGATAACACTTAAGAAGGTATAAAATGGGTAGTATGTACATGTTTCTATGTTTTGGAATGCCCAGTGTTTTTTTTTTATAGATTTCAAGTACTACCCACACATGCAACCGAAGCTGAAATTGAAATTATGGAAGTTTTTGACGCCCTACCGGCTGCTTAATTTTTGAAGTCAAGAGGTATTACTATAAACACACGACACATGTCCGTAATCGATAGTAGTCAATGTAGAACTTTTCTAAGCTTAGGTATTTTGATTGTAGTGAGTTTTTTTTTTGTAATTACTACTTTGCTTCTAGTTAATAAAGGCATTCAAAGAAAACAATGTTTTATTTTAGTTTCATCCATATAATCGCACACATGACCTGCTGAATAATTAGACCAACGTCACGTCACTTTGAAGTTTGACACACAATTCCGGGCAAACTTCAAAGTAACGCATATGTCGGCGGAGTAAAAATGTTGGACGAGGCGGTACTCTCGTATATATACTGGCTCTGGCTTTCATGATCCTTTAAGACATCTGTTGACGAATTCTATATGTGGCGCAACGTATTATTAGGTGTGGGCTGTTCCAGATGCTTTATAAGCTGCAAAAGAAGTTTTGCCTTTTCTTATTCTGTGGCCAATGTCTTCTTCCGTGCCTCCACTTGTTGCCTAGGTAGTAGAACTCTTCTATATTCACAATTTTTTGGTTGTCTCTGCATGGTTGTTGTAGAATGGTCGTTCCAAACCTCGTTATTTTTGTTGGAGTGCTTATTTCAATGCCAATCTTATCCTTTCTGCCAGAACATTTAACTTGATCTGCATATCTCTGTACGTATGTGCCAAAAGACATATATGATAGGCATAGTCTAGTCCCCATAAACTAATTGCGAGTGTTGAAAGTTCGTGTTTTGACTAATACAGACCATCACCATATTAAATAGAGGTAGAGTCAGTGGGCAACCCTATTTTACTCTTTTTAAGATAGAAATAGATTACTACCATTACCTTTATGTGGTACTAGGCAGTTTACATATTCGTAAAGCATTTTTATCATTTTAATTAGCTTTGCAGATGTGCCAATATAATCAAGTATTTTCCAGAGCGCAGAGTCCTTAAGAGAGTTATATGCTCATTTGAATTCCATAAAGATCATACATAGTAGAGTGCTCCATTCTATGGAGGGTGTTAATATGGTACACACATGATCAGCTATTAAGTCTGACACCGGCTAGTTCAGGTATTTTCTGCCATAAATATTAATAACGCGTAGGATGATTTTGTAGACCCTAAAGGGTTATGCCTCTACAGTTGCAGCATGTGGAAATACCTTCCGTTCCAGACAGTTTAATATCAATTCCTTCCTACATTTAATAAGCCTTGATTTTGTCTTCCCTATTTCACTAAGTATGGGTTGCGATATCGCAGATGCTTGATTAATGACAGCTTCTATAGATTTGGCTGGTACTTCGTCAAGTCCTGTTGGGCGTCCGTCTCTGAGTTCTGTTATTGCTGTCCTGTGCTTCCACGTTTCGGGCCGAATTATTTATTTTCCCGTAATGTTTAATTTGTGCTTCTTTGGATTGAGATTATGGTGCTGTGCCGAGTCAGCGTATTTGATTGAATCCCTCCAGGCTTTCTCGAACGTCACCTTTGCTTATATAATCTGGTAATTTGTATGTGACCTTCTACGTTGCACTTTGAATTGTTCCAACGCCTCCGGTGAGCACACTTAAAACCTCATCGAAGTTTTACTTGACTCTTTAATTTTTAACAACGTAGTTTGTTCCTTTAACGTAATATTTAGACTAATACTACTATTTTAAGTCGTATGTATATTAGGTGCACCCGGCGTACTGTACGCTTATATCAAAAGTACTAGCAAGATACCCGTTCTTCGTAGTGACTACAAATGTTTGTTCTTTCTTCCCAATCTTAAATAAATTTAAGAGGCCCCCCTCCCACTGTGGTTTCACTTTTATAGTTTGACAAAGCTATAGTTTTAGTATTTCGCGAATAAAGTAAAAAAATATATGTACCTTATTAAATGTTGTATACATACATTACAGCACGGTACTCGTTTCCACCACTTGGGGGTGGAATTTCAGAAATCCTCCTATTTTATTCTATATTATACTCACGGCGGAAAACGCAATCACTTTAACTTCTTCTTTAACTCCTTCTTACTTTAACCCCATTTTTACTCCTTTAGGAAAGACATTGTAAAAAAACTCTAAACCACTTTTTAAAGATCTAAGGAACACATATGCTCAAAAACCACGGTCTGATTCAATAAGCACAGGAGAGATGAAAAGTTCTATAATTCACCCCTGAACCCAAATTCGCACCTTTAGGAGTTGATTCCTGCACAATCCTAAATTACGTTTGTAGGTACTTGTGTAGGTAACCTTTCTAATTAAAAACCAAATCGATATATTATCGGCCCTTAGAAATATTGAGGAATTCGTGGGAAGACGTTTTACCCCTTTTCTTCCTTAAAGAAAAGTAAAGTTTGGGCACTTCATTCCATGTAGGAACATGGCCTGAGACAAGGCGATCCAGGGTCGCCGAAATCTTTTTCCGAAACGCAGTCAATCTGGCACAACGTTAACGGCATACTGGGTGATGTGGTTAGCATCAAGCCCTCGACGACTGCCTTACCTTCTTTACTTCCACAACTGTGGTTTCGGTGCCCAATTTTTAAAGCGACTGGGTGGGCCGCCCGCCAGTTGCCACATGTCGGGATTGAACCCCGTACCGTGGCACCGCAGGCTGACGCCCTAAGCGCTCGGCCACGCTGGCGACTTTTTTCCTTAAACCCCTTTCTAAATATTATACAAATACATCTATATGCCAAAAAAGAGTACTATAAGTGAACAAACACAGGACATATAAAAGGTTCGTTAATTCACCCCTAATCCAGATTCACACCTTTAGGGGTTGATTAGGGGAATATCCTGAAATATGTTTTTAGGCATTTGCATTCACAATCTTTGCAAGTATACGCCAACTCGATATCTCGTCGGGTTTAAGAGATATTGAGGAATTCGTAAAACACATTTTACCCCTTTTCACTCCTTGGGGGTCAAATTGCAAAAAAATCTCTTCTTAGCACTTGTTAGGTCATTTTGGTATTTTAAATAGCCACCTAGGCTTTAGGGCAGCGTGCCCTTTTAATTCTTTATTTGGCTCCATCGCCTAATTTCAGAATCACGATTTCGCACATATTTAGCCCCAGAAGCAGTATTTTTCGTCGGTTGGAGCTCCCCTCTGATGGCGTTTTTCCGAATTCCGAATCTCCTAGGAGGCACGCCGTCGAGGCGTGATGCCATTGGTGCCGGCATTGGCTTGTTTCATTTTATCGCCTTGCGATTGGCTGCCAAGGTTTAGTCACGTGGGGACGCGGCCAAGGTGACCTTTGCCAACGCTTCCCTCTGGGCAGTTGTCCGCAGTCCGTTGCAGAGAACGCTCGTGTGGTGGTTGTGAGTCGGAGTTTTCGAATTGTCTTCGGCGTAGCGTGGGTGTTTTTGAGCCCAGTTCCTGCTTCCGTAAGTAAGGGGTCGTGCCCCCTTCATCTCGACCTACGAGGATTTGTTTCGCAGAACGAAAGTGGCCCATTTTTTTCGTCGTCCCGTTGTACGCGTCATTGACGCGTCTCCCGTCACCATTAAGGCGGTTGTGCATTCACCCCTATAGCCGTTGTAACATCGAAGGTACCTGCCACCTACGACTGCAGCCTGTCGCAACTCAACTGTACCAGGCTCCCTCGCCGCCTACGCATTAAGGTATGTGTCTTTAACCTGATTACCGCTGTAAACGCGAGTGCTAATTTAAATCTTCGCTGCTCGCTGCATAAAGCGACGCGCATATTTGGACTCATTACTGCTCTTGTGCATTCATTCAGACTTGCAGACTGTTCATGCCGCGAGTGCTAATTTAAATCTTTGCTGTCCGCTGCATAAGGCGACGCGCATATTTGTACTCATTACTACTTATTACTGCTCTTGTGCATTCATTCAGTCTTGCAGACTGTTCATGCCGCGAGTGCTAATTTAAATCTTCGCTGTCCGCCGCATAAGGCGACGCGCATATTTGTACTCATTACTACTTATTACTGCTCGTTACTGCTCATTACTGTTCATTACTGTTCACTACTGTTCAACATCTGTCGTTAAGTTTAGAGCGCGCGTGCCAGCTGGTGCCCTTAATTATAGGTTAAGTATAGATATAGGGCGACGCACTCTGCTGCCCCATTGTAACCCGAAGTTCAATATATGATTGGTTAGTTAAGGGAACTATTGTTTTGTTTCGACTTGTGCATGTTCTGTTACAGATAGACGCCCCCTTCATTGTACTGAATATTGTACGACGGAACGAGGAAGCTTTGAGCGTGCAGGTGGGTGAGACAGCTGCGTAATCGCGGTCGGATTGACACCTAATTACAATCCTCGCATAAGGCAATCCCGAAATTGTTATTTGACCTTGCAACTCTTGAGTAATCCTATTGGCGGAGTATTTTGCATGCTTCGCTCCCGTCTAACCGTCCAGGCCCGGTTAGCCGGGTTAAGACAGGCTTGGTGGCGCCCTCATGATTTCGACATACCCTGTATATATTATGCCACCACACGCTTGCCCAGAACGTATCGTGTGACTCACGCCCGACTCCCTGAGCGTCCCAGCCGTGGCCTTTTAGCCTATTTCGAACCGATTTCAGGGCAAGTGTGCCAGTTTTTCAGGACTGATTCCGTGGTGCGATGCTCACCTTGGGTGGGTGTCGTAAAGTTCTTTTAATACCGTAACACACTACCTTACGTAACAAATTGAACTTTCCACCCTAATTTCAAGTTCCTAGTACCAATGGTTACGGCTCTGCTTTGACTAGGCCGGGTTGTAACTTTCCTTTAAATATATTGAACTGAACCTTCAAGTATAGATATTAATCTGTTTTTAAATTACAAATTTGCCCTATTATGTATTGGAATGTCAATAATTATTATTATTAGAAATAGCTTTTATCTAGTTACTTGATTTCTGAAAAATTAATGTTCTAATAATTTTAATCTCATTTGCATAAGTCACAATACTTATGTCAACCAACTGTCAAATCAAATCTGAAATTCCAGTCACAAATACCCAATCTTTACAACGGTACACAACAATATTAAAAACACAGTAAGTAATTATTTCTTAATTAGTTCACCTTTTAATTGTCTTTATTTCATTTCTAGTTATGATTTTTAGTAAGAAATCACCCACATTTTATTTGGTCCGCACAACGTTTCCAGATGTCAACCTTCTGTTAACCTGCTACTCGACCCTCTCAAGCACCTACCCGCAATGTACGGTTCACAGACAGACAAGACGTCTTAACTGTCCAAGATCAGCAAATTCCACCTTTTCACAGCACCCAGCGAACAGAGCAAACCTGCAGACATCTACTTGCTACCGCATCTGCTGCCCTGCTGGAATGTACTTCTCTTACCCGATGATCCTCCTCTGGAAGTCCCACTTAGCTCCAAACAGCTTGACGTAATCCACTTTGATTAATCTAATATGTCAAATGGACTTTTCCAATAAAATTGACCAATTCTATTTTTTCAATAATTCACTTTTGTAAAATAATTCTGCTATATATTACTTTTTTACCACATACCAATAATCTTCATTAGTTAAGTCTATGCTTCTCCTTGTTATTTTTAAAATTCCATTTTTATTTACCACGTAGATTTTAAGTATACCCTTTTTTATTAGTCAAAACATTTATCAACAAAAACAGGGTTATTTATAATATTTTTAAACACCAAATTCATTTTACTATGTTCTCAAAATTTGTTATTATCAATAATTAAAACAAAATTACGATATCACATCCCTTTTTATACACTCTAGTCTTAATATATTTGAGTTGTACCTACTAAATTTCTATTTTATTTCAAATTAAGTATTTGTCATTCGCTTCAAACTGCAATTTAAACAATATATTATTATCAAATCCATCTGTTTTTCAAATAGCTATTTTCCATTCATATTCCCACCTTATACATGAATAAATCCAAATTAATTTTAACCATTGTAATCCCTTAATATATATATATATATATATGACGGACATGTGCGTTTTAATTACTGCAACTTGATTTATGGCCTGAGTTAATGTAATTTTATTGCTTAACCTTTGAGCTTATGAGTTCTCGTTTCTACCGGCACTTTTGTTGCGTTCAAGACTCATTGGTGCCTGTTTTGTAATGGCGAATAAATTTAAGCTTTTGTAACGAACTCATGTCGTTTTCACTGTTAACTCGCCGGCACTCAAATGTGGCCAATGTGGTGGCGATGGTTTGAGTCTATCATATATTTGCTAAGACCTCTTTATCTGGTCTTTCTTCATCGTGATAATCTCTCTCCTTACATGCTGCTGAGCTATTTGTTTGCTAACCTTTTGGTAATCTGGTAAACTTCCTTTAGATTTTAATTTGAGTTGCTTCTTGTACTTGTTGTGTTAGCATATTCGTCCACCGTCGCTTATCTCTTCTTGCTGTTTTTTAGATTCTTTTGTTTGTTGCTCTGCTAAATGATGCCTTCTTTCCTGTGTGGTGACCGTATTTAGTTTGTTTTTAGCTTGCCCTTTCTTTTCTTAGAGTATACGTGCTTCATTTGATAATTACTCTTCTCGTCTAGCCCTTCTGACTCCTTCAGATCAGTATAGCCTGTATTCAATATACTCGCATGTGTGGTTATGTTGCTTTCTAGATTATTATCTGTGTTGGCTATACTGGGTGCAGATTCATTAGTTTGGATTAGTTTTCTAAAGTCTCGCTGCGGCGTAAAATAGATTTTTAGCTTCTCCAAGTTGCATTTTCGTCTATATATGTAAACCGCTGCAGTTTGGTTTGGGTACCAGTTTGGATAACTCCTCTATCAGGAAGTAGGGGTCGGTTGCCACATCTGCCCCCTTTTAATGGGCACGTGGAGGAATGGTGTTTCAATTTCTCGTTTATTGTTATATAACCGAGCTTTATAAATTTGTTGATTAATGATGTAATCTTATACCGTCTGTTTAAAGTTGTAGGAAACACAGAGCATAAGTGTGCCAGACAATAATGGATATATATTTGGCGAAAAGAAAGCAAGATGGTACATGTAATATTGTACTTGTTGGCTAGCTACGAAAGCAATAATTGCATTTCCCATTTCAGTTACTCTTATGGAAAATAGAACCTTTTCCAACTCATGAAATTGCATGTTCCGTATACTTTTAGGCGACCTATCGTTGTGGGGAAATAATGACACCCCGATACCTAAATCATTGGTAAAACAGAACTCTGTGAATACTTCTCCGTTGATGTTGCGATCACCTAGACCATGTCTACCCAGAATTGATTCAAGATCTGTGTTGCTTATCTAGGATTTCCCCTCTCCTATCATATTGAGCAGTAATCGTCAACCCTTTGTAAATTTGTTCGTTCTCCACATAGTTCGATAGTTCAATTGGTGCATGGCACAGGATCTCGTTAAGTTTCTTGTCTTACGTGAAAACCTTGCTCTGATATTGGGTCCGGTCTAGTAGTGTCTTTTTGGCCTCTTTGGTTATTGACAATCCTAAGCTATTTATTCTATTTTCTTCCTCGGGGTGCGGACATCCTGACGATGTGAATATGTTTCTATCTACCATTGCAAGACTGTCGCATCCATATCACTTCGCTGAGTTCTAGAACTAGCATTTTGTACCGGTCCATTTAAGTGGATACCTGAGCAAGTGTGACGGTGCTTAATAGCGTTCTAACGTTTTATGATCCACATCGGATTGGCTGGTACTTTCAGAATACGTTTACAATGTCGACTATCAACTATATCGTAGTCGTCACTAGCTGAGAACAATTTGAGGGCAAGAAAATTATGTTTTACCAGAAAATTGTAATTACCTTGGCCAACTTCCTAGAAGTCAGCCCTAATTTAAACACAACCTGCAGTTTCTCTGAAAAAATGTGAAATCACTATTATTATATAGGTCTCGAGGAAAAATGCCACACGATCTGGAACATTTCTGAAAGCGATTTAATAAAATTATGTATAGTATTTGGTCTTATTTAGCTATAGATTTTTTAAATGTTTTCTAAAAAACTATTGCCCGTATCTGTTTGATAACAAAACAATGGAAAATTATAAATATTGCAGAAGTCTGTCTAATTGCTATGAACTAGTATTACATTACATTTATTATAAGTAAAGTAACCCAGTTAATGCCTGATCAATAATTACCTGAAATAAGCTAAGAAATGATACCTATGCATAAGAACTGTTGAATTAAAATGTTTGATAAACTGTCAACGTACACTTTAGATACAACAAATCTACATAATCGATATAGAGCTCAAATGATTTCGGAGGTTTTCACGCCACGACTTCCGGGATTGGACCATGTTATTATTGAGGTCGAAGAACTCAACGTTGCGCCCACTTTCGTAAGAGGCTTCATCAGGAGGAAAAGCAAAAGAGCACATTAACGCAACGTGTAATCCACGCCAGAGGCGAAACTCTTCTAAGGGTCGGAATGAGAATTCGATCGTTAGAAGAGTTTCACCTCTGGCGTGATTTACACGTTGAGCTACCGTACTCTTTTGCTTTTCTTCTTGATGAAGCCCCTTACGAAAGTGGACAAAACGTAGGGCTTAAATGTTAACAGAATATTTTAAGTTAAGAATAATTAAAAATGCAACTTGAGTAACAACCTTCATGTTAACAAATATACTAAATGGGCTAGTTTTAGGGTTTATCTCACAGAAGTTACGTTACGGATATAAAAAATATTTACTTTATATATCCATAAAAATAAGCATTGCAATATGAAGTAGCAAGCAAGCAAGTATTGCATTTTATAAGCCTTAATAAACATTCGAAAACACTTAAATCCTCTCTTCGATGTAACGTCATGGTTTATCATTATTGTGAGCAACCTATTACCTGATAAACCGATGGAACCATAGTGTGATATTAGTTTACTGTTTACCATCAAACAGGCATACGAGTTGAGCTTTCAAAAAATAAATATTTTATAATTTTTTGCTTTAATATGCCGCTTTTTTACCACTTGTGTAAAATATAAGATAATTCAGGAAACTTTGGATGGCGTTCTTGTAGTTTCGACGGTTAAAAATTTAGCTGTCGTAATGTCAGTAACTACCTCATGTCTTGTAAACTGAAGTCGGAAAAATCTTAGCAAGGTGAGATCCCGGAGCAAGACAAAAATCCGCTTGTTATACATATTTAAAGAAAAATTTTATCATAAAAAAGTAACCCAATTTTGCAAATACTTCCCCATTAAGTCAAACTTCGGGCAATTTCTTTAAAGCGGCAATTCAATAAAATAAACGCCCGCAAATCTGATTTATCTTGATTGGAGAGGGTGCTGCGGTCGCATGTGGAAAAACACAAACGGCGATAGAAATAAACGATAGGCATAACAAATCAGTGCCAGTGGCTGAACAATTAAATATTTGAGAGGGTGTTGCAGGCTGGGTCAAGCAGCGAGTTAATAATTGAGCCGCGTGGCTTTTAACACGGCAACTGGCTGTTCTTTTATTCAATACCTTAGCTTCTGTAAACGAGAACTTGACACCTAGCCGCCGGATTGATTATAAAACCACCCGGGAGTCGCGCCACTCATCACACCTACGCCCCAACCTTTTGCCTATTAACAATGAATTAGCCTATCTTAACTATCTGCCTCCTTCGATTCTTCCTGGGGAAGCTTCAGTCACGTGAATAAATAGTAGCATTCGAACTGGGGATAGTATATCATAAAGATATTTCATTTTTCATTTTTAAAAATCGTATGGAAATTGTGAAAGCTAAATACGTTATTTTAAAATTATTTATTCTCATTGTCTTACTTCTAATCACTATTTACAGCTAATGTTTAAACAATTAACATTACATAAAATATAGTCGCGATCTGGACCATAAAATGCACTTCATTATCCAAATATGGCTTGTTGCTTATGCAGTTGTGGTATTTAAAATTTCTTTGCAATCCTCTATGGTAAAATTGTATGCAGGGTGGGGCACGAGAACTTGGCGAGATTCAGCTATCGGTAATATGTCAATTGAGTATGCTAACAGAATGTACTACTCATCAAATGAATACACCATGCATTGTTTTTCGACAACGGTGACAAACATAATGACCCAACTTACACTTCCAAATTCCTTGGCATGGTACAGCTCCCAGCCATCACACAATAAAATTGTGGATGCATACATTTTAGAAGTACACGCACAGTACGAACACTAGAAAAAATGTTCTTCAAAATATGACATTTGATCAGAATTTGTGCCATATATTTTAGCGAAATAGTCTAACAAGTATTGTAAAGCATAACATTATCGAAAATGCCCGACAGCAACGTCGTAACTTTTAGTATTCCATTCAACTAGCTCAAACTGAATGCCGGGGAGGGGTCGCAAGCATTAAGAATGCAGAATCAATTTACCTACTGGTATGAGCAATGGCGATTTAATAGAGAAGAGTGCCAAGTTCAATAATTTACCGTAATTTGCTCCGCCCCACCACAAGGAGTAAAAAACAGACTAAAAGAGATAACGAGCAAAAAATATAGAAAACGTCTCCTAGTAACATGAACGTCAAATCCGAACGCAAAATGAACTCATAAACCAAATTATTGACATGCTAATTATTATAATAAGTTCAGTGCACCAATAATATACAGGATCATATATGCAATTCGAAGTTATGAAGACCTGAATAAAGAAACCTCAATCACGCGCAAGCAAAACTACAAGTTAAACTGATTCGCGAATGCGGTCGTCGAAAGGGCCTTCTTAAACGCAACATTTTCGTAGAGAAAAATTGATGATATTATCCGTCATTTCCAACAGGCAATATTCGCTTCAATTGCAGCATAACGCATGTTACTGTATATAACTAGATTAACCCGCTTACTATTTTTGTTGCAATTACAAATACGAAAGCCAAAAGCTTATACAACACAAAAAGTTAAAAACTGTGGTCGATCAGTAGTCGCACAGCGACAGTCAGGTTTATACAATAATATAGAAAAAAGTGTGTTTGATATCCAGCAATCGCAAAATTTTAATTAGTTAATTGGTTTAAATTATAATTAATTCTTTGAAAATAAATGCAATGTAAAATCTGATACGGAAACGATTGGCACTCGGATTTCGTTTACAACAATTCAACACTTGCGGTTCGGCAACGACCATAATTCATCCAACCAGAAATTTACCTTCGAAGCGCGAGAGGTGTTGCTAGACACACACTATTAGTGAGATCTAACTTTGAAGGATACGTTGCAAATTAGGAAAAATCCAAAGGATCTGCTGCTGTAGAGATCCACGACCTCTTACTTCGACGGCGACCTTTGAAATCCCAATTGCGAATTCAGATCCGGACGAAAGAAAAAAGAGAAGCAAGGAGGCGGCAAGCATCAAGAAAAAGAAAACAAAGTTGATTTAGCATTAGCCCACGTCAAAATGGTTATAAACACGTCCTACCTCAGATTGTGGGTGGCCAGTAGACATTTTGCTTCAAAACGGAAAACGACCATATACCGAAGTAATCGGCGCTGCGGCGATCCAACAACGGAACCAATATCTGCACATTGCGTGGCATTCAGAGAGTTCTAGCATTCCTCAGTCAGTTCTAAGTTGTAACAAAACCTAAAAGCTATATAACATACATATAATACTTGGAAGAAATACAGGTTGCATAATCATCACCTAGTAATTAATTTTAAGCAGAAGGCTAATTTGGAAATGTTCGAAAAAATATAAGAGTGTTTGGGTACTAAACGCAGTGATTCGAGTTAGATAGGATACACGGCGTCTCGGCGAAGCCTTTTGAGTGCCTAATTTGAAGTAGACGATGATATTAGACCAGCACTAAATATCGTTAAGAATTCCACACCACCAAACTCGCTTCATTAGTCCGGCGACGAAAATGTTCCTTGTTAACCGGAAATTCAACTCGATAAGCAAGGCAGATGTTCCTGGCTGCATAAGATCAGCCGTTCCTTATTCGGTTAGTAATAAACCGCAGAGATCTGTAACACTTCAGTTAAGCAACAACCAGAAGTATGCTAAATTATAAGTTTAAGTAAACATATGAAATTTAATTTACCTTAAATAACTCACTTAGAACGTAGCAAGTAAATTCAATTACTTTTTTGTAGAAATGGTAAAAGAAACCAAGTAAATAGCCACAGATTAGGTTTAGAACGTCATTTAAGGTTTACTGTTATACTGCTTATATGTGTCAAATAATGGGCATTTCTTATACTAATGTGAATTGAGTTATCCGATAAAACATTTAACAAGTATTCGCGATCAAAAATAGGTTAAGAGGGTATATAGAGCTCATTAATTTATCTTACCTATATGCACAGAATTTTAGAAAAAGAGAAACCCCGTTTTTAGTAAAACTCGTATTTAAACAAACAACTTCAGCAATAAATTGATAAAACTCTAATTCGATATTTCAGTATAAAGTGCTATTTATAAATTGCTATAGTAAATAAATAGAAACCATAAATTAGAAGACTAGATGTGTATATATTATTTATATATTACAATTTAATAAAATGGTTGGCCCCCAATGCTTCTTTCTTAGTGTGAACCTAAAACCTTTATGCGAAAGTGAAGTAAACAAAAATCCCACATTTATTATACCCATATCGCAGCCGAGAATTGAGCTAGTCGGAGTTTTGTGAGCCTTCTGAGGTAGGTTGCTTATAATTGGTACAAAGTTTCGTATAAACTCCCCCTGTAGTTCAAGAAGCAAGCGTCAGAGAAATGCTGTTTTCCAAAAAGACAAAATGGCGGCCGAAAAGTTGTATCCCTGCGCACATCTTCACTAAGTTTATGCACTTTGACCGCAGCATTTATTTATACAGGGTAAATTCTAAATGGCGGACAATAAACATAGCATCCGATTCTGCATCAAAGATGGAGCAATAGAGTGTTATGCCAATTTGCTGTCAGCCTCATAGATTAAGCGTTATTGGCAATCTTAAGTTAGATTCCAGGTTACTTATCGTGCGATATTTTTATGAAACAATGATTTGTAGTTGTAGTATTATCAACAAAAGTAATCACCAATCTGTAATTGTAGTAATCATACCCTTGGTTTACGTAGAATTTCCATCAGAAGTTTGAAGTTTCTGCAATGCTTGCGTTTTCCAAAAATAGTGCTACAATGTGCAATACAATTTTCACATTTTAAAACAAACGTAGTCTTTTACGTACTTTAGTATTTTAAGTAATTTTACTTTTTATGACATTTCTGTGACAATTTTCTATACAAAACGCCGTACTTAATTGTCTTCGTGTTCTTTATCTTCATAATCTTAGCGATACCTTCAGTTTAGTTTTATTTTGGTTTATTTGTGTTTATACGTGCTTTTTCGTTAGTATACAGTTCTTGAATTTCGATATTAATTTTTTGTTGTGTGTTGATATCCCAAATTAGCGCCATGGAGTACAGTTTTGTTAAGTATGCAGACATGTATTTCATCTTAGGGAAAAGTCGTGGCAGTTTGTATGCTGCTGCTAATTTTTATGCCGAACGGTTTCCAAACAGAAGGCATCCAAGTGCTAATGTCATTCGACGACTGAATCAACGAATGCGAGAAACTGGGAGAACTGCACCCACTCCAGTAGCTGACAGAGACCGTCCTCAACGAATGTTACCAGAGGTTGAAGAAAACATCTTAAATATAGTCGAAAATGAACCAGAACAAAGTACTCGGTCCATTGCCCGAATGTTTGATATTAGCCAAAGAACCGTTTATCGATTATTACAGCAAAATGGCTTGCACCCGTATCATTACCAACGCGTACAAGGATTATTAACAGAAGACTACCAGCAAAGAGTCAGATGCTGCAGATGGTTACTTCGTGACCAAGAAAGGAATCCTGGTTTTATTGGTCGTATCTTGTGGACTGATGAAACTACGTTCACCAGAAATGAACCATTTAATAGCTATAATATGCACCAATGGAGCGATGAAAACCCCTATGAGCTGTACCAAACTAATCATCAAGTTCGGTTTAACGTTAATGTGTGGGGTGTTATTATTGATAATAGGCTTATTTTACCTGATCGATTAAAAGCGAATAATTTTGTTGGATTCTTAGACAATTATTTTACGGATCTATTAGATGATGACATTTCCAGAACGATAGAATGGTCGTGGCAGTCTAGTATTACCTTGGCCACCAAGAAGCCCAGATTTAAGCTATCTAGATTTTTTTTGTGGAGAACATTAAAAGCGTTTGGGTATGAAGTGGAAATTGATACTCAAGAGCAACTTCAGCAACGAATAAATGAAGCAGTTATAAGGATTCAACTAAACAATATGCTTCAAAACCTAGAAGAAAGCATAATACGTAGGTAGGTGTATGAAATGCATAGAAGTTGGGGGTAGCCACTTTGAGCACTTACTGTAATTTAGAATGTTTACAAAATAAAAAATTTAAACCGTAGTCGATAGTCCTTACTAGTTACGTACTGTTAAGTTAAAAATGCAAACAACACATTTCTATTAGAATTTTACTATGAAAAGGGTCTACTATGCCTGTATACAGTCTCCTTAGGTTACGAATTAAATCAAGTGAGTTGCTATGTGAATTGCAGGCGACTTAACACACAGCTTACTACGACTGACCGCACACTGTTGCTAAGTTTTCAAAACTTTAAAAATGAATTCTTCAAAAACGAAACGTTGGCGAGCAAAACGTTTGTAGAATTTTTTTGCTCAGTTTTTAATGCAGAATCGCGTGATGTAAATATTGTCCGCCATTTATGATTCACCCTGTATAAAATTGGTCTTGTCCAACAACTAACTAATAAACATTTAGCTGCTTCCCAAAATGTTGTTGAGCAGTTTTTTCGAATTTGGATTAAGAAGAAATGAAAGACGTCCTGCTTACGGCAGATGGGAAATATCGTCAATCGTTAGGTTATATCAACGGAATTTTTAATAGGTAGCCAACAATTCGATACATCTCTATCAATGCACTCTGCATAGCAAAAAATACTGCCCGGTATAGAGTAGTGTCCTTTGCAATAGTTTTTGCTGGCAATAATGAAATTCTTGCTGACATTCTGAACAACATTATTCGAACATAATCGTCAGTGAAAGTAGCTGGCGTTCTTGCATTTCTACTGAAATACAGTTTGGAACAGGAATATTTTCCCTGACGTCACATGCGTATGAAACAAATGTGCAAGTGATCTAGCATTTTTAGATTATTTCTGTGATTGCTCTATACGTACATGACGCCAGAGAAAAGATTACTAGAATAAACTGTATCAACTGAATCTACAGAAAAGTACCATTTT
Organism: Agriotes lineatus; assembly: GCA_940337035.1. Classification (NCBI taxonomy): domain Eukaryota; kingdom Metazoa; phylum Arthropoda; class Insecta; order Coleoptera; family Elateridae; genus Agriotes; species Agriotes lineatus. The sequence continues at coordinate 95,815,349 of OW679199.1, forward strand.
CGACTACTCTATCTTGAGTTTCGGCGTAGTGAAGCCAAATATGGGAAATGAAGTTTGTTTCTCTTAAGCAATATCTAAATTTATTAACAACAATAAATGTACCCAAGAATTTGTTGCTAGACGAGCTTTTTATCCTGTCTCTGATTTAGTGAACAAATATTGTACTGGTATGATACTTACAGCAATTCTGGTTGCATTGCTAACTTACGAAAATTAAAGAAAGATTCAAATAGTCCCAGAATTAGTATTCTATTTGTTGCAACAATAAGTCACTAGTCAGCATTGATAAATACATAAGACATGATTAGCAATAACTGTAATTTAATTAACAGAGGTTAGCAATGGATTAAAACAGTATTGTCAGGGTTGAATTCAGCTTATTTTTCTATATTTGTGCTCGTTATGGCAAATACATCTAACTTATGATGACTGAAAGGTTAATTTTGTAACGTCAAGAGATGGTAGTGATTTTGCTTAAGTACAGAGGTGTTTCGAAGCGTGACAAACGTTTTATGCAGCGTTTAGTATTCATATCGTTATGTCAACAATCGATAACGCAGCTAAAGGGTTAAGAAGGCACAAAGATGCAAAGACCATTTGAAAAGCAACCTGAGAACTAAGCAACGCTAGAATAAAATGATCATAATTTGTAAAACAGTGTTTATTAAACTAAAAGTGAAAATATGCAACAAAAGTGCGGTTAATGTGTTCCAGAATGACATTTATAAGACCTTTTATTAATTAAGGATTATAGATTGTAAAAACTTACTTAAAACAATTATTGCTTATTGCTATGGAGACCCAGATGTTGATTTTTTTTATTAGGGAAGCCAAGCAAACACTTGTTTGTAAGATTGGCTCTCAGTTTTGAATTGATTTCGTACATAAAAGTTTTCCATTTCTACCAGTTGTCGAGTGTTATTCATTCGCCAGTGTGAAGAGCCCAGTTGTGCCTAATTTTGGTAGTGTTTCTAAGTGCAAGCCCAGATCAAATTGATTCTGAAGCTTCGCCCATTAGTATTTGACTTTGAAGGAATATTTTGGGAAGTTTTAGAGCTGCGGGAAGCAGCAAGCAGTGTACATTGTATAGAGGATCCTTGTATTTGGTATACTAGAAGGCAGCAGCAGTTAAAAGCGTTCCAGAAGGCAGCTAGGAGCTTAGCATCGCTCGAAGCAAGATCCGGGTACGAGGTGAACTTTTAAAGCCCGACACAAGAAGCCTGGGGACTTCGGGAAGTACAGAGCAAAGTACAACAGCTGTGGAAGACTTCGTGTGTAGTCCAGAGTCAGGTAGCAGCCACAGGGAGCGTTCTAGAAGGAAATTGCGAGCTGTTGGAGTCACCTCATTTTGCAGAAAGCAGACAATTTGGAGAGCAAGAAAAATAGTTGCCAATTGGCGTAACCTATGACGTCAAAGAAAACAAATATATGTTATCCAAACAACTTGATTCGTTATATTGCATTGTTATTGTTTACCTGAGGTGAATTTATTAATTGTTGGTCAATTTGCCTTCAATTACGCCAAATTTCTGTGGTTACAAGCAGCTCTGTTTCCGTCAATATTTGAGGTTAACTGTCATTTATTAAAATTGAGCATTTGCTATACTAGGGTAAAATTCATACGGTGTTACAACCTAACCTTGCAGATATTGGAGTTCTCAAAAGCTAGCCTGCGCATTAAAATTAATTAGTTGCCAATAAATTAATTATAGGAGGTAACATACCATTTATAATTGCAACTAAAACTCAAGTCAATAACCATAATTTTTTATAAGCAACGAATTATATTTAAACCTTGTAGTATTTGTGACACCTGTTTATTTATTTAAAATAATTTTATCATTACAAACTTGTCATCAAACAAAGTTATCATCAAGCGTCTGTGTGTGAATTTGGTTGCCTATATCGTCTTTGTGATAGTCCTTAGTGAATTTTGGACATTTGAAGTTGGTATTTCCTATTTTTCGGTTACCAGTTTCTGACATTTTTTAGTGAGTCTCAAATTAGCTTCCTGTGCTGCAAAATTTATTTTTTGTGTCTCCTTCTGATTACGCCAAATTATCCCGAAAGATTATTTGTAATCTGCCGTAGATTTGGTTGCATTAGATTCTTGAATTACTTCATTCATCTGTTAGGTCAGGACCTGTTAATATTTGGAAGTTAACACCTGTCGGCCGTTCGACACCAAAGTTCTGCGTTGAATTCCTATCTGGTTTGACGTTTGGTCGATTTCATATTTAGGCCTTTTTTTGTTTGCTCTCCTCGTTTCCATGTTTCGATCAGCTCCTAATAGTCTCAGAGTGGACGTTGTGAAATTCGTATCTTGTCTGTATCCGCTCGCCGCAAGTTGGACGCGTCGCTGCCTTGGAGACATTTCCGGGTTGGTCTGAGGCCTTCTGCGACTTTTCATTCGGGGAATTTACATCTGGATGTCAGATTGCTCTTTCCTATTTCACCCTTTGAGCACCCGATGCGTAGTTACCGCCATTATGTTTCCCACCGCCTTCGAAAACCCCATTGGAAGTTAATTAATTCAAATGTTGGAACTAGTAAATTATCAGTTGCGTATTTTCAGAATTTTTACTATATATTGTAATTGTCAGAAATAGTACACGGCTAGTTTCACTGGTGGGTACTTGCACACCACCCGGAAATTATGCGAAGACATTTCCTTAATTATAAATGCGTCATGTTTAGTGAGGCTTCATCGGTAATCAATATACGATACGCCTTTTTTGTCATTAAACATGGAATAATCAAAAATGATTTTCACATAGTATGGCTATGGAATATTTCCTAGTTTATGAATGCAGCTATGTTTATAGTTAAATGTCAAACTTGTTTGTTTGTATGTTTGTTATGGACAAGATCTAGGCATGCGAAGTACCAGGTAGACACCGACTGCTATGGTCCTACTTTTAATTTTTCCGAGACTAAGAAGTTCCAACCCTAGCAAGGGATCTTTTACATGCTACACATCGTAGTAACATGGGACCCACGGTTTTACAGCACTTCCGAATTATGGTGTTCTGTAGAGGTTTTCATAATCATTTTTTTTTATTTTTAAAAACCTCACCGGGTCCAGGAATCGAACTTGCGACCCTACGATCAGTAGCCAGGATGCTTACCACTGAGCTACCAGCCCCGGCTATGTCAAACTTGACATTTTGATTTTTAAGTAATTTATAGTTGCATTCATAAATTAGGAACTATTCCATAGCCATACTATATAGATGAAAATAATTTTTGATCATACCATAGTTTTTCTTTGAGCGCCTGCTGATGCTCATTTCAATTAGTGTTTTGTAATCTTAGCCATCTCGATTGCGAGCTTTGTTACTTAGTTAAATAATTTTTGCTTGTTTAACAATTTATGTATAAATTTGAATTCTAAGTGCATTTTGAAAGCAATGAAGCTGGTGTTCCTTGTGTAATATTAATTTTTATGTAAACTTTTTAGCTGCGGTTATGATTAATACCTTTTTTTATTTTTGTATATTTATTTTATATATCAATTTTTATAATAGAATCTTTTCAAATATCTATTCGGGCTTGGCTATTTACCTTATCTTACCTTACCTTGCTACTTGAACTCACATATATAGCTTATCCATTTATTAGAACTATCGATACCCTCTTGTTTTCTTAAAGGTCAAGATTGTGTGAGAGGCGCCCTTTAAGGGTAAGTTATTTGTGTTTGAATTGTTCATTGGTGTGTGCCTGCTATTTTTGAACCAGTACCGTATGCCTTCGATAGTGCTTCAAGTTTTATTTTATTAGCTTCTTGGTACACTGAAATCATATTTTTATCGCATCTGGGCAGCAAAAGGAACACAGCTGAAAAACCTCAAACAATTTTTCATGTCCATTTGTTCGGTATAAGGGAACCCTCTGACAAGATACAAGGCAAACGAACTATTTTTTGACAATGGTACGTGTTTACATTTCTCTTTAATCTCTGAACATCGAAGTTTTTACATTAAAAATGATCTAGGGTAATACCACAAGAAACTGTTTGCAATCATTTTTACCTAAACTAAAAAATTCTGTAAAAATTCAATAAAATGTGACATTATACTGCTGAATTAATGATGCTAAACTGTCACTTCATTACCATGGCATCTAAACACTCTATCTACCTCTCGTCAGCGGCAGATAAAGTTATTATCTCCGCTGACGAGCTAAACAATTTTTTTCGGATTTTGTTCACAGCGTTGTAAATAATTTGTTATAAACGGTTAAAGAAAAAAACTATATGTTATTCGGAGCAAAAGTATCTTTGTGTGGCTCAGCTGTACTTATCCACGGTTATTAGAGAGATACGGTTGCCTCGTAACTCGACTAGGAGTGGGGGAGAAACGTCACTGCAACGTCACAAGTATGCTCGCCGGGACGAGTATGTTCTGCAGCTAACCAAGCGCAAGCGAGTTTCTGCAAGACATAGGTAAGAACCGATGTTGTACTTTTTTTTAGGTGCGTTTAAAATTATGATTTTATTTAAATATGACGGGAACGATTTGTAGCGTCGCAATCTGCAAAAGTAATGCAGAAAAAGCAAAAAAATCCAATGAACAAATTCGGTTTTTCTCTTTTCCAAAAGATAGTTTGCTAAGGAAAGAATGGGTTCTATTATGTTATATTAGCTGGTGCTTTGAAACAAGTAGATATAGAAGCAAATGTACAAATAGAAGAAAGCGTGCAGTTAGATACAAGCCTAACAGAAGCAAATGAGGAATTTAGTACAAGAGATTGTTCTAACAGTAAAACAGAATCTACGTTGCGTAGAACCATTCAAGAATATACAGAAAAAGATTGGCTGGTCTATATTGCTGGCTACTTGGCCAAAAACTATAACAAAGAGTACCCCAACCTTGGCTGCTATACTTATAAAGATATACGAGTTACTCTGCATTCATACAGTATGCCATCGTGGGTGCAGTCTTTCTTTTGGTGGTTTAACACAGCCTTCTCCTACTTGGCAAGAAAATGTTCAGTGTATGGACAGATTATTTGTAAAGTTGCACCACAAAGAATTCAAATTTAACAAGAAAATTGTAGAAAGAGCTACCTAATTACATCTTCAGGAACTTACCAGATGGGTTATTTGCGTCCGTCTCTTTATACGCATTTAAGCAGTGGGGTATTAACGATGCTTGCCCCCAAATGTTACTTATTATTTGAAAAATCCTGAAATTATTGGCTGGGTTGCTATTTTCAGTAAAAACATGCTTGGGATTTAATATTTTATGAGAAATATGAAACCAATTCTTGTCAATTATTTCACTTTAAGCGCCTCCTGAAATTATGCGCCGGAAGCCCGGCCTTCTGCTATAATACACCACTGCATTTAAGATTTAAATGAGCATACCGGTGACGTATTCCCGCGCGCGAGCCTATTGGCTGAAAGTTACGAGGCAACCGTATCTCTAATAACCGTGGTACTTATCTACCTTGCCAGCTCGGCAGATAAACCATCCAGCCACGCCACATAAAGTATAACTTTTGCTTCTAATAACATAATCTATAATATAATTTTCCTTAATGTGTGTTTGTCTGTCTGTGGCACAAAATAAAATCTCACGTTCCGGCTTCGCAGATGTTTATATTTGTTTAGGTTTTGTTTTTCTTATCTTAGCGCTCGGATCGGAGCGTGACCTTTCGCGTATCCTATTTCACGTGCGCGTAGCGCGCAATTTGCTTGTATACTATTATATTCCATCGGTGTTGTTATCGACAATTTACCAAATTCAGTTGAGTATTCTCAAGAGCTCTATTATTTACAGTAATATATATTACCGCACTGTTTTTACAAAACAGAAAAACACATTGAACCAGTATTTATTGATGAAGATAATATATTGAACAATACACGTTTGATTATGGCACATAGAGTAACTCGTTGTTTGCCGCCAAACTCGGCTCATCGTCTCGTTCTGGCAATCAAACTTGTTTCGTCAAGATTCTCATAATGAAACTTGTATTGTTATAGATATTAACGATACAAGTTTAATTATGAGCATCTTAACGAAACGAGTTTGATTGCCAAAACGAGGAGGTGAGCCGAGTTTTGCAGCAATCAAACCAGTTTCGTTGTGTGCCATAAGCAAACGTGTATTGTTCAATATTTTATCTTTATCAATAAACTCTGGTTCAATGTATTTTTTTATATAAAAAGAGTGCGGTAATATTCAATACCGCACTGAGTGGGGTAATATCTATCCATTACCGCACTGAGTGCGGTAATATCCATTACCGTACTCAGTGCGGTAATGAAGCTCTTAACGATACTAAAATTAATTTGGTTAAGAGGCTATAACAACACGGATGAAGATAAATATTTATTACCTTGAATGGTATTTGAAAAGATTATAAATACAACACTATAGGTATGTGACTTCGATTTTACAGTGTTTGACTGCACACTTTTTAAAAATTGTCAACTACTAATTTAATAGGTACTAGAACTTTCAAAATGATTATTATTGATTTTTACAACGGCACCGATTTGCAAACTTCACTTTGACGTTTTGATTAAATGTCAGTCAAAGGCTACTCACTGAATTGAATGCATTAAAACCAATCGCGATCACCTCACAACAATGTGGTATTAAGTGTTTTCTAGTACAGTTAATTTTGATTGACCTTTTGTGACAAATTGATAAAATCCATTGGATTGATTATTATAGAGTTGAAAAATCAAATAGAGGTTTTAGGATAGCAAATAGTGTTGCCAACTTTATAAGCACAAATATATCAAATATTCACCATAAAACTTAATCACAGTACCTGAATATACCAGTAATAAAAATGTCAAGAATTTTTATTTGTTAAATCAACTTTACTGAAACATATATAGCTTGCATATATTTTTATTTGATGGTATAGAGATGAGAGATATCATCTATTTTAATTGAAATAGTAAAATCACATGGCTTTTTCTCACTGAAACTTTTTCTCTCTGCAGCTTTGCAGTAGTAATTCTTTGAGCAAAAATATTATATTTTCAATCCGATTGGTTTTTCATTCATGCAAATACAAACTTTCATATTAAAACAGCTGTAATTAGATTTGTATTGCGTACATTGGAGTTCCTCCCGCAAAAATAGTAGGTATCCGTCTTATGCGACTTCTTTGTTGAAATTAATATTAGCACGTTGTTTTAAATACAGAAAAACTGATTTTTTCTTTTTTCTCTGTAAGATGACATAAGAAATCAACGTTTGGGTTTCGCGGCGTCAGAATCTATAACAACGTTTTCTTCGATTAGATGCCATTTTTGTATACTTGCCATTGATTTTCAGTTCTATATAGTGTTGTGGGTTTCTGAAAGTTTTCATGCCAATTTAAAGCACTACATGAGCACATTTGAGGGCCGGCTAGCTAACAGTAAAGACAGCTTGCGGTTATTTACAAAAGCTTAAATAATCAGTAGCAAAGGGGCGCCCACAGGTCTTTAAACACATGCGCTCAGATGAGGACGAGAACTCATAAACCCAAAGCTTAACCAACATTACAATATTCTGAAATTTGATAAATACCATTGCCAGGTAACGAAAACACATATAATCATAGTCAAATATATAATAGTCAATAATATGGTACATAAGTACGGCGGGTGCACCCAATAAAGACAACGCCTAAAATATAAATCAATACAATAGCAATTATGCTGTTAAAATTTAAATGTGAGTAACATTACTAAGGCAACCTAAGCTTCAATCAGACCTTAAATAAACTCATCGAGGGCGTTGGAATCAAGGCACAACTCAAGATGCAACGTACTAGAACCAAGTCAGGGTGAAATTTTAGAAACCCTGAAGGGATTTATTCGAACACTCTGGCAATTCCGCATAGCAAGAAAATCACAATGGCACAAATTAAACTTAAATCTAAGAGCACAGCTATGCGCATTACAGACTCCCAGGGCAGTTTCCCAGCTCTAGGCATATATCCGCCCGGTGCCCGACCGACGCCTCAAATTCCAGTAACACAAAAATCTGGCAGCAAACCCGGACAAATCGCAGCTTATAGAAGCAGCAAACTGGACCATGACCATTATACGGAAGAGAACATTACGGAATCAAAGCAGCTCATTGCAGGATTAGAACAGCGTCATTACGTGATCGGTACACTGGATCGGAACAGCTAGAAATACCCCTAAAGTTAAACCTATCGCTTCCAAAGTACAGGAATCTAAGCGCTGAAAGATATTGAGGTCAAATGGACAGGAAATCGCCAGCAACCAGCAAAGACAAGTGAGCGCTCTCGCCGCGACCTGGCGGTCACAGTAAAGAAACGTAGCGCGGACAATTTAAGTAATACGTCAAATAGATATAGCTCGAAATACTTCGCTTTTTACCCATAACATTTTTTGCCACCTATTATTATCATGTGCCATTGCCCCTACCAGTTTTCAACACTACAATATTTCTGTCAGTTTCAGCGTGTGAAGCGAGTTTTCAGTCGTAGTGGTATTTTTTGTAGGAAAGTACTGTCTGTCCCCAAATGTAACACGTTTCATATTGATTATAAAGGGATTATACTTTAACTACTAACTCATATTATTATCATATTATCGTATTTAATAGTGTGGTCTTTTAGAAGATAATCAGTTATAATTGCCCCTTTTAAAATTCCAAAAAATTGAGGACATAACTTCTTCGGCGGATGGTTTTGTCTTTTTTTTTGTGGAGAAGAAGAGCCGGCGTGTTTCCATTGATTTTAGGTGTCTTTTTTCTTTCTGGTAAATAATGGTATAAGCATGACTACTGGTTACAAATCTCCTCCAAATAAACGGCAGGATTTCTTGTAAATCGGTCCAAACATTTCTTTGCAATCTAACACCGAACGTGTTTTTGTTCGGCATTCAAAAATCGCAGCACCTATCTCGCATACATTTTCGACGTACCAGATTGATTGTGTTGTTGAGATGCCCACGGTGTCGGCTACTTCACGTACTTTTAACCATGGGTCTTTCAGATTCATGCCGTAAATTTTGCTTATGGTTTTCTTATTTGTTGATACAAGCCTTTACGACCGGACTTAAAACCAGCTGTCCACTTTTTATCCTAGAATATGAAGTTGTGGATTTAGCTACTGCAGCGTCCATGTCTGCATTAATTTATGTTGGAGTCAGGCGCTTTTTTAACCAAAATAGTAATTTTGTATTAAAAACTTAATTTCAATTAAAACGAATGTTAATATAAAAATATGTGTTTTCATTGCAGTGAAGAAGATTGGTAAGGATTCTGCTACTTTAATCCAATTTATAGCATACTAATTTAAGAATCTATCAATAATATGTATCCTCAAAAAGAAATTGGCTTTTAGTTTTCATGTCTCATCAGATATAAATAATATTAATACCTAGCTCTGTCTTCTTTAGGGAAACAATTGTCCCAACAACGTAAACTCCAAAAAATGTTGTACCTTTTTTTAACGATCCAGGCAAAAACATTCACGTTCAGGCGCCTAATTCTGTAAGACACTGTCAGTAAGTGGTGTAACAGAAGCAGCATTCTCGGTGTGATAAAATGCTTATAAAATATTTCGGGTATACTTAGGGTAGTTAAGGGGTGACATCAAAAGCCGTAAGGATCGTGTATTGTTGAAAAGTTAAAGCCAGGAGTCCCGCAGCGCGCACACGTAGAGTGGAGGTTCGCCTCCGGGACTTCTAGATGGAAGCAGGCCCCCAGGACTCGAGCTGAATATTCTTTATACTCTACACTTAGCCGAATGTCTTCTACATCAAGACGCCCTCTCAATTTTTTAATGCTAAATATAGACGCTAGCGGTCGATCTGAATCCTAGATGCATATTTACATTGTCAGATATGCGTTTGCGTCTGAGAAAAAATGTAAAGAAAATGAAATTCCTTGTTTGCATGCTAGCAATAAAACGAGCAATGGTCAGCCCCTACTACTACAGAACACTCTGAAAAAAATATGTAGGTTTAATAATTGTCCTTAATCGACATAAGTCTTGACTAACGTTTTATTTAAGAATATAAATAGGAACTCTATATATAACTAAAGTAAATAGGCGTCATGATATACTTAGCATTAATCGTTCAAAAACTTTACAATTACTTATATAAATAGTATATTATGTAATAAGTTTCATAAACGTCACTTTAGTCACGAGTGTTGAATAAACGAGTGTCTAGACGAGTTTATATAATGTATTACATATTATACTATTTCTACGACCACAAATTTAGACAATATTATTTCATTAGGGTTGTGAATATTAGGTTATGTTAAATTATATTCGACAAACGTCAATGTTGACTGTTGAAAACTAACTTGATTTTAGTTTTGGCTGTGGCTAGTAAAGCAAATACAGTTAAAACCTAACTTCACATCGTGACTAAAACATCGTTGCTAACTTCAGCCCGTGACTAACAGGCTCTTTAGTCACAGGTGATGAAGGCATGATTAAAAAGTCACTTAGGGACGTGTATGTTAGTATGTTAAATGCCATTTTAGTTATAGGAGTAGAAACTAGTATATTATGTAACAAGTTTTATAAACGTCACTTTAGTCATGAGTTTATTTTAATCTCGAGCGGAGCGCAGCGCAGCGAGCGTTTAATAAACGAGTGTCTAGACGAGTTTATATGATGTGTTACATACTATACTTTTTCTACGACCACAAATTTAGACAACATAACATTATATTGTTTCATTAAGATTTTGAACTTTATGTTAGGTTAAATTATGCTCGGCAAACATCTGCCAAACAAGAAGTGAACGCCTAAATGTAAAAGGTACAACTAGTTAATCAATAGAACGTTCCAATACACGGGATTTACTAACATTTCGTTGCAATATTTATAAAATTAGTGCTTATTAGGTTTGCTTTAAACGACATGAGTAGTTTTCTTACAGTGAAACATAATTTTAGAAGAGCTTTTAAAATCATAAATGTTCTCTCACTTCGTGGCTGATATGTATTGGTTCTAAAGGTTCTACTCTCCATCTTATGGGAGGAACTTAAACAAGATGAGACGGTTCAAGATCCTTATTGACAGTTCAGCACACTATTGGCATAGAGCAGTTTTTGCTATGCGATCTTTGGGACGGCCGCTCCTTTAGACATAGTCAGTCTTCGTAATCTGTGTTGTTAGTATGGCATGATTGTTATGTTATACAGGGTGTGCCACAACTACCACTGAAGATTCAGGTAAGCCTTTTCTATCATGAAAGATGAACACACACCTGCAAAAAAATTGTCCTATGCAGCTTAGTTTTCTTCTACGGTTTAGTTAATGTTGCTATCTCCAACAGCATATTATGAGGAACTATAAAGAAAACTGAAATAAAACGCATATTTTAACAATAGGAAATTTATTTAAAATAACAATTATTGACTCATTTGTTTTAATTATTTGTATTTCATATTAAAAATGGTGTTAAAGAATAAGAAATTTTATTAAAATTAAACATGACAACAATGAATATTTGGTAACCTGATATCAACAAAAAATAAAGATGGAAACAAACATTAAAAATTCTGAATGTCAAATTTTGACTGTCAGTTATGACATCCGATTTATTCCAGACTGTAATTTCACTTGCGTTTGATTTGCTTCAACCATAATTTGTCTTTGTACCATGGAGTACGCGGCATATGAATATGCAGGCATGGTATGGGTTTTAGGAAACTACTAAGGAAGTTTTAATGAAGCTGCAAGGGTGTACGCCATACTTTTTCCCAACAGAAGGCTTTCCTCTCATACTGTAATAAGATCTTCAGATCGAAGACTAAGAGGAACGGGAACCATTATTCCAGCTTATGATATGAATGGAGGTTGACCAAGAATAAGGTAACACAAATGAAGTAGAAATTGCTCTTTATTTAGCTATTCACTATTTCAGTAGCATAATACAGAATGAAGTACAGCGCACCATACATAGTACATTAAAAGTGATCATAGACCAATATACATCTCAAATGTCACATGCCTAATAATTAATTTAGATATACAATAAAAGGGAGAACATTCAAGTATAAAATAAATATGTTAAGAAACTAGATATAAATATTACACGAAAATCACATTTGTTATTCAGGTACATCTACTTGTTGCTCTGATCTCCGTTTTTTTATATCTAATTTTGAAATTGTTTACACTAGTTGTTTTTTACTTCTTTTGGTAAAGCGTTGAACATTTGAATTCCTTTATTAAATATTGTTTGAAAATCGTTATTGCAACGTAAACTATTATTATTTCTTGTGTTGTAAGCATGAACATCGTTATCTTTTGTAAGTAAATTTAGCTAGTAACTAGGCAATTTTTTATTAAAAATTTTCTAAATGAAGATCATTGCATTCATGTTTATTATGTTGTTAATTGACTGGAACTGCAAGGTGTTTAACATTACTTCGATGGGTGTGTAATTACTGCATCCCAATATCGCTCTCATAACCCTATGCTGTAATATTTGAAGATGTTGAATAATTGATTTGGGGACTAAAAAAGTACCACACTATAACAAGAGGATTGATCCACCCAAAAAATGGATTGAAAACGCTTCGGCGTTAGCCATAATTCTAAGAATTGCACGGCTCAATGATGATGACTATAATAATAAAAATGGAGCAAATAATAGTTATTTATTGTGTAAGTGTTTTAGATGGCGTTTTATCCAAGCAAAAATGTTTAAACGCGAGAACGCAGTTCGAGCGTTCAATTTTCTTAAGTGGATAAAACGCAACTAAACGCGAATGCATTACAACGTTTTATCCAACAACTCAATAAGTATCTAAAAAAACATACGTTTTGTATTGACAGCCATGAAAAGTCATACTGACAATTTGGAAAGTACCGAAAGATCAAATGTTATACGTTTGGCAGTACTGAAGTGTATTGTCAGTCTCTGTCAAATTCGAGAGGTTAATAGGTTAAGTTTTGTTTGTTATTTGACACAGATTGACGCAAAACTTAACCTACAAATTTCGAATTTGCCATAGCTTGACAGTGCTACAAACAATGCAGTAGTAAGTGACATGGTTTTATCCCACTAGTGGAATAAAGTAATTTCATTATTCCACTAGTGGATAAAGTGGTACTTTAGACGGTTCATAAGTGTGGATAAAACTTCCATTATAAGGTGATTGTGGATAAAATAATATAAAAATGTCAGTAGATCTTTCTAGGTTATGACGTACGTTTTAAGCATAAAAGGCAACAAAAAGTGCGTTGAGGACAAATATTGATCATTAGCATTGATACTCACGCAATAAAATAGTATTACGCTTTTTCTTGTATACATTTTAAATAATTATATACTGTTCCTAAATATAATTCGTAGTACCTACGCATAATATTTTTTTAATGAATATCACTTCCTTATAATCATAATGCCAGAAAATACAACTCACCCTACGGATTCGTTGTATTTTTAAATTTGCAATTATAACTCAAAATAACCATAAAAACATCTATAATAAGCTTACTACTTATTACTCATGAAAATGGAAAAAAGCCGCTTTTTCATGATGGCACAGCTAACTCTAAATTCCATATAAAAAATACAATTTCATAGTATAATTCAAAATTTGTAATCCTTCTTAAAGTTGGTACGCCACTGCATTCTCATACAAAAATGCCTGAAGGACGTAGAAATTACTTTTCTCTATTTTGATAAATAAGCGAGATATCGCCACAAAATGAAAAATAGAAACCTTTCGTTTATAACTCGAAATCAAAAGACAGTCGCCAATTTTGGTTTGTGTGCACCATTAATTTTTTCTCAAAAAAGAGATATAGGATGGGGGTTTATTTTTTCATATCTCATATAGTTATCGAGATTCCCTATGAAAACGTCGAAATTTGTCTGTCCAATTAGGCTATAGCTTTTTGTGTTTTTGGTATGAACGTACAGTTCCGTAATAGCTATTTGGCGAAACCTTATAGTGCCACTTTGGCAAATTTAAGACGATGGTCCAATCTATCCATCTTTCCAAATCGCAGACTAATAGGTTTTGAAATTAGGAAACCGCGCAAATTTTTTATCGACTTTAATTAGATTTAAAGCAACCACTATCGTCCATCGTCATCCACGCTTACCGACGCATCCTTAAAGAAAACCTTTCGTTCATCGCGTTGGGTTCACGTTGACTGCAGCGGGCGGTTTATTTTTATATTTACAGATATAGCAATCTTCTATTTCTATAAGTTTTTATTGATAATCAGATTTAACCTGTGTAACCTTGTATGATCAAAAGTGCGCGGAACCAACCCTTTACATAAATTGGTTTATTTTTGCGTGCGTGCTGGGATAAACACATCTCCCACGGAAAACAAGACAGTCGTATGTGTGTCAGGCCTTAGGGAGAATGTTGACGAATGACTCTTGGTGCATTTTCCGAAACCTTACCATGGCGACTGAAAGTGACAAGAAAGTGTGGAGTAAATAACTTGTTGCCTGCGAGCCCGCAAGTCCCGGTTAACTTTAGCGTCTAGCCAATTTCTCGCTCAGCATTGGTGATAGACCACCTGCATTCGAACATCATTTAATTTTCTGCACTCAGCTAAGTCATTTAAGGTTTTATATTTTATGAATGCTAATGCACCGTTAATTTTAAATGTGTTTTATGTACCTAGATTAAGAAATTGAATGTGGTACTTACTGTTATTTTTAATTATGCTATAATGTGCAAAAGTAAGAATTGGTTGGCGTAAATTATCGTCCTTTTTGAAATGTGTTTTAGAACACAAGTATTGGAGCGTATCCCCGTTAGCAGCGCAATAACTTATTTAGCGCTGTGCGCCAATTAAATCAATATCTTATTTCCTGTAGAATTGTTTTGCCGGGCCCATCGGGTAGATTTACTAACAACGCGCAGGTAGAATTCTCCGGATGTGTTCTAGATAACTCCCTCCAACCACTGCAGGGCTGGCCCACTCAAATATAACATTACGAATGTTATATTAATATAATTTTTTAACTTTTGTATAATTTAATTTGTAAAGCGCAATGTAGTTCCGCGTGATTTGCAACTACCTAAGCATTTTTCAAGGTCTAGAAATGAGATAAGGTTTAAATCTCGGAGTTGAGCACCGTACACATTTTCCATCGCCAGAAGATTTTTTTTATGGTGAGGCCTTCCACTCAATCAAATGAATTTAAACATTATAAACAACGTAAATAAGTTTGTTACATATCATAGACGAGGCTTTTGCTGCATGAAGAATTTCTATAAAAACTGAATACTCAATTATGCTTTACGCAAACGAAACAATGTAGAATTGTCTTGCAATATAGCAATGTTTTACAAGCTAGTTCCTGAGCAGCATAGGGTGGGTTGGTAGGAAGCGCCACTGATTCGAGAAGGTCCAAATCAGGAGACTTATAGCTGTTGGTGTAAATCCCTAAAGCGCACAGCGTTTCCCTTAAAGCAATACATAAAATTCCTAAATTGCTGTAACCCTGTTTTTATTTACAGTACGTCTATGTTATAGTCAGCTTCAAAAAAACATAGATCTTGCACAAGCGAAAATATTGTAATTTTGTATATTTTAATGTATTAGTAATTGCGTCAGTTTAACCTTCTTTATTTTTTTGTAATTGTAGTGAATATACCGTTGAATTTGTTCTAAGTTTTATTTTAGTTTTACTAGTTGTGAATATTGCTTAACAATCTACACAATTCTATTGGTCATGTACCCCCATTCATGATTCCTGGACATGTAGAAGCTCTAGGCGGGCGACAATGAAGAAGCCACATAACTTGCTGCTGCTAGGTTTTGTAGTAAAGCTGCCCCAAAGACTACAGGATTAAAGTTTTCGGGATTTTTCCCAGTTGGCAGTGTGACATCCTGGGAAGAAAGGTCTCAAAACACTTCGGAGAGAGATATTTCACCAGCGTAGCTGGGCAGCACACTCAAACTGCTTACAAATCCTTTCTTTAGGTGGTTTTCGTGATGGTATCAGAGCCCCATGAGGAAAATACACTAAGCGGGGAGGTAAGATGCCTCGAATATCCCAAGATCGTCAAACGACTGTAAAAACGAAAGTAGGTTAACCTACCGGAGAGTAGAGAGCGCCAGAGGTTTGCTTCTAAAATATTTCTGAATCTTAGCATAACTAGATGAATTTCAGCAACTGCATATTATGCTGATAGAAACTTTCCAAGATACCGGACGATTTTAAAATTCACATGAAATGCATCTGCTCAACCAACCACGCATAATCAGAAGCAATTTATCACTCAATTTGCCCAAGATGGCTACAGGAAATCACTCCCCCTATACAGGCAATTTTTCCGAAGATCAACATTTTTATAAACTTTAAAAATTCGCGACGAGGTTAATAAACATCAACGAAAAAGTGGCAAGTTAACACACGTCATACCAATGAAATCTTAATTTAAGTAATTGTATCCACAATCACCTTATAATTGAAGTTTTATCCGCCCTTATGAACCGTCTAAAGTACCACCTTATCCACTAGTGAAATAATGAAATTACTTTATTCCACTAGTGGGATAAAACCATGTCACTTACTACTGCATTGTTGGTAGCACTGTCAAGCTATGCCAAATTCGAAATTTGTAGGTTAAGTTCTGCGTCAATCTGTGTCAAATAACAAACAAAACTTAACCTATTAACCTCTCAAATTTGACATAGACTGACAATACACTTCAGTACTGCCAAACTTATAACATTTGATCTTTCGGTACTTTCCAAATTGTCACTATGACTTTTCATGGCTGTGAATACAAACTGTATGTTTTTTTAGATATTTATTGAGTTGTTGGATAAAACGTTGTATTGCATTCGTGTTTTAGTTGCGTTTTATCCACTTAAGAAAATTAAACGCTAGAACTGCGTTCTCGCGTTTAAACATTCTTGCGTGGATAAAACACCATCTAAAACACTTATACAATAAATAACTATTAATTGGAGCATTATCTAGACGTAACGAATTAACGCTATTTGATAAAACCTACGCATTGCACTTATTAAAGTATAACTATGACGATTCACAAACAAGTGAAATATTTCAATTTGCATTGAACCGTTATAATGTTTTGTATACAACTTACAATAATAAATTAGTAACAACACAAATTTTGTACAGATTTAACAATTTTTAGTAAAGGGTAATATGTAATTGAAACGAATTCGAACGATAATAATAAATGAGACTTACTTTAATTTAAATGAATATGTTTTTTTTGTGTGTGTTTGGACTAGTTATTTATATCCTTTATTTATTCTGCCAACATGTTATTCCCTCCCTCTTCTACTTGCATGCCAATTTTATGCGTTGGATGCTACCCATGACCATATGCCAATATGTCTCATGTGTATTTCGTCTAGTCCAGCGTGTTACGATTCAGATATGTCTGTCCACTGACGAAGATTTTTGAGCTCTGACAACCTTCTTCTGCTAACTGCTCGGCTTCTTTCAGTCTTTCCATTAAGCTTAACTACAAAAATAAACATCTATTTGATCTCAGTATGTGTTCTAAATTAAGTAAAACTATTAACTAAATAGACCGTGTGCTTGTAGACGCCAGATCATCCTCCAGTATATTGGATATAAGAACATGCAGAGGTGCTGCATCAGAGTCGCATTACCTAATTACCTAGTCAGGGTTACCAAGATGGAAAGCCCCAAAATATATGGTAGAGAAAGTACAGGATGAAGATGTATTAGGAAGGTACGAAACAGTGCTTAAAGAAGAACTGCAGAACTTATCTAACATACAACAACGCGTACAAGATCTAGAAAGCTACACATAAAGTATAGAAAATAAATGGAAACACATCAAAGGTTGTCTGAATAAAGTCGCAAGAGAAGTACTAGCAGTAGAAAAGAAGCCTTAAAGAAATAATTGCTATGATGAGGAATCTAAGGAAGCGATTAGAAAAAGAAGTAAGGTACGAGAGAAGCTTCTACAAAGAACCAGCAGAACGAAGGAAGAAGAATGTTTAAAGAGACGGCATATATTTTACTTAACGAAGAAAAATGCGTGTCGTCTTTCTCAATATTTTTAGACAATAGCTGGCTATCGATTCTTAAAGATGAGATCAAGTAGGTATAGATATCAACAAACGTCAATGTCAGAAAATTCATTGGAGGTTGGTCGTTTTTTCTTCCAGTGAAAAAAAGATAAGTTTCTTGTTCGTTTTAATTGTTAATCGTTGATAACGAGGGCAGATTGTCCCTCGAAACGTTCGTTGTTAATATTTTCGTTATTTAATATTTTAATTTGCAGTGTGGAGAAATACCCATATAAGAATATGAATATGAATTTTCAGAGATTATCCCGATGTTTCAAATATTTGTGGATTTTAAACAGGCCTACGACAATGTAAGCAACGAAACCCTTTTGGAAGCTATGGTTAGTTTCGGCATTCCATCGAAGCTAATAAGTGTAACACGTATGACAATCGAAAATACAAAGGGACAAATAAAAATTCAAAAACTACTATCAGACAGTTTCAAAATTCATGGATTGCATCAAGGGGATGAATTGTGGCCTATTTTATTTAATCTAGCAATACGCGATGCAACTGTCGACCGTAACGGGACTATTATAACCAAAAACTGTCAATTAATAGCGTATGCAGACGATGTGAATATTATTGGTAGGACACTAATGGGGGTCAAAGAAATACTAGAGCAGTTGGAAGAAGCAGCCGAAAAGCTAGGATTACAAGTGAATTTTGAGAAAACCAAGGTGATGGGAATCAATACCAATAGAAGACTAGGACAAAATTTAACGATAGGGGACGACAACGTAGAAATAATCCGTGAATTTAACTACCTTGTCAGTAACATCAATGACACCAATGATGTCATACAGGAAATAAGAAACAAGCTAGTGAAGGGGAATAAGTCATATTACGTATTACAGCGACTAATAAAGTCACGAGCTATAAACCGAGAAACAAAACGTATAAAACCCTAATAAAACCAATAGCAGCTTATGGTAGTGAGACGTGGACGCTCACAAGACAAGGCGAAGAAATGCTGCTAGTGTTTGAAAGAAAAATATATGGACCCATAATAGAAAACAATGTGTGGAGGATTAGATACAATCAGGAATGATACCAACTGTATAAGAATCCAAATGTGGTTAAGATTATCAAGTTGCAGAGACTAAGGTGGGCTAGCCATGTTAAAAGGATGAACGAAAACCATAAAAGCAAGTGTTTGATAACAAGCGCAAGTTAAAGGGAACAAAAAAAAATTATAATACGCGAAGATCTCACTTGGAAGAGAGCCGAACTTTATAAAGCTGCGGCAAAAAAACTGGGATTCCAGGCAGTGTGGACAAATGATAGCATGATTTATGTTAAAGTCAAAGGTGAAGTGCATAAAATAAATTCCCACAACGATTTAACCAATCTTCTTATCTAATATGTTTCGTGCAGTGCGCGCAGCATATGGAACTTTTTTTCAGTTCGCGCGTTTCGCGACAACGTCGCTGCGAGTTTTCTGCAAAGTTTATTTTTCCTTTTTCTTGTTTTTTTTAACTATCTAAATGAACCGCATACGTATTACTCATATTAATATTAGATCGCTAGTGCACAAATTCCATGAATTTAAAACTTTTATTGTTGAAAACGAATACGACATTGTGGCCGTTAGCGAAACCTGGCTGAACGATTGCGTAAGTAATAATTCTATTCTTATTAATGGGTACAGTACACTGTACAGAACGATTTGATCGCTGTGAAAGAGGAGGAGGTGTGTGTGTCTATATTAAGAACTCATTTAATTACTCTAAAATTGATATCTACAATGCAAATACAGAGCAAATTTGGTTATTAATAAAAATTGTCAAAATATCTCTTGCATTTGGAGCAGTATATAAACCACCAAAACAGAACTACAAAGTGTTTTGTGATTAATTTGAACAGGCATGTGCGCAGCTATCTTGTGTGTCTGATAAACTTTTATGCTTGGGAGATTTTAATATTAACCTATTGGAACCTAATGAAATTGATGTCGTTTATTATAAATCTTTACTTGAATCTTTAGAACTAGAACAAATTGTCACTGAACCTACTCGTATAAATGCACTTTTGGACCACATCCTAACTTCGGATAAAACTTTAATTTCAGAATGCACAATTGGCGGTCACAAATTTGCTGATCATGAAACTATTTGTTGTAATTTGACGATAAAGCGTCGTAACGAAGAAAATTGTTTTAAAACTTTTAGATGTTTCAATAATTTTGATTTTACTTCGTTTACTAGTGACATTCAACAAGTTGCTTGGCAGAATGTCTTTTACATGGATAATCTTGACGATAAGATTGCCTTTATGGATTCAAATATTCTGAGTGTTATCAATAAGCATGCTCCTATTAAAAAAATCAAACTTAATAAAAAGTGGACCCCTTGGTTAACTGAAAATACCAGATTACTAATGAAACTTCGAGATAAAGCGCTTAATAAATATAAAAAAACTAAACGTCCTGCGCATTGGGAATATTATAAGATGTTACGCAATCTTACCACAAGCACAGTTAAAAATGAAAAAAAGCTTATTTCGAATATAAATTTAATACAGCTAACCCAAAACAAATGTGGAACGAACTAAAAAATCTTGATATTCGACCTAAAACTAAAAATGATTTGCCCCAACACTTACAAATACCGGAGGAAATTAATAACTACTTTCTAGATTCTTTTCCTCAATCCAATTGCAATGAAACTGCAAATGAAACTCTTAATTACTATAAAAATGAAATTAACCATATTGCTACCAACGCGTTTCAATTTCAAACTGTGGATGTCGCCACTATTAATAAATTTATACATGAAATAAAAAGTAATTCGTCGGGTTGGGATAATCTAAATATATTTATAATTAAACTTTGCTGTCGTATTCTCTTGCCCTATTTTACGCATATAATAAATTGTTGTTTGATCTGTTGTTCAGGGTGGAGCTTGTAATGGACTGTATGAATTTAATTTGGACAGTTGCAGGAATATCTTAGGGGTGCAGGAATTAAAAAGGGGTGCAAACCAACGGTCTCGTGCGGTCTCACACGAGATGATGTACCAAAAAAGACCTGGGGCCGTTGGTCAGCGTGACACAGTGAACAAAACTTCAAACTGTATGTTTATTGACTAGAATATTTTTCTATTTATACATATAAAAATACTGACTTAGCTTACAAAGTTTAATATTTGCCCTAGTTTCAGCTCGCATATGCACTTGCGTATTCAATTTCATAACAAACAAACTTGCAGAGTGCAGAATTGCAGGCTGTTCACCGGTCATTCGAGCACTGATTACATTACTGCTGACGCTTTGTTAAGCATTTTCCGTATGCGATATGTGTTTGTGACATATTCGCCTAATTAAATTAAAAGGATTAAAATTTATGTTTGGTTCCTAAACATTCTGCCGAGCGACAAAGGGCCGGGATGGTGTGGCTGAGGCTTTATCTATGGCTGAGGCTGTCTCTCCATCTTCTTCGTCAGGTGGCAGTGGTTGTAACCTGAAGCTCTCTGACGGGTCTGAATTTGGGCGTGGCTGCGGTTTCCTATTCTTTCTCCAGTACTTCCATAATGTCCAGATGATACAAACTGATACCAAGATACCGATTGTAGTACCAGTGTTCACCATGATGGTATGTTGATGGTGCCACAATGGATATTCCTGATGTAACTGCAACTCGTCTTCTTCTTCTTGTAGGCGTTGAAAATGATCGGACGGTAGCAACACAGGTTCCTCCATTTGCAGTTGAGGGTGGGTGCTCGTATTCTGCAAAGTAGTGTTAATAATTACTTGCATTGGTTTGTTGAACCCACCTACGACAGGAATAGTAGTGAATAGCTGAGTATGCAAGGTAGTCCGTTTGGTGTATATAGTACAATCTGGGGATATCTGGATTATGCCAACATCTTGAATCTTCACATCTTCTCGATTCCCGCTGCATTGTACTGCTGCTGTTGTGGGTTGATTGGGAATAAACAACCATGTATTCGCTGCTTACAGTTTCTTCCATACCAGGGTCTTAACTGTAAACTGATGGACCAAACATTTGATCTTGTTTAATCGTTGATAGATTTCGTCAATGATGCAATTAGGATTGTCTTCAATACTTCGAACGGCGGATGGCCTACATAGGTAAAGATGTTTTCCTATTGGCTCGATCTCCTTTAACTTGTCCTCTTGGATTTCAAAATAGGTTTGTTCGTTGTAGTTGATAGCTAAGAACTCCATTGGCAAGTTCAGTGATGCGTAGGTCCCATTTCCTTTCTTTACTGGAATAGGAGTTGGTTTTATCAAGTTGTATTCCCGCTTCTCAGTTATGTGAAAATAACTGAAGATCTCTATTGATTCATTGTTGAAGCTAACTTCCATCTTGTGCGTTGGCGTAGTAAGAATCTCTAGGTTTGCTGGAAGATTGACCATTGCATTAGTCATTATTCTGTCAAATTGTGACGATGGAATAAATTGCATGATGTCTGCCCTTTTAAATTTTACATTTAGAAGTTGTTTGTACTTCTCACCCATCTCTTGTAAGTAGTTGGTGGCCATCTGATATGATGTCAACACATGTATGTTTAGCTTGTTGTCGTCCGTCTTCTTGTACCAAGGTTCCATCTCATTGATTGCTAGCAACCCTTCATTGAGTTTTCTTCGAAAATTATCCAACTTCTGGGATATTCTGGCTTCAGTCTCATTTAGAGTTGCTGCAGTTGACAACATGATCTTCGTCTGACGATTAGATGAATATATTAATTCTAGTTGATTTTTCTCCAATGATTCGATGTCATGGTAAACTTCATCGTTGACTCCAAACACTGAGGTTAGTAGCTGCCCTAATAATCCTCGCTTGGTTCTGACATCTTGACTATAAATGCTTCTCATATTCCAGATGATCTGTCTTTGCTGCTCTCTCAGGTGATGATTTAATTCCTTGCAATGGGATTCTGCAGATAATACCAGTGCCTTGTAGCATAAGGTATTCATTTGTTGGATTGTCTTGTTTATATCTTCTTCATCTACTTGGATACTGGAGATGTTCACTGCTACTTCGATTCTGAAGTTTCCCCTCGAGAGTTTTGCGTGGCCAAGTTCTTCAATGAATAGGCCAGGTGACGGATACTTTACTGTATACGACCCCTTGGTTGCCGAAATTATGGTGCATAACGCAAGTAAGAGTGTTATAGTTTTTGTTACTGTTGACACTCCACTACCCCTGCTTTGCTTTCTTCTTCCTTCTTCTGCCTCCTGTCTTGGTAACGGACCGAGTTTGGTAACTGGACGCTTGAGAATTGTATCTTCCTTTTTCTTAACAGCTGCAACTCTGACAACACCGTAGGTGCCTGGATGCACTTCTGCTGCTCTTGCTAAAGCCCATCGATTGGGAGGACTGCTGTCATCCTTCTGTAACACTAGATCTCCCACTTGCAAATTCTCTTCTTTCGAAGTCCATTTTGTTCTGCGTTGTAACCCAGATAGATATTCCTTAGACCATATTTTCCAAAAGTCGTTTTTCAACTTTTGAAGTAGTTTCCATCTTGTCAGTGTTTCTGAATGTACTTCTAATGGTGGTTCATTTGGTGTTATAAGTTCCCTTCCAATTAGAAAATGACCAGGGGTCAACGCTACCACATCGTTGGGATCTGTGGTTAATGGACAAAGTGGTCTCGAATTGAGACATGCCTCTATTTGGTACAGGAGGGTCGATAGTTCTTCAAACGTGAGGGTACTGTTCCCTACAATCCTTTTCATGTGATACTTTGTTGACTTCACCGCTGCTTCCCAGATTCCTCCGAAGTGGGGAGTTGCCGGTGGAATAAAGTGCCACTGGATTCCTTCTTGAGTAAGTTTTTCTTGAACGCTAACGTCTCCTAGAGTTTTCTTGAAGTCCTTCTGCAGAACTCTATTTGCTCCTACAAATGTGGTTCCGTTATCGCTATAGATATGAAGGCATGTTCCTCTTCTGGATGTAAATCTTCTGAAGGCTGCCAAAAAGGCGTTCGTTGTTAGATCACTGACAGCCTCCAAATGAACTGCTTTGGTAGCCAAACATACAAAGATGACAATATATCCTTTGTATGACTTATTCCCTCTTCCTTTTGCGGTTCTGATTTGTATTGGCCCTGCATAATCCAGGCCAGTGTGAGAAAATGGCAGGGACGGCGTTACTCTAGGCTCAGGTAAATTGCCCATGAGTTGCTGCAACGGTTGTCTTCTGAATGCAAAACATTTCATACAGGTGTGAATTTCTTTGCGTATTATTTTCTTCACATTGATGATCCAGAATTTTCTACGGATGTATGCTGCTGTAGCTTGACTTCCGCCATGTAGCAGTTTCTGATGGACGTCTCTCACTATTAGGTGGGCTAGATGACTATTATGGGGAATGAGAATAGGATGTTTCTCATTATATGGCAACATTGAATTTTGAAGTCGTCCTCTCACTCTAAGAGTTCCTTCATCATCGATGAATGGTCGTAATGGTGCCAAGGAACTTT
Organism: Agriotes lineatus; assembly: GCA_940337035.1. NCBI lineage: Eukaryota > Metazoa > Arthropoda > Insecta > Coleoptera > Elateridae > Agriotes > Agriotes lineatus. The sequence goes on from OW679199.1 coordinate 95,839,819, forward strand.
TTGTGTGAACCGGGATGTTTTTCTTCAAGGTTTGAATCTCTGTTGCCCAGCTCCGTGCTTGCACTATACGGATTATTTGAATGAGGCAATTGTTGAGTTCTGCTGCCATAGGGTATTCGGTCGGAAACAGTTGTCTTCTGCATTTTTGAGCAAACCTGTTACAGTATGCAGTGACCCGTAGTAACTTCTGCAGTGACGAATATTTGGATAAGATCTTCAATTCTTCTTTTGATGCGATAAATGCTTGGACTTGGTGAATTTTTTCCTCTTCTGTAGCTGTTATGGGAATAGTTGTTTCCGTCAGTGGCAAAGGATTAGTTCGTAACCATTGCGGCCCGTTCCACCACAATAGATGATGCTGTAATTTGACAGGAGTGAGCCCTCGGGATACAGCGTCTGCTGGATTGTCCTCTGAGCGCACATGATGCCAATTTTCGCTGGGGGTTAATTCCAATCTTTCTGTTACCCTGTTTGCAACAAATGTTTTCCATTTCTCCGGACCTGCTCTTATCCAGGATAAGGTTATCATGGAATCTGACCACGCGAAGATGGAGATGCTGGGGATGTCCAGTGCACTAATAGCTTCCTTCAACATTTTTGCTGCTAACGATGCAGCACATAACTCCAGCCGTGGCAACGTTTTCTTCATTTTTATAGGTGCAACCTTTGACTTGGCTGTCAATAGACTTATTTGAATGCGTCCGTCTTGAGACATTACGCTGCTGTAAATTACAGCACCGTAAGCTTTTTCCGACGCATCACAGAATGCATGCAACTCCATTTCCCGGATGCTGCTGTGGTACCCTAACCATATTGGAATGGATATGCTTTCAACCAATGGTAACTCTTCTTGAAACTGCTTCCACTCGTTCATTATTTCTGTGGCCACTGGTTGATCCCATGATTGCTGTTGTAACCAAAGTTGTTGAATTATTAATTTGGCTTTTATTACAATTGGCGCCAACCATCCTAATGGGTCAAACAAGCGGGATATTTCTGACAAGATTACCCTCTTTGTAGGATTTGCATCAGCTCGAAGACTGACTCGAAACTTAAATTCGTCTGCCTTTGGACTCCAGTGTACTCCCAAGGTTTTCCTTGTTTCTCCTTCGTCGATCTCGAGTAAATTCTTGTCCTGTAAGTTATCTGGCAATTCTTCAACAAGAGCTGGGCTGTTGCTTGCCCATTTTCTGAGGGTAAACCCTCCATTTTTTAACATATTGATTAGACTTACTTGGAGATGCCTTGCTTCTTCTACGAAGTCAGTTCCCGACATTAAATCATCCACGTAGAAGTCCTTGGTTGCTACTTCTGCAGCCATTGGGTATATTTGTCTTTCATTCTCGGCTAACTGCAAAAGGGTACGGATTGCCAGGTATGGTGCTGCTGTTGTTCCATAAGTTACAGTGGTGAGTTTAAATTCTTGAATAGGTTCGTCTGCAGAAAACCGCCATACTATCCTTTGGAGGTCCTGATCTTCTTCGGCTATCTTAATCTGACGATACATCTTTTCAATATCTGCCGAAAAAAACAAATTTGTGTTTTCTCCACCTCAGCAGGATATGCTTGAAATCTTGTTGTAGTCTTGGTCCAGCAGTCATTAGCTGGTTTCAGCTAAGTCCAGTAGTGGTTTTTGAGGAAGCATCATAGACTACCCTTAATTACGTGGTTGTGCTGTCTTCCTTTACTACTGCTTGATGAGGGATGAAGTAGGTTTTTCGTAGATTGGCTCCTGGTTGAACGCGTTTCATATGTCCTAGTTCTAAGTATTCCTTCATAAAGGTTTTGTATTCTTTACCTAGAACTTTATCTTCTTCTAACCGTTTCTCCAGTTGAATGAACCGTGCAATTGCCTTTTTTCTAGAATCCCCAAGCTTTTCTATTGGTTCCTTGAACGGAATTTTCACTGTATATGTACCATCAGCATTTCTCTGGTGGTTGCAGTTGTAGAATTCTTCGCATTCCTTGTCTTCGTTGGACATCATCTTTTCTGGTACAACTTCTTCAATCTCCCAAAATTTTGTGAGTTGTTCATCTTCTGCAGCACATGCGACCATGCTAAGAATTTTCCTTTCTTCTGATGGTGCTGTTGCATTCCCCGTGATGATCCATCCAAGTTCCGTGTTTTGCGCTAACAGGCCTCCGTTGAATTTTCGTACTCCTTCCAAAATGATTTCCTTGTAGATGTCTGCTCCTAGGATAACGTCTATTGGTTCAGGTTTCTGAAATAGTGGATCAGCCAACACCATATTCTTACAGTCCTGAAGTTGATAGTTTTCGACTGGTTTTTCTGGAAGTGACTTGGTTAGCTGTGGCAGTATCAGCATCTCACATATGGTTGTGTAGTTGCTTGGAAATCGTGGACGTAGGTTTACAGTTAATCGTCCTCGGGCTGTACCTGCTCCTTTCTTGCCTAATCCAGAAATGTGCACTCTCACCTTTTCTTCTGGTAGACCCAGCGTTTGAGCTGCATCTCCTGTGATGAATGATGCCTGTGATCCGGAGTCTATCAGGGCTCTGAGATACTCCAAACTCCCTGAGGATGACTGGACCTTAATTAGGGCAGTTGCAAGCAAAACGTTGCGATGCTGTCTTCCTACTAGGCTTGCAACAATGTTTTCGTTCTTATTGGTTGCTGTCGCACTGGAAATTGCCGTTGTGGTCTTGGGAGGCTGTTGTTTGCTAAAATCTTCGTGCAAAAGCCAATGATGTCTTTTATTACATACCTTGCATTTCCCTGGGCAAAAGTGTCTGGAGTTATATTTTCCTGTAGGCTTGAAGCAGTTTGAACATAATTTTTTATTCTTTATGAAGTCCCAACGTGCGGATATATTTAGATTGCTAAATTTTGGGCAGGATTTAATGCTGTGTGATCTTTCGCAGTGGAAGCATGATATGTCAGCAGTGTGGTACGTCTTCACTGCCCACCGATCCTGGTGACTTTCCCATGGTTTCCCAATTCCTTGTTTTCTGGGTTCGAGTTTGTTCCGTCTTTGTACAGCTTCCAGCGACTGAAATCTTGTTTCTAAGAAATTCAGTAGCTGCTCGAATTTTTGCACTTCTCTTGGTGCCGTTAGTGACTGCTCATATAGTCTGTTGGTTTCCTTGTCCAACTTCCGTGTCACTATATGACACATGATAGGCCCCCATGTGGCCGTTTCAATTCCTAAGTTCTCAATTGCTCTTAGGCATTCTGCAGTCGTGTCATGGAGTTTCTTGATCCCTTCTGCAGATTCGTTCGACAGGGTTGCCTGGTTGAATATGTCATCCAAATACTTCGCAAGTAGCAGCCTGGTGTTGTCGTATCTGTTCCTTATAATGAACCATGCAGACTCGTAATTGGCTTCAGTTGCCTCCAGGTGTTGCACTAACTTGCTGGCTTCCCCTCGTAACTGTGACTTTAAGTAATGCATTTTTTCCGCCTTACTTAGTCGTGAATTTTCATGAACAATTCTTCGGAAAATATCATGAAAGCTAGGCCATGCTTCGTAGGTCCCTTCAAAAAATGGAATTTTAAGAGTAGGCAACACTATATTCGCATGGCTGTGTTCCTTGACACTTTGAACCTCTCCATCCTGGATGTGTTGGTACAGGACTACAATTATTTCGTTGACCATCTTTTTGGTCTCACGGAACTCCTTGTCGTCGTAGCTACCGTGGGATAGTATCTCCTCGTTTAGAGCTCTGATGTCATCCCAATCATCCTTAAAATTCTTAATGTTGTATTCACAATACCTTTTACTGCATTCCTCATTCAACCTATTCCAGACTTCCTGAATGTCGCTTTGGAGTGAATTCACCTTGATCTGTAGCCTTCTTATTCGAAACTGTCCCTCCTTGTCAGCACGTGCGGTCGTATCTTCTTTTGGTTCAGCTGGCTGCTGTGAACTTTCACCTAGTGTGGCTAGATTTTCTTCGCACTTGTCGAGCAGGGCAACCCCTTCATTGTAAACGTCTTTGGTTTGCTGAAAAAAATTGTTTTTAAAATAAGGGTGTTCTTCCTCGACTTCCTTCGCCAGGTCTGAATGGTTGGCCTCAAATTCTTCCCAAAGTTGTTTTAGGGTGGATCTGCGAGCGGTGATATATGCTGCATTTTTTCTTGATGGGCCATCCTTCCTCACGTTGATAATCTGCCTGCGAATGGATTCTGCTAAATCTTCTTGGGTTGTGAAAATCTCCCGTCGCTGCGCCATCGTAACGGTCTTGTTCGATGAGGGCTGGTACGTTTTAAGGGATCACTGGACCAAATGCTAGGGGCAGGAACGTTGAAAGGCTCGAAAGGACCAAATACTAGGGGCAGGAACGTTTTAATGGCTTGAAGGACCAAAATGTTCAGGGTGGAGCTTGTAATGGACTGTATGAATTTAATTTGGACAGTTGCAGGAATATCTTAGGGGTGCAGGAATTAAAAAGGGGTGCAAACCAACGGTCTCGTGCGGTGTCACACGAGATGATGTACCAAAAAAGACCTGGGGCCGTTGGTCAGCGTGACACAGTGAAACAAAACTTCAAACTGTATGTTTATTGACTAGAATATTTTTCTATTTTCCGTATGCGATATGTGTTTGTGACATATTCGCCTAATTAAATTAAAAGGATTAAAAATTATGTTTGGTTCCTAAACATCTGTAATACCTTTCCAGCCGCTTGGAAAAAAGCAGTTATTGTATCTGTACCCAAAACTAATAATCCCGCAGAGTACAAAGACCTACGGCCAATAAGTTTACTGCCAGTTTTATCAAAGTTTTAGAAAAAAGTCTAAATCAACAACTTAGAAATTATTTAAATGAAAAACATCTTATTCCTGATACTCAGTCGGGATTCAGAGCTGAATACAGCTGCACGACTGCACTTTTGAGTATCACAGATGATCTTATGGTTGCCACCGATCAAAATAAAGTTTCTGTACTCGTGTTGTTAGCTTTTAGTAAAGCATTCGATACTATAAATCACGAAATTTTATTAGTTATTTTAAAAAGTGTTGGTCTCGATCATAACGCCGTTTCTATGTGCCGCAGCTATTTAACCGGTCGCGAGCAGTGTGTAAGATTGCCTAATGGACAATCTTCTTTCAAACCAGTAACCAGGGGTGTCCAACAAGGCTCTATTTTAAGTCCATTACTGTTTACTATTTATACACGTTCTTTTAGTGCTATAACGTCATTCTGTAACATCCATATGTATGCAGATGACACTCAGTTATACTATTCTTTTAGATATGAAAACATTCAACAGTCACTTAAAGATATTCAATCAGATCTAAATGCCATAGCTGATGCTTCAACAAAACATGTTCTTTTATTAAATCCATTAAAATCAGTTGTTGTGCTGTTTGGTAGGACCCAGGATGTTTGCGTCATTAAGGATGAGGTTAATTTAAATATAAACAATGTGGCAATCCCAGTCAAAGAAGAGACAAAAAATCTTGGTTTAATGCTAGACAGTAGTTTTAGGTATAAAACACAAGTTTTAAATAATATTGAAAAGGCCTACATTGGTTTAAAATTAATTTATCCTCACAGGCATCTTCTTTCTAATTCTGTCAAGGTTACCTTATGTGAAACTTTGGTTTTAAGCCAATTTAGCTACTGTTCCCAAGTTTATGGTCCGTGTATAACAGCTGATACTGCACAACGAATCCAAAGAATTCAAAATTCTTGCCTAAGATTAATTTTCGGAATCCGTAAATTTGAACGAATTTCTCATAAGCTGAAAGATTTGTCATGGCTCAATATGCAAAACAGGAGATTGTTGAGTGCTGCCTGCTTGTATCACAAGTTAATCTTAGAAAAAAGTCCACTTTATTTATATAAGAAAATCTCCTTTAGAACAGACGTACATAATTTAAATTTACGATACAAAGGCGGGATCACTCCTCCAATACACCGCACCTCTATGTACGAAGGAGCTTTTTCTTTTAATATTTATAAAGTCTATAGTTCTGTCCCGAATTCATTGAAAAATTTACCGTTAAGTTCATTTAAGCGCAGGTTCCGCCACGTTTTGTTAAACAGGCAATAATACATTCTAAATTTGTATTACTATATAATAATACTTTTATATATGTATATATACGTATTAGATTTGTGCAGTGCATTCTGTTTTGTTCTATTTTTTTTATTATTATCTTTTTTCTTTATTCTTAAATACGTTTGCCCTCCATATAAAGACAATTGCAACATTTTATTTATTTTAATTATTTTATCTATACTTTTTTCTGTTTCATTTTCCTTTTTATGTTTTTTAGCGCCGGTGTTTCGGTTGTGGTTCGGGCTTGGTTGAGCCGGGTTTAGATGGACAGGGGTGCATCCAAATATCTTTATTAATATATTTATAATAAATTGTTGTTGCAAGCTCTCTAAAATGGTGCGCTTTTGTTCATTTTGGGTTTGGTATGACTAAACCGCAACTGAAATACCGGAGTTTATATATAATTTTATTAGAAATTTAGGCATTTTTTTAATTAGAAATTTAACTTTTTTTTATCAAGGTATATGTGGAAGATCAGGCACTGCAGTTCAGCGCCTGTACAAATACCTTGTGATTCTTGTATAATGTATTTACTCCCATACATATCTATACTACTTGTGTTTGTAATAATAGTACAGGAATAAACAATTTATTATTATTATTATTATTATATCTAATAAAAAAGTTTGGAAGGGTGAGCTGGCAGGAAATAGAGCTAGAGGAACACCCTACTTACACATTTTAACATATTTTGATATAAAATTCTAGCAACTCATTTAAACTTGTTTGTAGAGAATGTAATGTTATTTCAGAATATGTTAAAACGTATAGGGTGTTCCAATAAAACAAAAGTTTTGCTAAATATTTCAAAAATGCGATGTTCAATTGTTATTTTATAATTACCACCGTAATTCACGTAAAAAATACTACTACTTCTCCCATTTAACCGACGTTGTAGCTCCCATAATAAACAAGTTAGCAATACTGCACATTTAATTTTGAACAGGCGTATATCTCCATTGTTATTAACTTTAGGATAGTAGGGTATAAGAAGTTTTTTATTCAGAAGAAGATTGGCTATCGATTGACGTCAAAATTCCATTTAAAAAAATGCAATTTTTGGCATATGTCAAAAACCCAACGCTCAATTGTTTTTTTGTTTGCGCCATTTTAATCGGCACGAAATATGCTACTATTTTACTAATTTAACCAACTTCGTAGCTATAATAGCAACCGAGATAGCAATAGTGCACACTTAATTTTGAACAGGCTGTATACTTCAACAGTACGAGTTTTGTCTATTTTGTATATTACTAGTAAAATGTTCGTAGTGCAGATCAAGATTCACAGTGTAAATGGTGCGCATAGCATACTCACTTTAATTTTTAAAAATAATAGAACCTAGGCGCAAGACCTCGTTTTAGCTAGTGATAATTATTCTTTGTGCATTGGACTCGCACTATATTTATTAGTAATTCTCTAAGAGTGAATTGTATATTCAAACACAGTGACACATTCTTTACTTACTTTCATACACTCGGCAGACAAGACGACGACCAAAGTTCTTTCAATTTCAAAACATTCTTTAGTACCTAAAAGCAAGGTCCCATTTGGCTATTGTTGACAATTATTATTTATAATACCTTAAAGCAGTATTACGTTGTGTTATGCTTTTCTTTAGAAGCAAATTGTATATTCAAAACGTTCTTTGTTTACAATTATAGATATTCAAGAACAAATAGCAATCAAAAAGTCAAAAACTAACTGCTAACTGATCGGTACGTTGTGGAACAGTAATGGTCCTGAAACTGATATTTAGGAATCACTGGAGATCTTACGATGCAATATAAATTTTCCACAGTTTCTTAAAAAAACTGCAAGTTGTATCCGTAGAAATTATTACTAACTACTTTAATAAAGTTCTTGGTAGTTTGAAACGTGCAACGAAAGACTTACGAGCCAGTAGCGTAAGGCCAATTTTCAGCAAAACCGGTATAGACCTAGAGCTACAAATTATCTGCCTTTCATAGCTCCTATTCTCGTTAAACTTTAAGCGGCTACCAGTATTTTCTCAATGAATTATGCGGCATTCAATCTGCACTACACAAGGTATTAAATAATCCAGCTGCTTAGGCGTTAAGCAGCGCTGACATTATTGGTAACGGTATCATTAGCACACAACAAAACACGGAGTGACGTGCAAGTTGTACCGACTGCATAAATTCCTATCAAATAATTGCATTATGCGGATCAGAAATCCTGTTGGGAAATAGAACTAAGTGACAAGTTGCATCGAGCGCCAAACGGCATTGTGAGCCACGTGACAACGTGCCTCCGTCTAATTGGCTAAATCTGTTACATCAATAATTGTTCTGTTGCTTCAATTAGTCAGGTATACTGCCTCTCACATAAATTAGCATGTCGGCTTCAAATCGCCTTGAAGCTAAGCGCGGTCGTAAGTCGTAAAAATCACTTGCCTTCTTCCAACTTTTACAAAGTTGCAACACTAGAGAACACAAGAACACAAGAAACACTATTTCACTAAAACTTCATTTAAAATCAATTTCCATCAAGTTAAAGTTGGTCATTTTATTAGAATACATTCTGTGAAAAAAATTTCTGCGGTGCTAGTGTTTGGTAAGTAATCCTTGCAAACTACAGCTGTAGTACAATCGATGCTTCAATAGCAGTAAGTTCAAGAGTGTCAGCAAAATTTTTCAGGGAGTGTACCAAAAGTAAAATCTGCGAGGGGTTTGACGAATTTCAAGGTTTCCAATTGACACTTTCCAAACAGTTCATAATATCATGCTATATGTATAGTGAGATGGTTTAAAGCTCACAATTCAATTCTGTATGGAGAGAGAAATATTGAACAAAGTCAATTAAAGCACAGAGTTGAAATATTTTATTTAGTTGCAACCTAAACAGTAGTTGAAGTTATTAAATGCATTGGTAATAAGATGCAAGAAGCATAATTAAGGGATAAAGGCAGGCATGAGAAAAACAGATTTCAGAAGGGTTGAACTTGAAGTTTGAGTAAAAGAAAGGTTTAAGATGTCTAATATAATGTAAGTAATATGATAGGCTTGACCATATTTAAAACCGGACCAAATGAAAGTAAATAATACAAAAGGTTGGTTATGTGCATAATGAATATGAGCGTAGAGTTATTAATAAACGTACAGGCTAGTGAAAAGCAAGGAAGCTGAGGTAGATGGAAATCGAAGCGAGATAAGATAGAATTTGCAAAGAGCAATACAGAACGAGGGCAACTGAAATGAAGAATAATCAGTGACGTGTTTAAAATTGCACTCGAGTGCCAGTGCATTTTAAAACTAAGTGTTCATAGCAGAGCAGTGTTAAATAACGTTTTATATGACGAGCAAGAACAATTTTTATGTATAAGAAATAAAGACTATTTTTAGTTTTAAGCAACAAACACGTTAATCAAATTTTATTCCTTTATGTCAAATTGTAACTAATACTTGTTTCCTTTAAACAATATCAGATCGCAGTTACTAGGTAACGCATTGCTCTTTTGTTAAAAAAAATAAGAAATGAATTCCTGTAATAGTCAGGTTGTGGGCAAATGGTGACCCTGAATTTTAGTGTTTTAATACAATAAAAATTATTTGCCGAGTAAAAAAGATATGCAGAATTATTCTACAAGTTAAGGGGCACATGTGGAAGTGTTAGCAAAATTAATCAAACTAAGATCGGCTGGAGTTCGGCCCGAGCACCTGGATATTTCGAGCGGCGACACCGGTCCATTTGAACTTCAGAAGCCATGGATCGCAACTCCCACAGGCCAGGAAGAGGTGTAAGAGCATCCCAGAACAAGATTTGGGGACAGGGAAGCGACTTCCAGCGACTAAGGACATCGGCGTCACCTGCACCAGCTCCGATGAGAGATCGGTGAGAATTTCAAAGGTACGATTTGGCATGTTTTTATGTGGTTAGAGTCCGGAAAACTAGTGGACTTCGATAATACATCTTGGTGAAAAATTCATAGTGTTTCCGAGCATCCATTTGAGGGGCGTTTAGAAATAGAGCTCCAACCTATATGGCAATTGCGGGCGAAAACGCTGACGCTGAAGAATGGAGCCACAGTTCCAATGCGACGCAAAGACTAAACAACGTTCCAGCCGACCCAGCCGTTAAACTTGCGTCTTATTTATAAACACTGCGCTCCCGAAATCTAATGCGATCCGAGCGTAAAGCAACCGTCGCGCCTTTAAAACATATGTGCAATCCTTGATATTGAAAATGAATGCTAGCAGGCATTCTTGTGGGCCGTGTTTGGACATAATATCGATTGCAGTTGAAGCCTGTTCATTTATTCTGGGTAATATCGGTTGTTTCATGCAGTTTTCTACAAAAAATAACGGATAATAGCATAACTAAATATTCTCAATATTAATTTTAAAAGCCGTAGCTGAAAATTTCAATTTTAGAAGATATTTTTTGTGGGCATTTACAAGAAAAACAAATGGATTTGTAGATCTGATGCATACTATATTTTCATTACTAAGTAAATGATCATGTCTAGTTTTTTAACACTTATGTACATTTTGTGTTGACCAATGAACCAACCATAGAAAATAATCTAGGGCAGAGACCAACGGAAGAAGGAGAAGACATTAAACTAGTGACTCCGAAAGAAGTCGCTCATGAAATAAAAACCAATATTAACCAGGAAAAAGCGCCTGGTTACCACTTTATCACATGTGCAGTATTGAAACAACTCCCAAAAATGGCATTGTCAAGCTTACAAATCTGATCAATGCAGCTTTTAGACTGAAGCATAATGGCGGAAGTGATTATGATCCCGAAACCAGGTAAGACACTGAATGAAGCTAAATGGTATAGGCCAATTTCCCTATAAAAACTCTTTTAAAAGCTGATACTGAAGCGACTCAAACTAATCACCAATTTGGTTTTCGAAATAAACACTCTACTATAGATCAATTCCATATGATCACAGATCTAATAGAGAAAGCATATGAAGAGAAAGATGTTTAAGATGTTACACAAGCATTTGACAAAGTGTAGCATGAGGGATTCATAAGCAGCTGGAACAAATACTCCCAAGGCAGTATGTGCAACTGTTAGAATCGTATATATCAGACAGATTCTTTAGAGAGAAACAAGAAGAAGAATACTCTGAACTCAAACAGATCAAAGCAGGAGTACCTCAAGGTAGTGTGCTTGGACCGGTCTTGTACCTTTTTTTCACCTATGACATCCCTGAAATAGATAATGTTAAGATGTTGACGATACTGCTCTACTAGCAGCGGCACCAAGTGTGGAAGAAGTTCCTTAAAAGTTACAATATGTTACTGATAAATACAGCGCTTGGACCAAAAAGTGGAGAATAAAAATCATTAACATAAACTTTACATACAAGAGCATCCAGAATAACGTGCTTATTACAACGAATGGAACACAGGTGCCATATAGTAACACAGCTAATTATCTAGGAAGGAACACATTAAAAAAAAGAAAAGAGCTAGATGCAAAATATAAGAAATTTTAGTGGTTGATTGGCATAAAGTCACAACTATCAATACAATATAAATTGCTTATCTACTAGCAAGTTTTGAAACCTATATGGACCTATGACATATAGCTCTGGGGCTGTGCCAAACCAACTAACTTAGACACTATTCAAAAATTTCAAAATAAGATACTTCAGAATATCGTGAATGCATCATGGTATGTCCGGAATGCAGACTTGCACAGAGACTTCAATATTGAGACTGTTAAAGAAGAAAACCAGACATTTGCCCAAAAGCACGAAGCTAGACTTCAGAACCATGTGAACGTCGATATGTTCCAAACCGTCGATCAGCATGACATCGAAAGAAAGCTGAAGAGGGCAAAACCTTCGGATCTAGTGTAACAGTGATAAGTGAAAGTGTTCAAAAGCAGATAGTAGTGTAAAGTGTATAGCACAAAACAAAGAAGAAAGAAGTGAGAAAAACCGTTAGAACCTGAGAGACTACAATGGGTGATATCTTAGTCTTAAATATACATTGTGTTTCTAAAATGTTACGCCAAACCTTACAGGCGACTTCTACAGCTCAAAATAGTTTAAAAAGTTTATATGAACACATGTCCGCAAACTCTTTGTTGTCGAGCTATGACTCGTTTTCTACAACATTGGGGATAAGACAATTTACACATTTTTCGATTTTATCGAAGTGGTGTATGTATTGCTTAATGTAAATGTCACTTCGTTAGTGATAGTTATTGTATTTCAAATTTGATCTGAAACGATGGTATACACGTTTGTTGACATGACAGATATGAATTTCTACTATGGGCGAACAAACGGCAATGCAAGAAAAGCACGTCGCCTCTATAGAGAAGCATTTCCACAACGCCAAATTCCAAACAGAGGTACGTTTAGTGGAATTCACCAACGCCTAAGAGAAACTGATACTTTTGTTACGCGAACGGTGGACTGTAGTAGACCGAGAACCTTACGTACTGCAGAAGTTGAAGAACGGATTTTTGATATAGTTGCTGAAAATCCTGTAACTAGCACTAGAAGAATTGCTTTACCCGAAGGAGTTTTTAGTAAGAATGTTTGGAATGTACTGCATGAACAACTTCTTTATCCTTACCATATCCAACGGGTGCAAGCTTTAAATGTTGGAGATTATCCGTTAAGGCTGGAATTTTCCCAATGGTTTTTTACAGCAATGCAACGGAGACCTTCTTTTCATAACGCATGTGTTGTTCACTGATGAAGCTGCATTTACTAGAAACGGCATCTTCAATTTTCATAACAATCATCAATGGGCCGATGTAAATCCACATGCGATAGTACAGTCGAGGCATCACCAGAGCGTTGATGTTAATGTGTGGGCAGGTATTATTGGCGATAGAATACTGGGGCCTTGTGTTCTACCAAATAGGTTGACGGGACCTATTTATCTTTACTTCTGCAAAATACATTACCTGGATTGATGCAAGGTATTCCCATTCAGAGGACATGGTGCCAAAGTATCTTAATAGAATTTATCCTGGACGTTGGATAGGTCGGGGTGGGCATGTTGCCTGGTCTGCACGTTTACCCGATTTCTTCATTTTGTGGGGCGGATTGAAACGATTAGTATACTCCGCACCAATAGAAAATGTAGAAGTGCTAGAACAACGAGTTATCGATTCTTGTGCATCAATTCAAAATCGACCGGGAATTATCCAGCGTGTAGGACAGTCGATGATGCATCGTGTGCGTCTTGTATAGAAGCAAATGGATAACATGTTGAACAATAACTGTAGTTATTGTTACGGCAAATTATTTTAAACCACTGTTGTAGAAAACGAGTCATAGCTCGAAAACGAAGAGTTTGCGAACATGTGTTCATATAAACTTTTTTTCACTATTTTGAGCTGTAGAAGTCGCCTGTAAGGTTTGGCGCAACATTTTGGAAACACTCTGTGTATTAGATCATTTAGGTTAAGACAAAATTGCTGATTGGTTGTATACGACCAGGTGTAATATATCGAGTGATAAAAAAAATCACCTCTAGTGTGCTGTGGCTCCATAAAAACATCATGGAGTCACAACATACTAGAGGTGAAATTTATTTGATCACCTGATATCAACATATGAAAAAAAAATTGTTGAGTAAAAAAATTTAAGAGTAATGGTAAACTAGTGGTTTAGATAGGTACTGCCTATTATGGTATGGTACTAGGTAGATATTTAGAATAAAAAAGTTTTAGGTACGAAGGTGGCGCATATTACTAAAATAGTTTTGATTGTACAAGGTGGCTCGAAAAGTGTGGCGAATCAAACTTACTTCTTTAAATGGAATGTCTTATGTTTAGGTAACTTGAAAGTTTTGCATCAAGTTGTATGGGTCTAACGTCAACTGTTTTCGAGATAATAACAATTTATGCAAGAAAATGCTGAATATCAGGTGGCTGCTGCAACAAAAAACAATTGAATGAAGAAAAGCAAACTATGTTCTTTGTGAACTATCTTTTGAGTGAAAAATGGTGGTTCTGAGTATTACTGATATACAGGGTGCCCAACATTTGCAAATTTAATAAATTCGTATTCCTCCGAAAGCTCTTCTGATGAGCTTTCTTTTGATATGTTTTTCATACCTCTAAATTTAACTGTTTTTCAGATATTCGTGTTTGAACACGAATAGTATATTATGTTATTAAGAGTAAAGGTGATATTTTGTGTGGCGAAACCGGACGCGTTTGACTGACGAGCGTAAGCAAGCATTATTGGGAGGAATAAAGGTGGATACGGCATCAGTTTCTGTGGAGTTTGCTGACAAATCATCTGCTTTCTCTGGATTTTGAATTTCTACCATCTTATCCTGATTGACACGAAGGGTAATGGCTTTTGGTATTTGTACAAAGGCGTCTACTGTTTTTTACAAGGTGGCGCCATTTTAACATATTAAATAAAACAAAGTGATTAAATTTGAAATAACAATTTATATACTTTGTGTAACTCATGGGGTTATTTTACAAAAGTTGTACAAAATCGTATTTCCTAAGAAAGATTTTTTCTAATGGTTTCTAATCGGTTCTTTAAACATTAAATGAAATTATCAATGTCATATCAACTTATTTCAAATAAAGTAGGTACGTTTCTCTTTTTTGAGTATCGATAGATGACACAATTAACCTTTTCTAATTTTGATATAGGTTTAAAGTATAACTTCAAAACTGAGTGAAGGGTCGAAACGCCTCACTTTTCGCAACCAGTTATAAAAAGTAAAATACTTCACAATCAGTTGTGAAAAATTTATTGTGTCATCAAATTGACATGCAGGAAAACGAAAACTAGCTACGTTTTGATTTTCAATTAATTGACATCTATACAGGGTGTTTCATTAATAATTGGAAATATTTTAACTGTAGAATCCTGGGCTCAAAATATTAATATTTAACCCAAATCACTTAGATAAAATGTGGCTTGTTACTGAGATATAGGGTGTTTTATTTAAAAATTTAAAAATGATTTTTCCCCATTACTTTAAAACTATTTGACGTATCCGTATCATATTTGACAGCAAGTGTAGACACTGTAAACCATGCCAAATTATGTTAAATAAACGTTTCTGGCTACTACCAGAGGCGTACCACAGGGGCAAGTGAGTGGTTGACCCTTCCCAAATTCTACGCCACTGGCGGAATTGCCATTTTAGCACAATTTTTTGATTTTCCAATACTTTCTATGTAAATAACATACTCTTCCTTCGTCACGATAACGTCATTATTTTTCGAGATATTTAAAGTTAAACATAAAGCTGAACAGTTATTTTGATTTTAATGTGTATTAATTATGTCGGTGTTTTTTGTCATAAGATTGTATTTATTACGCAAATGAAACTTTAATCCGTATTAACAAAAAAACAATGTTATTTATTGAAATTTATTGAAACGAATACATGGGTACATTTTTTTTATGTTGAATGCATCTATGTATTAGTTTCAAGAAATTTCAATAAATAACATTATGTTTTTTTGTTAATACGGATTAAAGTTTCATTTGCGTAATAAATGCAATCTTATGACAAAAACGCCGACATAATTAATACACATTAAAATCAAAATAACTGTTCAGCTTTATGTTTAACTTTAAATATCTCGAAAAATAATGACGTTATCGTGACGAAGGAAGAGTATGTTATTTACATAGAAAGTATTGGAGAATCAAAAAATTGTGCTAAAATGGCAATTCCGCCAGTGGCGTAGAATTTGGGAAGGGTCAACCACTCACTTGCCCCTGTGGTACGCCTCTGGTAGTAGCCAGAAACGTTTATTTAACATAATTTGGCATGGTTTACAGTGTCTACACTTGCTGTCAAATATAATACGGATACGTCAAATAGTTTTAAAGTAATGGGGAAAAATCATTTTTAAATTTTTAAATAAAACACCCTATATCTCAGTAACAAGCCACATTTTATCTAAGTGATTTGGGTTAAATATTAATATTTTGAGCCCAGGATTCTACAGTTAAAATATTTCCAATTATTAATGAAACACCCTGTATATATAAAACTGAAAGTCCTGACTCATTCATTCATTCACTCACTCATCAACGCCCAGCCCAAACCCTTGGACCTAGAAAGCTGAAATTTTGCACACAGGTTCCCTTTATGACGTATACAAGGAATAAGGGAGGATATTTTAAAATTCAACACCTAAAGGGGTAAAATGGGGGTTCCACTTTTGTATGGAGAAATAATATTAAATAGACCTTTCGACTTGAAACTTCGTAGGAGTGCTCCTAAAAACAAATAAGCAAACACGTATTTTGTGATTTTCCGAAAATCAACCCCTTAGGGGGTAAAATGGGGTAAATAATCCTAAAATACGCTATGGGTGTCGTTATTGAGGTTTTTTGGGACGTTGATTGCGAAAATGGCATTTATTTTTAAGTCCAAAACGGTGGACATGACATAAGGAAAGGGATGGGACGGGACGGGACGGAACTGGACTGGACGGGACGGCACGGACTGGACGGAACGGAACGGGACGCGACTGGATGGGACGGGACTGGACGGGAAGGGAAGGAACGGAACGGGACGGGACGGGACGGGACGGAAAGGGAAGGGATGGGATGGAAGAGGAGGGGACGGGACGGAACGGGAACGGACGGGACTGGACGGGAAGGGAAGGGACGGGACGGGACGGGACGGGAAGGGACGAGACGGGACGGGACGGGACGGAACGGGACGGGACGGAAAGGGAAGGGAAGGGATGGGATAGAAGGGGAGGGGACGGGACGGGACGGGAAGGGACGGGACTGGACGGGACGAAACTGGACGGGAAAGGAAGGGACGGGACGGGAGGGGACGGGACGACACGGGACGGTGCGGGACGAGACGGAAAGGGAAGGGATGGGATGGAAGAGGAGGGACGGGACGGGATGGGATGGGGCGGTACGGAGACGGGGGCGGAGAATGGGACGGGGACGGGGATAGGTGGGATGGGATGGGGTGGGATGGGATGACAGAAAATAATTAGTCATGATTTAATACACAAATAACGAAACGCGCTCGAACGAAGTCGCGGGTATCAGTTAGTTTATACATAGATCCCAACCGTCACACAAAATGAGGCATTTCCTAACTGGTTTTATAAATAGTTACTTCATCACTGGTTGTGAAATATTTTACTTTACACAACTGATTCCAAAAAGTGAAACGTTTCGAAACATGTTGAAAAGTGGTACTTTATACTTATGTCAAGATTCGAGGAAATGTTATAAAATAAGCATTGTTTTACATATGAGTACTTACCCTTAAGGTTGAAATTTTGCAGGTTTTGAATATTTTAAACTTTGACTAACTAGTTGAACAATTTAAAACAAACAATACAAACATATTATGAGCACAATTTCAAAATAGACCGGTAATAGTACGAGCGGCGGTGACACTAAATCTAGTGTGATAAAACTTTTTAATGTCATATATAATTCGTTAGGTCATTGATGGGGAAACACAAAATGGCAGTGCTGCCACGTGTGGACCGAACGGCACTATAAAAAATTATTTAAAAAAAAATTGTCAACATCTAATATCATAAAACTTCAGGATTCTGATTGTTTCTCGAGACAGGGGAGGGGTAGGGCTTTAAGAAAAAACAGTGCTGCCACTCCCCGAGCAAACTCTTATCAGCGGCAGCAGGGAGATAAGTGATCCCTCGGATCCTATTTTCTAGTATCATCGAACTTCATACAAAATCAAACGTTATCTGAAAGATCATCAATTTCTGTGAAAGAAAAACAACTGCTGCCTTTTCCAGAAAGTGAAGAAAATGGCGGCAGCAGCATTTGAAGGTCGCGATTATCGCAACCGAATTTCGCGTGTTCCTTCGGTTTTATCGGCATTAATCTGGTTTTCTTCGATTTGAACTAATGAAATACGCGTGACATTGTAAATTTCAATAAATTTTCTATTGCGTTGATTGTTTAAACAAATGAAATTGTATTTTTTATGTGATATTTTTCGAGTTTTCCTTATTTCTCTTGTTTTTTTATATTTTCCAAGCCTTCGATTTCAATTGAGAATGAATTAGTTCTATCTAAGTTAGATTCTATCAATTATTCCAAGTTCATTGATTTTTGGGCCGCTTTTTTAGGTCTTTTCGCGTTTTTCACAGCACATACGAATCCGTTTCGCAGTTTTATTAAAACATGCCATTTATTTATCAGGACAGGGATTGTTTGAACAACTTAGAAGTATTTAACTTGGAACATAAAGATTTTTGAGCTATTTTTAACTGGGTCTGTGGCGTTGATTTATTTCACCAACTGTAAGAGAATGGAAGCGTGTTTAAATAAGTAATAGTCTTGTTTTGTGAAAACAAATTTAATTTTTTTTTAGATTTATGCATACAAACGTTGATTTATAAAAAACACAAAGATTATGAAAAGTTCGCAATGAATTATTATTGAAACAATTTGCCCATTTAGTAAATTTGGTATTATATTAAAAGTTAAAATTACAGGAGTAGCTAACAATTAAAGCATCGAAGCAACTTATCACTAGTTTTCGTGGTCAGAATCAAAACTTTCTGCGTCAAATTCTTTGTCATCTTCGTCGTTGTTATCTGTTGCCAACGACTTTGCTGACTGCTTCTCAAACGAAAGTGAGCATAAAGCATACCAACTACCGACGAATGGGCTTTGTAGGTCCTTTTGCTACCCTCTGGCCAATCAGAATGTGCCACTTGTGAATAGCACAGCCGGGGTCCTACAAAGTAAGTTGATAAAATAAATCAACGCCGCAGACACAATTTCTGCGTAAAAATAGCTCAAAAATCTTTGTTCCCAGTAAAATACTTCTAATTTGTTCAAACAATCCCTGTCGTGACAAATAAATGGCATGAATAAAAAAATGCGAAACGGATTCGTACTTGCTGTGAAAAACACGAAAAGACCTAAAAAAGCGGCCCAAACATCAATGACTTTGGAATAATTGGTAGAATCTAAATTGTTTAAACAATGATCGCAAGTATTGTTCCAACAAATAGAACTAATTTATTCTCAATTGGAATTAAAAGCATGGAAACTATGAAAAAAACAAGAAAAATATGGAAAAATCGAAAATTTTACATAAAAAATAGAATTTTATTTGTTTAAACAATCAAAAACATTGAAAATTTATTGTAAATTACGATGTCAGCCTATTTCATTAGTACAAATCGAATTAATGCTGATAAAACTGAATGGACAAGCGAAATTCGGTTGTGATAATCGCGACTTTCAAATGCTGTTGCCGCCATTTTCTTTACTTTCTGGAAAAGGCAGCAGCGGTTTTTCTTACACAGAAATTGATTATCTTTCAGATAACGTTTGAATTTGTATGAAGTTCGATGATACTAGAAAATAAGATCCGAGGGATCACTTATCTCCCTGCTGCCGCTGATAAGAGTTTGCTCGGGGAGTGGCAGCACTGTTTTTTCGTAAAGCCCTACCCCTTCCCTGTCTCGAGGAACAATCAGAATCCTGAAGTTTTATGATACTAGATATTCAAAAAAAAAAAAATTTTTTTTATAATTTTTTATAGTGCCGTTCGGTCCACACGTGGCAGCACTGCCATTTTGTGTTTCCCCATCAATGACCTAACGAATTATTAAGTATGACATTGAAAAGTTTTATCACAATAGACTTAGTGTCACCGCCGCTCAGACTATAACTACGTACCAGGCCTGTTTTGTCTAGTGGAGACTGGTAGACACTAGACAGGTCTCCTACCAACGCGCGGGGGGGGGGGGGGATAGTGAGAGCAAATTTGCGCCTATTGCAATTTAAAAAATAAATGAAGAATGTGGAAGAAGCATTCGGCAAATTCAAATTTATAATGCTATAAGGGTTGGCTTTGTTTAGAATTTTATTGTTCATTGAAATGTTAAACAGTGTTTAACATGATCCCGTCCTCGAATATTAAGATACATGTAACATGCATCCACTGATTTAACATGCACGCACTCGCGTCCTCGAATGTTAAGATACATTTCATGCATCCACCCATTTAACATGCATGCACTATAACAACATCACACATATTCATGATAGTCCGATTTCGATTTAGCAGTTTTTAGTAATTATTATTGATTCAAAATTATTGCCTCAATGAACAATAAACTAATGAACGCATTTCGAGTGGTAACTGTCTTAACATTGCTCACATAAATTACCACACTCGCTTCGCTGCGCGGTAAAAATATGCTAGAATGTTAAGGCTGGGTTACCCCTCTTAATACGTTAATTACTAAAGACAGAGTAGTCAACTTTGTATCCAAATACATTTTTTAACAGACCCAAGTGGGTGTCAATTGACCCCACTGACACCCCCTTGGATCCGCCAGTGCCTTTTTCTTTGTGTCGAAAGGGACAGGTCTGTGGGTACAGATCATTTTAGGCAACTACGTTTATGCAAACGATTATTTATCCACGCGAAAATAAACACGTACTTGGTTAAAACCGATGCGAATCTGATTACGTTGGTTAGGTCTCCCCGTGCCATTTTCCCGCGCGGCCCTTCTTTTCGTGCAGGTGTAGGAAAATTGATGCGGGATAGACGCACCGGCAGCGGTATTTCGCGTCACATCACATCGCTTAATCAAACACGTATCAGTTAGGTTTAAATCAGCCACATCTGTGATTAGCAAACAGAAAGTGAGTTAACTGAGCTAATGACAAACAGAGCCTCGGGGTACAGGTCTTAATCAGGGCTGCTCCCCCGTGGGCCTCACGGCTACATCGATACGCCACCAAGCTGGCTTATTAAAAAACTGTATTAAAAAAAGTTTAGCATGTCCGTTAATTTTAATGCTATTTATTTTACTGTTTTTGATCTGCCCTTTCATTCTTCCTGCATATTATATCGTGTTTGGTTTTGTTAATTTTTTGCCGCTGCTGCTGCGTTCTGCTTTCCCTCCCGGATTTGCCCTTTTCCGGTAAAACCGGAACAAAAGTTTGCCATTGTTAGATGAGCTGAAGCATCAATGCACGTCATAAATTAATTTATTGTTTGCGGTTATTTTTAATTTACAATTTTCGATATGTGTATAAACAACTGAAAAGATTAAGTAAACTTATGTTGCTGCAATTAATTGCCTTAATGATACAACCCTTAATACTATTTTCTCATGAAATTATTTATTAATACATAGTTACATTGGTTCAGAGTTGAATTGTAGATCCGTATGTACAGGATGTTCAGACATGTTGCAAAATTGTTAATTAAGAGTTCGATTGTTTTGCTGACTAACCAAAGATTTACCCTTTTTTAGTCATGCCAAAACCATGAAATTACTGTCAAATATAATTAGGTAATGGATTCAGTATCTGCAGAAAATTAATACAAAACCTACTGAATACAAATCTCCAGAAATGAGATAAAACAGGTTTTTGACTATACATAAAAGTACAATGTGTATACAAATGAATCCAAGATCTGATTAAATTTTAAAATATTAGAATCAATATTTAGGCCAATCAAAATCTCTACAGTTGGAGTTTCATAGCTCGAAGTTCTCCAATCAAGTCTTTTTATATCTAGATATATTTTAAAGACATTTTTGCATAAGATTCGCATTTTACCATACAATTTTTTTCATAACTGTAACTGTTCTACAACTCGTGATAAAATTGGTAAGTTTTAACACCGGTAAAATTCCTTCAATCAAACTTTGCTGTCAAATATAATTATTATTTCTGTAACCTGAGTCTTTTAAATATGACGGCTTATCGACAACCATCATTCCTTATTCGGCTCACAAGCGTTATTTCATCATGGGATACTCCAACATGTGTGATACAGATAAACCGAAACTGTCTCTCAGAAGATCGTCGTTGCATAGCAAATACATCTTGTCAGTTACATACAGCAGCAATAAGAAAACTTGGATGATTAGCTAACTATATGAGGAATAGCTGTCTAGTTTAGAAAAACCCTAAACCTAAATATGTCAAATCTAATTGTTTGTGAATTCAGAAAACCTTGAGAGCAACTTGGGCTGTCTTATAAGACAATAATCGAACAACAACATGCTCAAAGTGTTGGCCTTCCATTTCCACGCATAAATTAAGTCTTCTTAAAAAGCACTGATGAACTCTAAAGAATATTCCTTGTCTGATAGTTTCACAGCTGTCAATAATTCTCTGCCTAAGTTCTTCAAGGGTATTTACTGGCGTCTTGTATACAAGTGCTTTCAGGTATCCCCAAAAAAAGAAATCAATCGGATTCAAGTCCGGTGACCTGGCGGCCCATTCCACAAAACCTCTGCTCTCTATCCATCTGTTACGGAAATGTTCATCAAGATATTTCCTAACTTGAATTGAAAAATTTGGTGATGCGCCATCTTGCAGCAACCACATTGACTTTCGTACTTTAAGCGGAACATCTTCTAAGAGCAGGGGTAAATGGTTTCTTAAAAAATCTAAACAAATTTTGCCAGAAAGCCGATTGGGGAAAAAATGGGGTCCAATTAAATTGTCTCCTACTATACCTGCCCATACGTTCAAAGAAAATCTATCTTGAAATCCGCGTTCGATTATTGCCTGGGGGTTCTCACCATTCCAGTAGTGGAGGTTGTGTAAATTAATTGGACCTTTATGACCAAATCCAGCTTCATCCGTAAACAAAATATTAGATAAAAAGTTTCCATCGATGTTATGCAGATTTTGAATATGAGCACACATATTCATACGACCTTCGTAGTCTGCTGGTAATAACGCTTGAACTTTTCGATAATGATATGGATGAAGCTGCTGTTCACACAAGACTTCATGGACATAACTTTTCAAAATGTTTTCTTCTACACCGACTTTCCTTACACTGTTTCTCGGATTATTTTCAATATTATTTAAAATACGTATTTCTACTGCCGGAGTGCGTATTCTTCTTGGTCGCCCCGCATCATGTCAACTTATCTTAAATGCCCTAAATTCTCCTAGCCTCCTATGAATTTCCGTGAACATCCTGGGTTGTGGTATTATTCTTTGCGGATATGCCTCCTGGTACATACGTCGTGCTGCTCGTGCATTTATGATAATGAATAGCACTTAATTCGATATTTAAATAATTAATGGTTCATTATCAGTATGTTTTAAACAAGAAAGAATTTCACAGCTCCTTTTAACAACGTCAAAACTAACAAGTTATTTTACTTATTAATTACAATTATTGACAATTTTGATAGTTTTGTCTTTTTCAGGCTCCCTACATTTTTCATTTTTTTGAAGCTATAGTTATTTCTGGAATAAAAATCATTTTTATATTTTTAAGCCAAAACGGTGCGTCGTAAGAAAAGGTCGAGAGATCGAATTTGTTCTAAATTAAATGGGCACATTAAACATAATTTTTATTTGTACCAAAACAGTGGCGTACCATTTATTTATTCAAAAATATTTAGTCCACACCCCGTACGGACGCCACTGGTACAAATTTAAAAAAACCTTTAATTATGAGAAAATGTCTTTTGACGCTCGAAAGGTGTGTACCAACTTTCATAAAAATATCTCAAGTGATGTAAAAGATATGATAAAAAAAAAAATTTTCTTAGAACTTTAACACCCTGTATCTCGGTAAGGAAGCATTTCTGGACATATGTTTATATATAAAACTGGGGTTTATTTTAGACGTAGAATCACCCCTTAAAATGTGCTCCCAATTTCCAGACACCCTGTACTATAAATCGTGGGACACTTATGTCCAACGAAGCAACTGTAAAAAATGTGGCTTTACTTTTACCCAGCTACAAAAATTTATGATTTGGGTGTATTTAAGACGCAGATTATTCAGAAAATTTCAAGATGTTTTTATTTAAAAAGGTAAACTTTAGGATAGGTTTATACATTTTTTACGTATACATTCTATTCTTTTGATTTTTTTAATAGAAGGCTGATAACGGGTTTGCTTTTTGATTTGTCTGACATTTACTAAGCACTCACAAATTTTAAAATGCCGTCAAAGTAACGGTATACAACCAAATATATAACATGTGAGCTAACGAAGACGAAATTAAAATTGCCTTAGAAAAAATTAAGGCATGTGCTATATTGCTTCTGATGCTTTTAATTTAAATATGACGGTTATTATAATAGTAAAGGTGTCAAGTTGTTTAAACTATCAAATTTTAAATTACACCTGTTTAATCAAAAACAAAAGGTTTTTATAATCGAAATGATTGATGTAGCAGATGTAACATTGTTTAAGTGTTGATTTTTATGTCAATTTTCAAATAACATTTTGGCGTTTCACCCCTTTACTAAGGGCGTCTAAAATTTATACCTCGGATTAAGCTCAAATCGGAGAAATACGTTCACTCAAATATATACTATTTGATTAGGAAAAACAATAGATAATTACCAAACCAAAGTAGAATGTTGTTAGCTAGTTACAAAATAATTGTAAATTAAAAATAAATCTGAATTGTACATGATTTAAAATTAATATGTTTTTCTGAAACGGTGTTTCTGGTTTCTTGGGTCTAACTCACAACCCAATGCACCGGCGAGTATTGCGGGCCCCTTTTGGTAGTCGGCCGGCACGCACGACGATTCTTCGGGGAACGGGCTAAGCAGCCCATAGGTACGCTGTTCCTCCAAGCTTGCCTTCTACTCAACAGTTGTGTACAGTGAGTTAAGCTGCAATTATCCGGTCAATTTAGCAACGTTAAGAGTTACCTAGGCTTGGTGTTAGTGCCTAAACACTTGTGCGGAGGTTACTGGTATTTTACGTTTATACGTTTTAAGCGTCTAAAACGAACCCTGTAGGTGAGTTCTGAGGGGCGGCTGCTGTACTCTAGCCCCTCTGCGGACGGGGTAGATGCTGCGATTCCTACAGGTTTAATTATTAGTCAAATGAGGTTATGCGTCCATATAACCTCTCATATGTTTAAATTTTCAAAGCCCAGCTTGATTTCACTTTCGTTTGCCCATATGTTATATAACTTGGCCTGATACGTGAACACACGGTGGACTCTGTGAGCAACAAAATCGTGATGACAAATTATACTGACAAATGTAGTACAAAGATAGTATACCAAATAAATGCTACTAACATTACACAAAGTCATTATACTTTTAGAAGAAAGTGTTATTAATAGTTTGCGGAAGATGAATCTAACTAAAAACAACTATAAAGTATATAATCTAAAACCTCTCAAGTGCAAAGCGACGAGCGCAAACGCATACATAAACGTAAATATAAACACAAGAAACGCGCCTATTAAAAATTAAAAATTTTAACTTGAAATATAGAAGACTACCCCAGTGATATAACTCATCCTCATAAAACAACATCTTGTAGACAACGATGTGGTATGTCTAACTGAAACATTATCTTGCTACAATATATAACGGGTGTTCATAAACAGTCGTCATCCCAGTAGGTTTTGACTTCAGAAACGTATGTCTGTTAAAATTGAGAAAAGTGCGCTATGGCAGTACTCAATGACGTTTCATTGTGTTGCACGAATTAATCAAAGACATAACATTTTGTTTTTCAAAGCAACTGGATGACGACTGCTTATGAACACCCGTTACTTTCCGAGCTATTACGAGTTCCCAACACAAGCAATCAAACCATCAAGAGGCAGAGCAGATGGTGGAATTTGTATTTTAGCTAAACCGCATATGAAACCTTATATACAGACTCGTATCGCTAAGTTTTTTATTTAAAAACTCCTTTGCGCCGACTTCTCTGAACTTACTTTTTGATCGGCATGACGTTTTTCTAAGAATTCTAAAAAACCGGTTCTTAGCGTTTCAAGCTACTGTAAACTGTTACCAAACAAATATATGTAGAATCTACTTCAACCCTCAAACAGAGTTCTAAGAGGTCATCCAGCTTATCACTGAACAACTACAAGATACCACCGATAATACTATTGTTACAGGTGATTTTAACTGCCGAATCGATATCAATAATCCCAAAGGAAAAGAATTAATTCAAGTAATAGGTTATTTAGGATTTGAACTGGCCTCGTCACACGAACAGTATACGTACATTGCACACAATGGGAAGAACAATATCGACCTTACATTTTTCAACTTCAGTGTTAAGAAAAGCGTAATAATTCATACATTAGTGATATATACCCAAAGCATCAAAGAGTAATTACAACATTCAGAATCGAGCAAGCAAATCAACACTCGAAGATCAATCAATATCCAGAAATTTCTAGATCGTCCAAATTTAAGTGCCCGTAAAGGTGAATATAATACAAACTGAAACCATTGCTCAAATAATTTTAGAATCAGCTGATATCCACACTAAAAAGAGAAGTTGTAAGCCATGGTGTGACACTGAGTGTAATAATATGAAAACAACTAGAACGCGCGAAGCCAGCCTACGTCTGGCTGCGTGTGGCGGCGCCACGTGCTTACGGTCGGCATGTGCGCTTACAAAAACCTGCGCTTATAGAAACCGATATAGCAAGCGCGCGTGTGGTAGTAGTATGCAGGCCCTTCATGCTGCGTGTGCCGGCGCCACTTGTGCTTACGGTCTGAACGGCCGGCGGCATCGGCTCTATAATATAAGATATGTCTACAGTTCCTAAAAATAAAAACCACAACGAGTATGCTGCCGCACGTAAAGAGTACAAGCAACTTATCAAAATCAAGAAAAGTGCCTACGAAGTCACCAAACTAACACGCATGTTTCTTAAATCGTAAAACTAACCTAGAATTATCCTCACAAAGTTTAAGACCACGGATAATCATTCGTAGGTAAGGTGTGGGAAGAACACTTTAAGTCGCTGTTTTCGGTACCGATCACAAGTCAGGTAAAGCAACAAATATACTGGAAATAGCTAAAGAGGAAATTTCGCAATACCTGTTAAACTTAAAAAAAGCTGCTGGTATTGTTACACTGGTGAGTTGGGTGTGGCTTAATTCACTCCGCACTGGTGCACAGTTTATCGAAGAAGTTACGATTAATACATATGAAGGTGTGATTAAGTACCAGTATGGAGTGAATTAAGCCACCCCCACTCATCAGTGTAACAGTATAGATATAGTCACGAATGAACAGATTATAGCAGTGTATCCGTTTCTAACAAACTGGAGGATTAATATTTTTATAATATTATTAAACCAGTAATATCCCAACGTCATTGAGAATCTCCAAAGTGAAAACGCTGTACAAAGCGACGGGAAATTCAAAAGATCCATATTCATACAAGGGAATAACGTTACTCATCACTCAGTTATGCCAGTTCTGTAACAATGTAACTTGACTTTTATTGTATTTATATTAATGCGACTAATTTGACCAATTCTAAGTTTCATATTTATTTTAACATGGTGTTATTCTATTAAGTCTATCTGATCTTTGCTAATGCTGATTTTGTTGTTGTTAATCATAATATGTGATATTTTATATATTATGTTATTCTATCTGCAACTGTTGGTAGGAAATAAATTACCTACTTATATAAGTCGGCTTCATAAATTAATGCAAATGCAGACAATTCAAAGCTATGAAAAAAATTTGATCTTTATAAATACTGAAAGACTCCAAAAGAAAGACTTTTGGACGAGTTAAAAAATGGAAACGTTTACAGAAAGGAAAGGTATTATGCATATGAAATTGCAACTTTAAATGGGAATGCTAAGAAGTAATTTTAGCATTTATTTTTCAAAATTAGAGTCGATTATTTATAAATTTAAAGCAAATTATTTCATTTTATTACATTTTAACATCTTCATCGAAATCAGCTAATCAAAAGTTATCGAAATTGAAACGATACAATACAAAATAATGCTAGGCCTTAAACTTATCACGAAGACCTTTGTGCTCATTGTAGTACCTAAAATAGACCCTTCCTCAAAAAAAAAATCTTATTTCAACGCTATGGACGTGAAGATCGAATTAGTAACGTATACTACCATAGCAAACAATAATTGTACAAGTCGAATTAATTCCAAAATGAATTAAAACATTAAACTACTGGTTGGCAGAAAAGGTAGTTGACTATAAACAAATAAATTACAAATTTGACGCCGGTAAATATTTACAAACTTCAGCGAGCCATTCCTTAGCGAGACTTATTGTTGGAGTGCAGCGACGCCAAGGGTAGATGATATGGTAAAATAAAATACCTGACCTTTTGTTATCTAAGAGCTGAGGTCGGACAGCGAAGCCGTGATTTGGTAAAATAAAAACCTAATATTGTGTTATTCAAGAGCTTATGTAGAACAGCGACGCCGTGGCTTAAACACGTCTCGAAGCAGGCAATGTTTTAGTCCCATAAAACAGATGTGGAAGACATAGGATGTTAGTCCAAATAATTGTTTGATCACAGAAGAAAACAAAATCTCCAAGCAAAGAAAAAGGCATGAAAATGCATTTATCTCCTGTCAAACCAGCTGAGACAAAAGATAGCAATTTATACCTGCAGGTGAAAACGGAAAATTTGCACTGTGTATAAAGAAGGTATACTCACCCTGAAATTGGCATAAGAGGTAAATCCTACTTAAACCCCTTCGGCAGCGAATCACTTTCTAAAACGGCGGGCACACAAGCCTTAAATTACAGCAAAGCACGAGAAGAAGCGCTGCGTCACCAGGAAGTAGATATTACGTTTTCCTAAAAGGACCAAAGAAAAACATACACAACCCGCTCCACTCACGGGGTCTTGAAGAAAGCTACGCCCAAGGAGGCAATTCAGCTATATTTAGAAGGAAATTTCTCCAAAAGGCGACTGCAAAGACGCTAAAAAAGTACAGCGTAACAACTAAAAGAATAATTTAGGCGGTTACAGTGTACTTCTGATTTGGCTATTAGGGACAAGTCATGTGCAAGGCATACTATGTTAATTGGTGTGTTTTTTAAGTGGTACCCATTTTTTGCTTTTCTTTGCTGTATTATTTTGACAGAACTTAGGGCATCTCCTTGGCTTCTTCCATATGTGGTCGCACTTCATCTGTTAAATTCTTTCTCAGTATTTTTTGTTACTTCCTTTTACAATAAAGGAAGTATTGAATTCACCCCAAAAATTCGAAATTGAGTTTTCAACAGATCTTTACGTTTTAGAGTCCCCTGAACCCAAAAAACATGTTTTTGTTCATTGGTCTGTCTGTGTGGCTGTGTGTCTGTCTGTGAACAGAATATCTCAAAAACGAAAAGCGGTATGGCGTTGAAACTTCATATATAAGTTTTGTGTACTATCTAGATGCGACAGCAAGCGTTTGAAGAAAATTGCATAACCAGAAGTATGGTGTTTACTCTTGTGATTTTTCAGTTTTTTTTTCGATTTTTTCAAAAACGGCCCCAACGATTTTTTAAAACTTTACATTTTTATTAAGTACATTTTTAATGTGTTTTGATGTGAGATAGGTGATTTTCTAGCTGTATACCTCTAAAATGGGTTTCTTTTGTTTTTGTTCGATTTTTTTATTAACTCCTATTTTAAATAGACCACCCGGTGTATTATTACATTTTTGAATTTAGCTTAAAATTTTAGAGAAAATGTGTCTCTTTAACTAACGCTCTATTTTGTACGGTTTTCGTAGAATTTGTAATTTTTAAACAATTTTTAAAAATGCTTAAAATTAAAAATCTAATTTTTGACTAATTATAAGATCACAGTAAAAGGAAGTTGTGTGCGTGTTACACCAGATTTTTTTATTAAGATTTCTCCATCTAGATATTGTGTACATGTACATACGAAGTTGAACAAATATGAAACGAGACTGATAAAAATACAGATCATAGGACGTATTTATAGGGAAAGTAGTCCCAGAGTCCCCAGCGCCTTCCTTTTGCTGTCAATTTGAGCATAGGGAAGTGCATAAAGTTCTCTGGAAACTGATCCGGCGAATAGGAAGGATCTCTGAGACTCCAGCACTTTTTTCGTTAAAAATGACTTCACAGTTAACGTAGAATGCACAGGGGCATTATCGTGTAAAAGATGCCACTTGCTCGAGACGGCCAAATACACATGACGAATGCGCTTCAGTAAACGCTTTATGACATCCTAGTAGTATAGGGCTGGACGGTGATACCCGGTAGCACCAATTCTTTGTGAATGATGCTTTGCTGATCGAAGATAGTGAGCCGAATGGTTTTTACCTTCGCTTTTTGGAGACGGAATTCCTTTGGTCTGGGGTCTGTCACCAGCAACAATTAAGTCCGCTGTCGGCCGTTTCAATAAAGTTCTTCAGGGGTGAAGAAATGCTTGACGAATTTGGTACACACATCGTTTTCCCAAAACTCTCCTCCAAAATGGTTCTAACGATTTGACGGCTGATTCCTAGTTCCTGCTCCACCATTTTCAACGTCAGTCGTCGGTCAGCGACCATAAGTTGTGAGACTTTTTTTATCATTTCAGGGTTTCTGGCTGTGATTGGATGACCAGGCTTAAGATCATTGGATAGGTTTTCCCGACCTTCACGAAACCGGTCAAACCATTCGAAAACACAAGTACGCAGGTTTTAACATTTCTAGTGTCTTTGTGGCCGTTTTCCACAATTTGAAGCAAGAGTTGAGGTTGGATTTCTACTCCATGTTTGCCTTGTATAACACGTGGCACCTACACTAACTTGTTTACACACATGCCGTACATGCCGTGCCAGTTCCGTTTCATAATTATTCGATTTTTTTCAAAGAGGCAGCGCATAGAAAATAGAAAAGATAGAAATAACTTTCCCTAAAGAGCACTGAGTTTTTGTAATAAAAATCGCTTTAAGAAAATAAGAAAATAAATCAATATCAAACTGATAACAGCTGCCACAAATAAGTTTGAAGATAACACTGTTCTGAATACTTTTAAACATGCATACAATCGTTCCACTTTGATGAAACACCAAGGAAAAAAAATCACGTGGAATACTGTGAATCATCAAATAGGTGGTAATACTGCTTGCAAAAATCAAATTAGGCAAACACATCAATTATTAATTTATCCATTTGTTGAGAACGCTCAGTCGTGTTTCCGTTAGGAATTAATATTGAGGACGTTAAAAGATCTCAATTATTCCTAACCCTGCTGAAATTGCTAAATAAATTGGTTGTGGTTATTAGAGTTATCTCTGCTGATTATTAATGTAACAAGAATTACTACGCAAATTCCACCTTTACAAAAGGTTCTGAATCTACAAATCAAATGTACTGATTTACTTTAAACACTAAAATGGGGACATACTTTACTTAAATAATATTTATTATTCTACACTATAATGAACGAACCAATGAAAATTGTTCAATTTGTCAGAAACGGCCAATAAAAATTGACTGTCATTGAAAACACCTAATGTCACAGTGTTTTCCACGCGATTCCGATTGGTTTCAATGATTTCAATTTAGTGAGTAGCCTTTGACTGACATTTCGCCAAAACGTCAAAGTGAAGTTTGCAAATCAGCGTCGTTCTAAAAACTCATAATAATCGTGTTGGAAGCTCCAGTATTGAATTAATAGTGGAAAACGTTAAAAATGTGTGCTGTCGAACACGGTAAAGGTCATCTACCCCATATTGTTGAATAATCTTTCCAAATACCACTCAAGGCAAACATTTTTAAGAGATTTTTTTCGAACAAAAACTTCTCAAATTCCACTCGACCTGCGGTCTCGCGGAATTTTTAACGCAGTTTTGGTTTTGAAAAATTTAAACGCAATAATTTGCATGTCAACGGAAAAAATTCTCAAAAAATTTTCACCTTTTGTGGTATTACATTTGATAATTTATCGAAAAAGATTACTATAAATTTATGAAATATCAATTTCTAATCGAAACCTTACAAATCGGGATGGATTTAATCAGGATCTTTATTTGTAAAACAGTGCTTGCTATTTTTAATTCAATGGAAAAACCTAATTAAAAATAACATAATTATTATTCTCTGCATGATCAACAACGGAAGGAACGCAACGACATGCCACTCTTTTTTTATGAAAAGCAATTATTAAATATACGGTACCCCCCACCCAAGAAAAGCACCCTTCCGTGCTTTCCAAGAATACTTCGATACTCAGCATCACTCCGTTTCGCTAATACAATGAAATGCTGTGAACCAGTTATTTATCAAAACAAAAAACTAAAAAATTTTGCCGACGACATAGCTCAAAAGTTGATGTTGCCTTCATTTTCGGAGGACCTATCCTATGAAAACGATCCAAGACTTCAGGAAGGTTCTTGGCGACCGGAATCGTGTACACATACGAACATACATCCCCCGCACAGCACGTTTAGGGCACCCCCCAATACTGGGGCTGGGATCTTCACCAAAAGATCCTCACCGCCGAGACGGAGATTTGATATAGTGGGTTCATTAGTCGGTTGGCTCAAATTTTAGAGATATTGACTCAGAGTGGTTTCGATATGAGGGAATTTCAATACTTCGTACACTTCGTGTCGAAGTAATTTACATTCATTAACGGTTCAACAACGTTAATGATAAAATAAATAGAAAGAAATATGTGAAATAATCATAAAACTAAAAATCCAAATTGCTATGCTACCATGCGATCCGTTAGCCATGATAATAAGAACGACCTACAGACACTGCTATTTCAATATTCTAAATCTTGCAAGATTTTCTAATATAAAAATTAATTCCGAAAACAAAGAATCGTTACGCTTCCAGTAAAAATGAACCGTGACTACATCATAAATATCTCATACTTAAATGTTACAATAATTAGTAATAATAAATAACCTCCAACTTGAGAGGCAACACATCAAACATGCAAAGATACATGATCATGTAACTCCTTTGAACGGGCTGATACAAAGAAAAGAAACAAATACAAAATAGGTATATTATACATCAAGGTAGCGAAGCGCAGTATTATAACCTGAGCGCATATTAGATACTGAGCGCGCAGCGCGAAGTATCTAAAGCGCGAAGGTTATAAGACGATTCGCTACCGTGGTGTATATACTATTTTTTGCACTACCAAACGGCTTAATACCTAAATTCCCAACAAATTTCGAAAATATTGTAACTGTCAACCTGACAATACAGCTCTTTAAAACGTCAAAATTAAAATAGTCATATTTGGTAACTTAGCAATTTATTAGTTACCACGGTGAAAATTGTTTATTTTACTTTCTCTCCCTTGGTGGAGAAAATCAACTTCACAACCTCAAAATAGGCCAATAGCGGTGCGTTCTGAGACTAGTAGTGCAAAAAAGCATATTATTTAAATGCTGTTAAAAATAATCAGCTTAAATCTAATAAGTTGTAGAAATGTAAAATGTATAAAATTAACCAATGGTTAATTTCAAAGAAACCCTCCGTGGGTGTAGACCTTGTGGTGGTGGTAGGGCTTGCGTGTTTTAATGATTATGCAGGCTATATCGACGGTAGCGAAGCAACTGGAGGGTTACCCTTGTCGGGAATGCTTCAGATGCGAAACCAGACTAAATTACACCCACAGTTCCCTAAGGGTTGGGCGAGGGACCAGCACCTCCTGTCCCGTAGAAAAACTATATTAAAATGCTAAAATTCCTCAGTTAAACCTCAGAAATAGGACGGCCAAATGGAAATCGGCAATGCAAACGAAAAAGGATTATGAGTATTGCAACCTGGAATCTTTAAGGTTTAAATAACAAGTGTCGCGAAGTTCTTAAAAAACTAAACGTGTACAACATAGACATAGACGCACTTACCGAAACAAAGAAAAATGTGGAAACGGGACAGAAGAAAACATAATTACATTCATATATACAGTGATGTTCTCAAAGGGGAACAAATAGACGAACGAATTATACAAGTGGAGATGACAATAAATGGTCACTACCTAACTATCGTAGGAATGTACGCCTCTAACAAAGATGCCGTTGTAAATATCAAAGAAAATTGACAGAATTACTGTTATAAGTAATCGCAAAATAATTATTTTGTTAGGTGACTTCAACGGCAGACAGGAGCGCGACATAATGACGCAATAGTTGGACGATATGGTGAAGACAAGCTAAATAACAATGGAGAGAGACTGACAACACTGTGTCAGCAGCACTCGCTAAAAATTTCTAATGGGCGGTGTTAACATCAAAACATACATAACTCCACGTGGAGACAACCAACACGTCAGCTAAGATCGATCATCGATTATGTAATACTACCGCAAAGAATTCGGGTTATAGTTACCGATGTCAAAGTATGTAGAGGCGCTGAATGCGGATCCGACCATCATTTACTGAAAGGAAAAAATTTATCTCCATATAAAAATTCCACTAACATATGTAACGCAAGTATAAGTTGTACCGAAGTTAAAGACATCCAGTACAATTTAAAAGGACTAAGGGATGACTCTATAAGATTTCTATTTCAAAGAAGGCTAGCCAATAAACTTAGTAATATGTAGAAGACCTCAGTAGAAGAATCCAAATTAAGGCCAAGCTGCAAAGGAAGCCTTAGTGGAGAAAATTAAAAGTAAGCCCAGACCAAAACCCCCTTCATGGTGGAATAAAGATTTTAAAGATCTGATAACAAGGGAAAAGGTGGCATATTTAAAACGGTTATCATTAAACAGTGTATATGATAGAAATTACTAAAAGTGTTGCCGTAACAGAAGCAAAAAATGTTTTACGGCATGAAACTTGCTCCGTGATAAATAACTGCAGAGAAAACACTCAAGAAAACCATTTATGGAAACTGCTTAATGGTTTAAGAACACAAAACAGAGATAAAGGAGAAATCACCCTAATAACTATGGATATCTGGAAAAAGCATTACAAAAAGTTGCTAACGAAAGATCGAACCGAATACTTACAAGATAACGTTATTGACTACAGGTCAGAATTAGAATAAGGTCCCATTACAGGCATAAGTATAGACGAAATAAAAAATACACTAAAGAAAATGAAAAATGGAAAATC
The DNA here is from genome assembly GCA_940337035.1 of Agriotes lineatus. Lineage (NCBI taxonomy): Eukaryota > Metazoa > Arthropoda > Insecta > Coleoptera > Elateridae > Agriotes > Agriotes lineatus. The sequence continues at coordinate 95,874,617 of OW679199.1, forward strand.
GGCCGGACCTGGAAACATACCCATAGAACTAATGAAAGCAGCCCCGAATATCCTTCTAGAGTCACTTAGAACTATCTTTAATAAGGGGTCGGTTAACATAGCACCACCAACTATTCCGAATGATCTCCAAATCAAGCGCTTGATTCTTTATATCTAGCGCCACCTAGCGCCACAAATTATTACGCTAGCGCCATTACAGTTTCGGATATTTTTTCTGGTCTTTTCGGGGGGTGCTAAGTTAACGCTAGCACCACCAATTAACGATAGGCTTCTGAAAACCTAGCGCTAGATTCTCTACACCTAGCGCCACCTGGCGCCACAAATTTTACACCTAGCGCTTTTCCCATTTGAATTGTACGGCATAAAATTGATCGTTAACATAGCACCACCAACTATTCCAAATGATCTCCAAATCAAGCGCTTGATTCTTTATATCTAGCGCCACCTAGCGCCACAAATTATTACGCTACCGCCATTGCGGTTTCGGATATTTTTACTGTTCTTTTCGGGGGCTGCTAAGTTAACGCTAGCACCACCAATTAACGATAGGCTTCTGAAAACCTAGCGCTAGATTCTCTACACCTAGCGCCACCTGGCGCCACAAATTTTACACCTAGCGCTTTTCCCATTTGAATTGTACGGCATAAAATTGATCGTTAACATAGCACCACCAACTATTCCAAATGATCTCCAAATCAAGCGCTTGATTCTTTATATCTAGCGCCACCTAGCGCCACAAATTATTACGCTACCGCCATTGCGGTTTCGGATATTTTTACTGTTCTTTTCGGGGGCTGCTAAGTTAACGCTAGCACCACCAATTAACGATAGGCTTCTGAAAACCTAGCGCTAGATTCTCTACACCTAGCGCCACCTGGCGCCACAAATTTTACACCTAGCGCTTTTCCCATTTGAATTGTACGGCATAAAATTGATCGTTAACATAGCACCACCAACTATTCCAAATGATCTCCAAATCAAGCGCTTGATTCTTTATATCTAGCGCAACCTAGCGCCACAAATTATTACGCTACCGCCATTGCGGTTTCGGATATTTTTACTGGTCTTTTCGGGGGCTGCTAAGTTAACTCTAGCACCACCGATTAACGATAGGCTTCTGAAAACCTAGCGCTAGATTCTCTACACCTAGCGCAATCTGGCGCCACAAATTATTACGCTAGCGCCATTGCAGTTTCAGATATTTTTACTGGTCTTTTCGGGGGGTGCTAAGTTAACTCTAGCACCACCGATTAACGATAGGCTTCTGAAAACCTAGCGCTAGATTCTCTACACCTAGCGCAATCTGGCACCACAAATTATTACGCAAGCGTCATTGCAGTTTCGGATATTTTTACTGGTCTTTTCGGGGGCTGCTAAGTTAACGCTAGCACCACCGATTAACGATAGGCTTCTGAAAACCTAGCGCTAGATTCTCTACATCTAGCGCAATCTGGCGCCACAAATTATTACGCTACCGCCATTGCGGTTTCGGATATTTTTACTGGTCTTTGCGGGGGTGCTAAGTTAATGCTAGCACCACCAATTAACGATAGCCTTCTGAAAACCTAGCGCTAGATTCTTTATATCCACCCCTATCTAGCGTCACAAATTATTACCCCAGCGCTATTACAGTTTCGGATGTTTTACTGTTCTTTTCGGGGGCTATTGAGTTAGTGTTTACACCACCAACCAATGTCAGGCTTTTTAAAACATAGCGCCAGACTCTTCAGACCCAAATAAATAGCACGGGATGAAATTCCTGAAACCATTCTACTCATAACATCACCAACCAATAGAATTACTATATGAACAAAGACGAACAGGTTAATGCAGTACAAGCGGCTTGGGATAGCATCGAAAATGAATTTATTCAGACAATTTAACTTCAGCAAAAATTTTGTGTCCCGCTTTTTGTTTCCGCAGCTGTACATGCACAAGTAAGTTATATTTTATTTATACGCCGATTTTGAAAAAGAATTGTTGCCCCAAAACATACATTGATTAAATGTGCTGATACACTAACAAATATTTTCGGAAAAATATTAGATGACGTTTACATGGGTTTGCAAGAAATGCAATGTAATGACTGTGGAGACATGTCACAGCAGCCCATAAAATCAGTTGCCTTGGTTGTTCAAAATGTTAAAGAAATTGAAGCAGCAATGGAATCATATATTAGTCCTAAACAATGTTTTTGTGGTCAATGCTCAACAAGGAATTGTACCTCTAAAATTTCTGTAGGCAACTTTTTAATAATAGAACCATTAAATGTCATTAGTAAAAGAGGGGAATTTATTGTAAGATTAGACGATGTTCCAAAGCATTTGAAGGTGAACAGCACAAAATATATTTTACGAGGTTGCATTGGGTATGTTGGAGGTTACGAGGTTACGGTGATTGGCCATTTTATTGCATACGCGTATCGTCATAATGACAAGTGGGAAAAATACAATGATCTCCAAATAACGAAAAGTTGCTGTTCCCCTACCACAGTAATTCGTTGCTTTTCTTTGTTCTATTCATTATAATTTTTTTTTGTTACAAGGTAGTGCGGGTTATGATGCCATTTGCTTGCACAAATTGTAACGTTTTAAATTATTGGTCGTATTAACTGCACGTGCAGAAGGCCCACCCGTAATGTTTTTTTAGTTTCTATAAGAAGAGCTTGCTTTATATTTTTATCTTACTTTATTATTATAGCGTTCGAGTAATTTAATAAAATATTTTAAGTAGATCGTATTACCTGCTCCTATCTATACCTTAATTTGCTTTATAGTTTTATAAAATTTTTATTTTTGTTTTTAAATACATTATATATATTGGAACTTTCTTGAAGTTTATTTTTTCATTGCAGATATATGCAGGGTGAGAAAACGAAAATTATTCACTACTTTGTAATTTAGGGAGTCACATACAACGACCTATATTTTTATTTTATTATATGATAGAAACTTTTTGTTTTCTTATCCTGTGTAAGTATGTATATGTATATGATGTACTCTCTCCAAAATTATAATTGCACTAAACAGTGCATGCTGTGGAATATTCTACTGGTACAATTTTGTTCAACAGTTTGTGTTGAACAAAATTAAATTAAATTATCTCAGTAATGTCAGCCAATATAGGTAATTTAGTACAAAATGGAGCTAGCTTTGAAATCTATGTTGCCGAATGGTGCTCGGTCTGAAGGGTCTAGCGCTAGGTTTTCAGTAGTCTGTCGTTAATTATTGGTGGTGAAAACGTTAACCTAGAACCCCCGAAAAGGAAAAGTAAAACACCTGAAACTGCAATGGCGCTAGCGTAATAATTTGTGGAGCCAGATTACGCTATGTGTAGAGAATCTAGCGCTAGGTTTTCAGAAGCCTATCGTTAATTGGTATTGCTAGCGTTAACTTAGCACCCCCCGAAAAGACCAGTAAAAATATCCGAAACCGCAATGGCGGTAGCGTAATAATTTGTGGCGCTAGGTGGCGCTAGATATAAAGAATCAAGCGCTTGATTTGGAGATCATTTGGAATAGTTGGTGGTGCTATGTTAACGATCAATTTTATGCCGTACAATTCAAATGGGAAAAGCGCTAGGTGTAAAATTTGTGGCGCCAGGTAGCGCTAGGTGTAGAGAATCTAGCGCTAGGTTTTCAGAAGCCTATCGTTAATTGGTGGTGCTAGCGTTAACTTAGCACCCCCCGAAAAGACCAGTAAAAATATCCGAAACTGTAATGTCGCTAGCGTAATAATTTGTGGCGCTAGGTTGCGCTAGATATAAAGAATCAAGCGCTTGATTTGGAGATCATTCGGAATAGTTGGTGGTGCTATGTTAACCGACCCTTTAATAAGTGCCTACATGGTGAACAACCCCCTAAATACTGGAAAAAGCTCATATAACATCTGTATTTAAAAAAACAAATAGATTAGATTGTAATAATTACAAAAGCATGTGCTATTAGCTCCCTAGCACGCTTATACGGAAGAATCATTAAAGCACGAGTTGAAGAAGTTCTGAAAAAACCAGAAGAGGTTTAGAGCGGGTAGATCATGCATCAATAACATATTCACTCTTAGATAGCTAAGTGAGAAATACATAGTTTGTAGATTTACATAAAGCGTATGACACCGCTCCATTAAGCAAGTTGTGGAAGTGCATGTACCATCGGCTGCATAGAAAACTGGACACAAACTGAAGCAAAACCTAACCTGCTAACCTCGAATTTGACCTAGACTTACAGTGTGACCAACAACATTTTCAAATATTCGGGTAAATAGTTTTTTTGCTGTACCAGTTTTCTATGCAGCCGATGGTACAATATAGGTGTCAACAGTACTTACTTAAAAGCAATACGGAGTTGGTACACGGGATGCGTGAGCGCTGGAAAAATAGCAAATAATGTATCGGAAGAGTTTGAAGTGACGAAAGGGTTGAGACAATAATGCTGTCTGGGTCCTGCATTATTAAAAATGTATTTGAATCAAGCTTTACAAGGGCGAATTAAGAAGTGTCTTAATATGAGCATATTAATTAATGACGAAGCACTGTTCACGTTGTTGTTTTCTGATGACCAGGTTATAGTGGCTGGTGATAAAATTGATTCCAATTACATGATGAAGAAGCCTTTCAATGAGTATAAAAAATGGGGTTTAACGATTAACGTGAAGAAAATGGAATACCTGGTTGTGAGCCAAAAAGGACAAGATCTCTATATAGGACCAGAGACAATACAGAACACCACTAAGTTCAAGTACCAGGGAGTTACTTTCACTGAAAAGGAAAACAGTAACGAGGACATAAATAACAAAATTAACCAAGGATCGTACTTGGTGATCAAATAATTGAACTGTGTTTTATGTAGAATTGTAGAAAACATTACCACCTATGGCGCTGAAGCATGGGAACTAACTAAAAGGAATAAAGACAAACTTCATGCCATGTGTTTAAACTTGATTTAAACACACATAAATTTTCTAAAATTTACGAAATCCAGTTGCATATCTTTTAAATGCAATTCCCATTTATTTAATGTTGCAATCATAATTACTAAATTTAATATGTTTAAATTAGATTAAAAACTATATATTTCAGTTCAAATTTACGAAACAGTATTCGTAATTTAAAAGCCAGTGTTATTACGCAATCATACGAGTTAAAGACCAGGAAAATGCAATTCTGCACTCCTTGCATAATTGCGACCTACAGTAGTAAGTTCAACGGGCGACCTTCGCTCTATCAGGAAATAAAAACTGCACAAATTGCTTATCTGCTGTTTTGTAATTTAAACACTTTGCCCTATTAAACTGTATATATGAACTTTGATATTGTTACTGCGTTAAGCATTTTTAATTTGTATAAATACTAGTCTATTTTCATAATAAAATCAATCTGCATTTAATGTTTGATTCATTCACTACCCTTTCTAAGCCATAATATTTATGGGGCATGAGGCTGTGCTCCAAGGGTGGTTTTTTACTGTCTTCCGTTCAAGTACCATTGACTACATTGGTTTAAAACGTAAACACAGTCTTGTTTACGTGCTTGACGGATAGAATCAGCGCAAAGTAACGGAGTCCTGAAGCAGCCTCTCAGGCATCTCTGTTCATGGTCCTTCGAGCCGGATCTGTCTCCAACTAACGAAAAAATACATCCCGAGAAGAAAACAACATCTGCCAACCACCCAGTTCCCAGAAAATGGCCAACATCATGGAGGAATTCAACAACTTAGCTATCGCCCAAGAAGAGCTCGCGCAGAAGATAAAGCAAATATTATCCAACAGCAAAAAGGATCCTGCCAGCCGAAAAAACGAAGCCTACATCGCCAGTCGCAACAAAACGCTGGACGAACTTTGGAACACTGCAACTAAAAATCATGCAGAATTGGGGCAGCTAAGTATTCCAACTCATATTTATTTTAAAACAGGGTATTACGACCAAATTAAAGCCATATACGGCGAAGCAAAAAGTTACTTGCAGAGCTGTTCAAAATCAACGGAAATTTCCAACCGCTCCGTAAGCAGAACTCCAGAGGAAATGATGGCCAACCCCGAGCAAAAGGTTCGTATCCGAAAACTGCAGATTCGGATCCAGAATTTTAAGCAAGCGATGGACGACGCCGAACTAACACAAGAATTAGGGTGGCCCGCCATCACTACAAGGGAGTTAAGAGAAAAATGGGATCGTGTGGTCGAGATGGACGAAGAAGTTATGTCAAACGACATGGCTTCAGAACAAATGCACTTCAGTCCTGAATATACTACGTTGGAAGACAGGTATAGAAATTTAATTATCTTATTGCAAGCGCCGACAAGGAACGAGCAAGCAGCAGCCATCTCGCTTCCTCAAGTCAAAATTCCCATATACGAGGGAAATTATGAGGAATGGGCCACTTTCAAGGACCTGTTCACCAAATTAGTAGATGACAACCAGAATATAGACGATGTCATCAAGATACAATATTTAAAGACGCATCTTAAGGGAGAGCCAAGCCGACTGATCCAGCATCTAGCTGTTACCCAAGCAAACTACAACACCGCCTGGAATCTGCTGCAACAAAGGTATCAAAATAATCTCCTTATTTTAACTAAATTGCTAGATACCATATTCGATCTGCCGGTCCTCTCCAAAGAGTCAGCCCAAGGGTTAAAAAGATTGCACGACTCCATCAAGGAATGTGTGGAGGCAATCAAAAATTTAGGCATCTCCACGGACAGTTGGGGTCCGTGGATTAACAGAGCTATCGCTCGAAAATGGGATCCTGAAACCAACAAATTATATGAACAGTCGCTTCAATGTCCAAATGAAGTCCAGGATCACCAAAATTTAATGGCTTTCCTGCAAGTGCGGTTCCAATCCCTAGAATCCATAGATGGAGCTCGAAAGCCCACGCAGGAAAGACCACAGAAGAATTACGCTTCCGCATCCCTAAATTGCAAGCTGTGCCATGGAGATCATTACATCGACAACTGTAGTCAATTCCAGAGGCTACCTACCCATGAAAAACTAGAAGCAGTAAAAACCAATCGATTGTGCTATCGATGCTTGCGGCACGATTCAAATATACCATGTCGTGCCTATTTTAATTGTAGGATCTGTCGCTTCCCGCATCATACACTGCTTCATAAGGCGCAGCCACCATCAAGGCCGCTCCCTGCCCAAAGGATGAGGACGTCAGCTCATGCAGCAGCTATGAAGACTTCCAACGCTCCAGAAAAGAAGCCGAAGTCGGACATCATCACCGCCAATGTAGGCGCACAGGAGAGCCAAGTTCTACTTGCCACAGCAATGGTTCAAGTAAAGGCAGCATCCGGGATGACTCATCTACTACGAGTATTAATAGATCCCGGGTCTCAGGGGTCGTTTATCACGGAAGCATCAGCCGAATTATTGGGGTTACCCAGGACCAAGGTTCGAGCTGAAATCACAGGAATCGGGAACAGCGAGCCAAAAATTGCCAAATGGAAAATCCCAGGTTTGATCACACCTAGATTTTCAAGTAACTTTTCCCTACCTGTCAATTTACTAATACTTCATAAACTTACCAAAGCCATGCCTTCATCCCCCATCCCAAACATAAATATCAATTCCTGGAGCAATATTTTCATCGCCGATCCAACCTTCAACCGATCCGGTCCTATAGATATAATTCTAGGCGCCGAAGAATATTCAAAAATAATTCTAGAAAGAATCACTAGAACAAAGGATGGCATCTTGGGACAAAATACCAAACTGGGTTGGGTATTATCTGGAACCATTGGAAGACAGCATAACGACAGCATTAAAGTCAACACCATGGTTGCCAAAATTGGAGAAGAATATCAGTTACAAAAATTCTGGAACATAGAAGAAGTTCCCACTCAACGAAAAATTTCCCCAGATGATCAGGTATGTGAGAATAAATTCACAGACACAGTGGCTCAAATCAATCAACATCGGGACAACTACATGAAGGTCAATACCACGATTGGCAACTCGTGGCAAATTGGAGAAGAATATCAGTTGCAGAAATTCTGGGACATAGAAGAAGTACCCACACAAAGAACACTTTCCCCAAAATATCAGGTACGTGAAAAGAAATTCACAGAATCAGTACAGGAAAGACCGCAGAAAATCGAAGCTTCCGAAACTCTTAGTCATGGAGGTCACTACATCAAAAGCTGTGGTCAGTTCCGAAGTTCACCTACCAATGACAAGCAAACAATCCAGCCGGTGAAGAAAATATTAACAACCGATCCTACAGCGGAGGAACGAGCAATCGCAGCTGCCAATATAAAGAATACGGAAGTTCAACATCCTGTTATCATCGAATGTGAAAAGGTAGCATCCTCTCATCCACAAGAAAATCACCAAGTGCATGGAACCTCCGAAGTCCTCACTCACGAAATCCTCGTTCATGAAGTCCGCATCCACGAAGTTTCCATTCACAAAGTCGATGGACAGAAAGGAAAGGAAATTGCAGGCTACAAACAAATCGTTGAAACTCCTACAGCAACTCCAAGCAGTGGATGCAGCCAAGCAGTTGCAGCAATAACTGCTGCTAACAAGAACACCTCCGAGTCCACTAAAAACTTGACACTCGGTAATGGATGGAGCCAAGAAGTTGCAGCAATAACTGCAGAAAATGGAAAACCCTCCGACTCCATTAAACACTCGACACCCGGTGGAGAGCAGCACCAAGACTTGTCGGCAGGGGATGCAGGAAAAGAAAACACCAAACACGTCGCACCTAGCGATGGATGGAGTCAAGAAGTTGCAGCAGGAACTGCAGCAATCGAGCAACCCTCCGAGTTCTCTAAACATTTAGCACCTAGTGGAGGGTGGCATCAAGAAATGGAATCAAGAAATGTAGCAAGCGAGCAAACCTCCGAGTTCGCTAAATACTTAGCACCCGGTGTAGGGTGGAACCTAGAAATGGCAGCAGCCAGGAATTCAGAAAATGAAAAATCCGAAACCAAATATTCTACGCCTAATAGAAGGTGGATTCAAGAACTAACAGCAACAAGTTCAGGAAACAATAAACACAATGCTAAGCACTTAGCCCCTCGTAGAAGATGGTATCAAGAAGACGACTTATTAAAGTCTGCGAGGGAAGTTACTGAAGACTCGCAATGTGGAATACCGATGCGGCATCCTCTAAAACAGCTAACCTCGGCAAGAGTGATATTAATTATCGTATGCACTCATATAATGTTCGTCTCCAAAGGAAGAGGCAGCCGATGGACGTTGGCAGGATGTTCCAAACCAATTGGTAACATCTTCAACGACACAATAACACAAAAGGCCTTTTACAGAAATAGCAAAGGAGCCAGTGTTGCAGCAACCGAACCACTTCGAGGATTTACAACCCTCTCGGTTAGACCTGCAACATCATCTGAAGGAAGTAGCATGGAGAGCCATCCGACGTCGCTACTACCTATCCAGAGGAATAATCAACAGCGTCTAAAAGACGTGACATGGAAAACCATCCGCCATCATTCCTATCTATCCAGCGGGATCACCGGCAGCATATTGGGAGCCGCCGTTCTAATAGGAGCCTTCTACTACATTCGGAAAAGGATCAACCGAAGGAATCATCAATCCAAACAACGCCAGTCAGCCGTAGAAGAATATCCTCTAAAAACCCTTAATGTGGAAGAAACAATATAATTTTCCTTTTCTTTTTCTTCGGCTTAAAATTGGCAATATGTTTAAACTTGATTTAAACACACATAAATTTTCTAAAATTTACGAAATCCAGTTGCATATCTTTTAAATGCAATTCCCATTTATTTAATGTTGCAATCATAATTACTAAATTTAATATGTTTAAATTAGATTAAAAACTATATATTTCAGTTCAAATTTACGAAACAGTATTCGTAATTTAAAAGCCAGTGTTATTACGCAATCATACGAGTTAAAGACCAGGAAAATGCAATTCTGCACTCCTTGCATAATTGCGACCTACAGTAGTAAGTTCAACGGGCGACCTTCGCTCTATCAGGAAATAAAAACTGCACAAATTGCTTATCTGCTGTTTTGTAATTTAAACACTTTGCCCTATTAAACTGTATATATGAACTTTGATATTGTTACTGCGTTAAGCATTTTTAATTTGTATAAATACTAGTCTATTTTCATAATAAAATCAATCTGCATTTAATGTTTGATTCATTCACTACCCTTTCTAAGCCATAATATTTATGGGGCATGAGGCTGTGCTCCAAGGGTGGTTTTTTACTGTCGTCCGTTCAAGTACCATTGACTACATTGGTTTAAAACGTAAACACAGTCTTGTTTACGTGCTTGACGGATAGAATCAGCGCAAAGTAACGGAGTCCTGAAGCAGCCTCTCAGGCATCTCTGTTCACCATGGAAAAGGATTTCTGGAGGCGTAGTTGCGGCTTGTCTAGACTTGAACATGTAAGAGATAAAGATATCAAACAACGGATGGAAGTTCATGGTTCTATCATCGATACCACTGAAACAAAATAGTTAAAATGGTATGGCCACTTACAACGTGTGGAAGACAATAGGTGGCCAAAGAAAAGCCAAAGAGAGCTGGATTCCGAACATTCGAAGAAGAACAGGAAGGTCATCCAGATCATGGGCAGCAGACGTTAATCAAGCCATGGAATCCAGAGGACTACAAGAGGGTGACTGACTGGATAAACAGGCTTGGAAAATAGGATGCGAGATACGGTTGCATCCATAAAATATTCGCATATATATAAGCCATTCAGTAAACACAAAAACATCTTAATTTTTGTGAAGTTGGCATATGCATTCAGTTTTGGTATTAGGGATTCTGTATTTTGTTTTGCAAAGGTTTCCACACCTGCATAAAGGCTGGTTTGAATTTAAAAATGACAGTCAACGGCAGTTAATATTTCTCATTATTTCATTGTCAAAGTAGATCTTTTTCAGAAAATTTTCAACTGAACTTCCATAAAATGTAATAAAAATGCCTATTAATAAAATCTATGTCAATAGTATCCAACACAGTATTTGTATAAATCTTTCAAAGTAGTTATATTACTTATAACATTTGTGAGAGATGCTAAGCAAATGTCACACCCCTAACCTATTTATTTTAGTAACTTTTTGTAAGTACATTCGTAGACAAAGATGAATTGGGGATATACACTCATGAAATTTTGGAAATCAAAGGCCACTTTGTGTTTTTATGTTTACTGAACAGATTATATATATATACTAGAAGGCGCGTGGCCAGCCTACGTCTGGCCCTGCCAGCGTAAAGAATCAAATCAATTATTCTCAAAAATGTAATTATCTAAGTATTTCAGACTTGTTTGTTTAATATTATATAAACATTTACCTTTCTAACACTCACTGCAACACAATCCACAGGATACCAATCTCAACCACACAAGTAGTCCACTTCCTGATCTTTTAGAAACCCTTGTAAAACCAAGCCTCCAGCGACAACCTCCGTTACGAAAAACTCCTTCCCTGTCACACCTATGCATAGATAACCACTGATGAGATCCCAATAAACAGAAATTGACCACCTTAATTGCATCCATCAAGCTGTCAGCTTTCCAAACTCGTACTGTCCCCCTTTTGTAAGCTCCTTGTTATATCCTTACTTCCAACTGTAGCAACAATAATATATCCATTTCTTCTAGTGCAGTTACGATGACCTCTAAATCCTTCAAGCTAACCACATCAGGATCCAACCCAAAAATGAAAATCCACACGGCCTCAAGATCGCCCAAATACTACAATACCTTCATATGTAATATGTATCCAATTCCAGACTATACTCAGATACACCCAACAGAGAGCACTCACATGAAGTCCCGCTTAAAAAAAATCCTATTGGCTTTTATTCCGTAGTTTGTCCAAATCTTCTGTAGACCTTAATACACCACGAAGACCATTCACTTATTCTTAATTCTTTTTTGTACTATTTGTATTCTTCTATAGTATACTTTTAAAAATTCGTTTTACCTTCGTTTCATGGATGTAATGACATATACCCTTTTATTACACCAACCAGATACCTTATCTTTCAATTAAAGGGTATTTTAATTATAAGACGTTACATATTTGGAAAACATTTCGTTGTTTTTTTCTAATTATTATATTTCTATAGTAATCACTTTTATAATTTTATTTTAAAAATGTTTTAAAAATAACTTTCTGGATTATCTTACTTTATACAATATGTTTCATTATTAATCTACCAGTTATAATTAATTTAGTCTAATATGATTTTAAACTTATAAACTTGATATTATTTCATACTTAATTTTCAGATAGTCATTTGGATTTGGTTTTCACTTTATTTTTTAATTTAAGTTAATACAACTTAAAATATGAACTCTGATATTATAGAACCACCATTTCAACAAAATCAACTTATGCTTGACCCTTTTTAATAAATTATTCACAATTTAACAGCAACTGTCTTTATATCATTCTCCAGAAGCTACCATAACAATATACAGGGTGCCTTGTGTAGTTCTCCCGGCACTAAAGGAGTATTTTCTTGAGATCATTTCAAGCAAAAAAGTTCATTAAGATCATTTCAAGCAAAACAGTTTATTGAGATCATTTCAAGCATAAAAGTTCATATGAACATGTGTCCTATTCTCAGTATTTATTGAGTTATACACATTTCAAACTAAATTAATCTTAAATAATTGTTATTTCTATGACATCAAAAATAACAAAATAAATGACTGCAGACTACTAATTTAAAAAAACGTAGTCATAGATATTCAAAAATTCGACCTTCTACTTCAATGCATGTGAATACCACGTGTTGCATTCATTACCTTAGCATGGATGTCTTTTATTTGTGCTGCAGCGTTAAAAATTCGCTGGATTAAAGCCTCGCATGTTTTTACTTTCTCTTCGTACACCAATTTCTGTATTCAACCCCATATGCTGTAATCTAGGGGATTTAGATCTGGAGATCTGGCCGGCCAATTGTGTGGCCCACTTTGTCCAATCCAATACTGAGAATAGGACACATGTTCATATGACATTTTTTGCTTGAATTAATATCAAGAACATGCTGCTTAAGTGTCGGGAGAACTTCGCGAGACACCCTGTATATATAAGGTGTCCCAAAAAGAATGGGACACCGATTAGTCATAGATTCTTTAGGTTATAATAAATCAATTAAACCTACTATACCTCAGTACAACGTCCCTCCAGTAAGAAGTTATAGTGCCTTCAAGTTCCATTTTTTATTTTTCATTTTTATGGTAATTTCTACAAATGTAAAGATATCCATTTCAATGTAGGTACATACACTTGCTTACTATTATGTGCTACATTAATACACACATTTTCATAAACTAGACTTGATTGTAGAAGGCACTTTACCTAGCTTTGATACTTCTTTCAGCTCTAACTTTGTTATTTGTTACATTTTTTTTAAATTTTAGGTTATTGTCTGAAAGAGAATTAAAAAGCGTAAAAATAAAGTGCTCTTAGTTGATAAGCGTAAAAGCAACGTTTACATTAAAATGCCTATCAAAGGTCTTATGTTGTCATTAAGACATGCAATTATCAAGTAGCCATGGTCACAAATACAATAAATAGTGATTTTGATCTAGTAAACAACAATAATAAATCAACTAATGACATTATTGACATACAAATTTTTTCTTTTGTGTTTACGAAAATACTGCGACATAAATTTTCCAATGCTGAAATGTCCATTTATCTACTAGCAACATGATATTGTACATTTTCGTCATAGAAACAAAATATGAAAAGCTACTCATAACTCCCAAGGGACTTGTCAAATTATTTCTCCCTCAAACTAATGGTAACAATGCAACTACAATTAACGTCTTAGCAACCATACAATGAGGCAATCCTTGATGTTACTTCGATATTCTAATTTTAAATGTCATTATGACATTTTGAAATTTCATACTATTTTACGAATATGCTAGTAGATAAAATATTGTATGCACCACGGGAGATATTCATGTTCTTTACCTTCGGTTGACTTACAGACCTCGGGCCAGACCCTCGGTCTGTAACACATGTCAACCTCAGGGAAAACAACATATTCATATTTCCCTTAATGCATAAAAATCTATTTCTCACGGCATTTTCGTATGCATAGAAGATTGTTTTTTATGTTACCAACGTCATTAATTGATTTAATATTGTTGTTTACTAGATCACAAATCACTACCAATTGTTTTTGTGATCATGGCTACTTGATAACTGCATGTCTTAATGACAACGAAAAGCTTTTGATAGGAATTTTAAGGTAAACAGTTGCTTATAGGCTATAAGATGGAATTTAAGGCACCTGTGACTCTCTTTCCTTTTGAAATTCTTGTTTCAATCTCTTTTTCAGTTCTCCCTGAGCTGGTTATTTTAGTTCCTAAGTAGGTATTCATCGCACGACTTTATAACGCCACTCTCATTTAATATTAGATCTTCTGAAGGTCTTCCTACACACATATAATTCGTTTTGTTAAAATTTACGCTTAAACCCCAGTTGTTACACTCTTCTATTAGTTTCCGGCTCACATACTCCAAATCTTCTTTATCTTGTGCTATTACGATTTGGTCATCGTCAAAGTGGAGAGTGTAAAGGGACATTTGATCTGTTAGTGGGATTCCCATATCATGGCATTTCTTTCGCCACTGTTGTAGCGCGTAGTTTAAATATACTTTAAATAAAGTCGATGATAAAGAGCAACCTTGTCGAAGACCCTTCGTTAATTGAAATACTCCGGATAGTATATTTCCTATGTTTACTCATGATGCCGAATTTGTATGGAGATGTTTAAAGGCTTGAATTATTGTATTATTAATCGCCGTTCTTTCTAGTATTTGCCATAGTTTACTGATGGGTACGTTGTCGTAAGCTTTAGTCAAATCCACGAATAGTAAATGTGCTCCTCTAGCAGTGGCCAGCTTTTTCTCAATCAGTTGTGTTATGCAGAAGATACTATCTATGCAGGAGCGTCCTGCTCTGAATTCATTATGTTGTTCAATTTTAGTTGGGCCATAGTCTTCTTCTATAAGGTGTTTCAAAACTTTTTCATATATTCGACTTATTATGCGTGTCACAGTTATGCATCTGTATTTTTCGCATTTATTGCGTTGGCCTTTTTTATATATGAAAGTGATCCATTCCATCTTCCAAATTTATGAAATGGTTTCTCCATTTATATATCTTTGGAATAAGCATCTTTATTAATTTATCAGGACCATATTTGATTAATTCTGCTGATATACCCTCCGGCCCACATGCTTTCCTATATTTCATAGATAGTACAGCCTTTTTTACCACGTCTTCCGGTAGCGTAATTGGATGTCCTTCGACTTGGTATGTAGTTGGTGATAACAGCTGGTATTCAGGCCTCTGTTCTGTTAGTTCGTGTTTATAAGGTGTGCCCATTCTTTCATATTTATTAGCGGTAATTAATTCTTTGTATGTTTTCTGCTTTTGTGTTTATTATGAATTTCCAATCTTTGGACGATTTAGTTCCTCCTAAGTACATTTCTATTTCCAAGCATTTCTTTTCGCAACTTCTATTTTTTTCTTCAATCATCATTCTTTTAAACTTTGCTAATTTTCTGTTATAGCTTATTTTCCCTTCGTCTGATTTTGAGGCGATCCATTTTAGGAAAAGTGTTTGTTTATATGTTTTCTGTATTTCTAATTCTTAGCTCCAGGTAAAATCGTTTCGTTATTGTGTTATATTAAATCGATATCTTTACATTTCCAAAAATTATCATAAAAATAAAAAATGAAAAATTGAACTTTAAGGTCCTAAAATTACAGATACTCTAGTTTACTTTATCAAGAAAGCTAAGCGACACAAGCGATAATTTATATATAAAAATAAATCATTTTATCAGTCAAAATCCTAACCTTTGCTATTATCGCCGATTAATTCGGGAAAATAGAGGCTATAAAGCCGGGACGTTTTTAATTCTTATTGCAATTAGTTATATTACATAAAGTAAAACATTTATGCAGCCGGCAATAAGGCAATTACAAACAGGAAGTCACCTGCAACCGTCTGACAACAGTAAAATCTATCCGGACGCAAAAGGAAGGCATGCTCAAAACAGGCATCCGGATATGAAGCAGAAAACGGCGAAAATTCCACGGCGATTGTGAAGCGTAACAGAACGCTACAACAAGTATCGTTTAAGATACACGTTTGTTTAAAAGATTCAATAAAAACACAAATTGCAGTTTATTTTCATTACATTACTGGTTAAATTTACTATTTTTAAGTAAGTTGAATACAGTCCTGGATGCGACAATGAAAAATATTCACAAGCAATTCGATCACTTTTGTCAGTTTCTATCTTCTTTAATTATGTTCCTTTTTAAAGCTTCTAATGTGCCGGATTTGCTAAAAAACTTTTGACTTTAAATATCTCTATAAAAAGGCACTGAGAGGTTAGGTAATCTGAGCGACCAGTCGTAACTATCATCTCTGGAAATTATAGTCCTAGGAGAATCTTTCTTAGATAATTCATAACGATTCTAACGCTGTTCGAAATTGCCCCGTCTTGTTGAAAATAAGTTAAATTGCCGTAGTTTAACTGTTCACTTCCAAATATCGTTCACAGTTTACAGTTACTGGATAGTGCAACACGCATCGCACTTTCATATTTGGTCTAATAAATCTAAGCCCAATACTCAAAGTGAAACTTTATGACCATTGGTGTAAATTTTTAAAATTGCCTGATTTTTGGTTTCCAACATTATATTAGACATTTTTTAATTGAAAACAATAGAAACATATTTCAGTGGTGCATCTCTACTTGAAGCGGCTGATGAAAATTCAGTGGTCTTCATGCCACCATCATAGACTACACAATCAGTAAAAAGAAGGGGGAATATAATCCAATTTTAGAAATAATTATACACTTACGACAAACAACGACGCTTTATTTAAAATTCTGATAGATATATTTTATAATATAATTAATCTCTATACTTTATACAGTCTTCATTGTCTCAAGTGTTAAAAGCTCTTTTCAAGAATAGGGGAAAGCCGAATACACCAAAAATGCGAATATCACACTAAAGAACAAGTTGCACTCGAGCAAAAGTGAATGTGTATGCAGAAGTAACTACTAATAGGAAAGACAACAGAATACAGCATACCTATATGAATGGCGTTTATTGGCCAAACATGGAATTCAATCTTTGAGAAGGGACTATCGATGCACCGAGCAGTTTCATCAAATATACGACAAAATACAATTACAAATACAACCAAGTCAAAAATAAACAGAGAAGGGGCTAAGATAAGGTGATGTGCTCTCTAGAACTATTTAATAGAGTCCTGGCAATATATTTTTTTAAATGTTAATGAGAAGAAAAAGGTATCAAGTTTTTGGGAGAAAAGCTATAGTATATTGTATGTTAAGAGCTGAAAGTGCATTCTTGCCGCTTGCGCATGAATATTGCTGGTTGAGACGAAGTCGAAACCAGCAATCATGCAAAAGCGGCAAGCGCACTTTAGCTCGAAACATACATACTCTTTTTTCGACGACTGAGCTATTAAAGGCAAATATCAAATTTCGTTTTATCGCAAAAATTAATTGACAATCAAGTTAACATTACTCGCGCAGTCTATATGACATGTGACGCGATTATTTCCACAAATGACGGGCGTTGTCAAGGAAACATTCGGACGTGGCTACCATATATCTAATACTTACTATATTGCTAGCGGCTATGAGTGGGAAACTCACCAAGGAAGTGAGACAGACAACCAACTCTTCAATGTATAATGATGAGCTGTGTGTAAGCGCGGCGACGTCGTCCGGCCAATGGGGAAGTGGGCAAGTTTAAAATTCGCTTCTAAAGGCGGAGTTCGAACTCTCACGCATGCGCACGAGACGCGTTATACTCTAAGTGAGACTATGTCGGCGCCGTAATGTTTTCTGACGTTTCCAGGCCCTACTAGCAATATATGTGTATTATATATATGGTGGCTACCTATTTTGTTCACGCGGAAACCCAAAACGCTCGGCGAGCGGCAAAAAGATGAAAACGCACGCTCAGCGGCAAATGTCAACTTTCTGTTGTCAAATGACAGTGAGAAAAATCTACTTTCGATGTCAGTCGTCGAAAAAATAATTTGACATGTGCGGACGACTCGCACTCGTTACTGAAAGTGAAGAGCTAATAAGCAGGGCAAAGAATCTGAATCTAAACCTTGAAGAATTGGATTCGAAGTAAATTTATAAATAAATTCAATTAGAAAAGTGGAGTGAAGGGTATTTCTAAAGCAGGTGATAGGTAACCATGGGAAAAGACAATTAAGAACTTGAAATCAATCACAGCTATTACCAAAAACCATTGCTAAATAATGTTTAACGTTGTTAATTGGGTCCGGGTTTTGCGACGTTGGTAATAAGTGTGCCAAACTAACTCTCGCGTGATTGTGGGTCAAAATACCGGATGTACTTACAATGGCGCCTGATACAATAGTCCCGAACGATTGACACAACAGTTGAATTCCTTTTGTCGGATCACCCAAAAGCCGAAAGTGCTGCAAATCAAACCCAAAAGAAAAGACAAAACCTGATTTATCGGCTTCATTTACCAAGTAGGCCCTAAGACAGAATAATAACATCAAGAAAACAAATATCGGTAGACACCACAATAGTACATGAAAAATAATCACTTCTAAGCGCCTCTTATTTAAAAACAATGCATCATATGTAAGGTACTCGCTGAAAGGATAATAAATGAATAAATAATACAGACTATTAAAGTTACTACAAACCCGCCAATGATATATTTAAACATACGGACCAAGCAAATAAACAATAAAGTTAAGTTAAATTTGAACGAGTCGCTCACTCGTTACAACATAAAAAAAAACATAAAACGCAAGTAGGTTACTTGAAATTATCCTCATCAGGTATAATAAATTAATTAACCTTTTATTATTTGCGGCATGCTAACGCCTGACGGTTAATCAAAGGCCTTCAACTACCAGAGCGCGTAAGAAAAGAAATTACATATATAACTATGTTACTATAAATACTTCTTGCGATTCATTCACAATTTAAGTGAATATTAGATCGTTAAAAATTCGACCTAGTACAAATTCGATGCATGAAGAGTCGCCCTAAAATATGACAACTAGAATTGAAACGCTTATATACTTTTTCCACATTGTAAAAAATTAATTGTTAGACGAATTATTTCATAAGCGGTATCTAAATACTGAATTCACAGTACAACAAACTGAAATTTGGGTGAGTACACCAATTAGCTGATCCCAAATACAACAAATATGAATGATCTCATGTTACACAATAAATCGTTAGCAAAACTTGATTTATAACTTCAAATAAAATTGAAAACAAACAAACGCTTAAATAGCAAGTCAGGTAAGCACACACAATTATCTCAAGTATTGCACTACAACCGAGGCACCTGCGACAGATCGAGGCAGAATAAAGTAGATCTGACCTTATGACGTTTCCAAATGACAGCTGGTCCCAACTGGTAGTAACGGAGCCGTGAAAACGGCAGCCAAGACTACAGCAGCGTCCGGAACAGCGGCAGCCCCAATGGATGGCCTACAGCTTGCTGGGAAGCTTCCGAAGAGGGTGGAAGTAACCATCCGCCAAAACGATAGCTCGGAATACCTGCCCACGTTGAAGCAGAGCCACAGACGATTGTACGCAGCGCTGGTGGTGCGGCCAATGTTGGAGGGTAGCTGGATACACGTTACGTGCACATAAACTCGCCCAGGAACCAGAATGAACTGAACGTTGTAGGTGGTGGCGTCGTATGCAGAATTAGTATTATCTCCACGATGAAACCGTAATCTTCTTTTCAGGGATAATGAGGGTGCTTAGTTTAGCCCCGGCTTCCACGTTGGAAAAATTCTTCAAACTCGACAACATATGATCGGCAAATATCGCGAAATGACTGCTTTCACTTGGGAAACTCCAAAATAACATACCCAAAATGTTTACTGGTACAGTGCAGCACAATTACACATTCAAAGGGAATCGATAATCTATACTTAATATATGATGTCCAAAGCACAAACTTAAGACTTGCTTTCCCTTTGATGGCTGCAAGAACAAGCTTCAGGAAACAGGAAACAGCCACACGTTTTTCAAAAATGTGGCCTACTTCCCAAAAATTATCAAGGTTTCAAAAACTGGTGTATGCAACCTTCCAAACACTACCGCATACAAAGTAAACTATAATGCAAAAATTCTCACAATATGTGTTGCTGAAAATTTTAAATGTAACACAGCATACGGAAAACTAAGTACATACTGAATTATAAAGATTCCCTGACAACTAACATCGCATATGTGCAACTACGATATATAACACTAGTAATAACATATGGAGTAGCTGACTTTTAACAAAAATAAACGTGAATAAAATTCGGATATAACAACGAGCTATTAGCTACCTCCCGACAGACGACAAAAAGACGAATCGATGAATAGAAGAAAAAACCAAAGTCATGAATACAACATGTCGTATGAACAAATGGCAGGTGGAGGAAAAAAATATAAAAATGGCGACGACGAAACGGGGAGAAACGACAAGCATGAGATGACCACAGGAAAGATGATAGGAAGATGACCTAAGTGCTCTTAGGTGACACAAAATGGCACAAAACCGAGAAAGGTGGAAACGTGGGAGAGGCCTATACCTGACAATGGGTAGAAAAGGGCTAGAAGAAGAAAAATTAAAATACAATACTTATGTGGTGCAGTGTTATTTTCGCCCAAGCACAATTTCGATCTGCACGTCTATGAACTCTCCCCAGAAGTGGGGACGTAGCTTGAAGCATAGACCGGCAACCGTGCCGGGGATGCAAAGGTAGGCTGAAAAGATATAAAAAGCCAGACCTGTGTTAGTGGGCCAATCACGACTACGCAATTTTACGCGGTACGATGGTACTTGATTAGATAGAGAATAACCGGCTGGTAAAGCATTTGAGTTTGTAGTCGGCAGGTAGTAGGTTCAAGCCGGACATTTTTACATCGTACCCCCATATCAACTCGTTTGGTGGTCGTAACTTCGCAGAATGGCATCCTTCCCTAATTCAAGAGGTTATGGTAGCTACCTTTCCCGGCCGCGGCAGAAGATGGCTTATAAAACCACACTTTGTGTGGTTAGTAACAGGCTCTCAGCCTACATTAAGAGGAAAAAGGGGAAGAGGCGATAGTGGTTAAAGTGATCATTTTTGCCATGGATACTCGTGTGTCTTTCGTCGGATACTTACAATTTATATGCTGCTTATAACCGTAGACGGGTGTCGCTGTTGTCCCGTTGGATTCCAGTAATCCATTGACTTCGGACTGGGTTCTCGCATTTGTGCAACATTTGATTACGCTGCCTTGGAGTTCTGCGGAATCTGCTGAATTATTAGCTTCGTGGGTTAACTTTTAAAGTCAGGTTCTGCAATTTTTACCATCCAAACGACCGTCTACGTGGTCTAGTCGTACTTTAGACTAAACTCCCGCGTTTCTGCTATTCAGGCGTCTTTTTGGTGGGACGGCTTTGCCTCTAGGTCTGCTTATAGCTCCTTCTACCAAACCAGATAGACCTTTGAAGGCTAGAGCTTCATAATTAAAAAATAAATTATACCAACACTTGGTTTGGAGAATAAGGGACGTTTTGATATCACCGTTTTTACTATAAAAAGTATATTGAGCATTTCGTAAATACATTGTATCATTTATTCCCAGGCTACTTTGCGTTGACGAGCCTGGTTTAACGTTTATGCATCTAAGGCGCTTTTTACCTTCGTGTTATCGTATTATTCAACTGCGTTAAAACAATTTATCTAACAAAGCCTCAGTATTATTGCCTACTATTGGTATATTATGTTTTATGTGACCAAACTGATACTGGCTCGTTTTTTTAGATTGTACCTGGTTTAGTGTAGGCTAGAAGCAGATCACGGTAAGTTTTATTTAGGCTGTGAGCGCTATTGGTTTCGTTGTTGTCGTGGTCGACGACTGGTGCCCTATTGTATTTTGCTTCACTTTATCTCACTGAATAACTTTACGACTCATTGCTTGTTCATAGCTCATTAGAACAAATCGCCGCAAGTTTTGAACTAGTCAGAGTTGTGATTGCCGTTTGTTGAAGGGGGTACAAAAAATTTAGAGATAAGTTATTGCTCTACATCCAGACATTTGAAACAAGACAGTCGGGTGTGAAATGTATTTCAAAACCTTTAAAGCTTGTGATTTGTTTCTATCCACAGTCGAAATAGATGGGTAGATAACACAGAAGTAAGATTTTCTTCTGTATATACTTCAGTGTTTATAAAACTAAAATAGAAGTACCTATGCTACCATTTTTCGTATTGTTGATTTTACAGCGATGACGCTGATTACTATTCTTCTTCCTATCCCATCCAATCTTGTACAATTGCCCGCTATGTTACTACGTTTCAGTTATTTTTAGTATGTTATGTATCTTTTCGCTTTTTATGGGATTTTACCGCTACAATGTCTTCATGCTGTGTCAGATTTATACAGGGCGTTCTTAATTCAAGCAAACAACACTAAATATCAAGTACGAAAGTATCACTAAGAAGCCTATTTATAGCAAAATGTTTATCTTGAGAATTTCACTGGAGATGCTTCAAGAAACTGCATAATAACGATCAAATTAGTAGGGGTACCCTTTTAGCCAAAGTGAAAAAGGGGACTGAAATGGCAAGAGTTTACGTTTAGGAATCTCATCTTTAAAGGTTTAGCAATAAATGTTTTTAGTACAGGGCATTTAGCCTAACTGGCCTAAAAACGAAGAATAAAGCTAAAAATTAGTGTGATTGTACTTTATGACTTACTGATTAAGGATCTCTGGTGTTGCAGCGCTTGGGAGGTGAGATGTAGCCGCCATTTTGGAATTGATTATAAAAAATCACTTTTGCGGAAAAATGCTTATTTTAAGAATTCGGAATAAAATATAATTGTATAATAATAATGTGTAGATATTAGATTTTTAGCTCACCTCATATGTAGACTTACTATAATTAAATCAGTTTTTGTATTTTTAAATTGAATTCTAAGTAAATCAGTAAGATACAGAAGAAAATGTTAGTAAGGTATTTAATAAAGAAAGCAAAGTAACAACTTTTATTAGATTTAATGACGGTCAAAGAGTGTTAAAAAATATGTGCAAAATAGATAACGCCATCTCAATGTTTCTAACAATACTAAAAAGTTAAAGGAAACACTGAACAACGTCAATTACATTAATTCGCAAAGAAAACAATGCAATCGGTAAAATTTGACTCTGCGCCGTAACCATGAGCAATCTGATTGCTAGTCTAACGCTTTACCCGTTCGCTTAAATAAAGCTACCTTCCGTACTTTCTTATCGTTGCAGTATGAAGCACGCGGTGGCGACATGGCCGATCGAAGACTAAGTGCGTTTGATCGTGCCGACGAATATATTACACACGCACCCAATCAGGTACAACACGCGTTTATCTAAACGAATACTAATAGAAGCAAGTTGAAAATAAACGAACATTATAGGAAGGCTGCTAAATATTTGTTGATGCCACTTTGAAAATAAGGTTGGGGACCTATTACACTCACCTATAACCAAAGAAAGTCTTTAATTAGTTTTTCTTCCTTGCGTTGTGCCTGTTTTGTTGCTATAATTTGAAATGTTTCTATTATGCCACATACTATGTCTGCATTGCAAACATCGAGAACGTATATTTAGTAGTTTTCATTTTCAGCTATTCTATGGTAATTTAGTGGGGATTACTTGTTGCTCGTTGTCTTTGTTTTTGTAATATGTTTGTATACAGCTTTGTTCGCACCATACGATGATCGCTACCTAGATTCGCTGTATTAATTGTGTTCATAACTATATTTTTGGTATTAGATATAATATAATCTACTTCATTTCTTGCTCTGGATTCTTGATCTAAACTTTGGCAAGTCCATAGTATTTTTTCTAGTTTACTAATGAAAGTATTCATTCACTGAAAGCGGATAAAATTACGAAATATGGTAGAGGTAATTCAAATAAGATCTAGAAAAAACGTAAGCAAAGCTAAATACATGGTCAACGTTAAAGTAGAACAAAACCGTAATCCAAGTCTTGTGATGGAAAATCATCAACAAATAGACGCCTCGCCATTTTACTTACAGTATTTCGACTTCAAACTTGTAACCAGCTTCTTTGAAACCCCCTGTGTACCAATTTTTGTCAAAGACTGATAATTTTTCACATATTGCCGGCATATTGAGTCTGCCATTTTGTTTACAGTAATTTTTATTTATATTTCTAATCAGCAACCTAAAATCTCCCTCTATACCAATTTTTGTATGAATCTAAGTTCATCTAAGGTATTGACCAGTTTTTCCAGAATTTGGTGCCTTTTCCTTTTCTGCTCAGACCCCCCACAGCCCAAAACACTACATATTCAGAATCAGCGTACTCAAATTTATATTTTTACCAATTTTTAGCTTTATACTTTGTTTTAAGAAATTGTAACTGATAGATATTAGGCTATTTACAGTGGACTATTAATTTGTGTCACTACTTAATTAAAACTCCAATATTTATTATATAACCAAAGGTTAATCAAGTATTACACATATATACAGTGTGTCCCAGAATTGATGTTACAAGAGGTGAGATAGACTAAAAAATTTAGAATTTTATTTTAAGGTTCTGGGATTCGGTCCTGCTTAGTTTTAACAACTTTTGTTAATAACATTTTGCCGTATCATAAACAAAAAGGGTAGTTTACCTGAAAATAAAATACAATTTATATTTAATCTAAAAAATAACGGTTTTTTCTAAGTAGACAGATCTTTCTTTAATTTTGCATCCGGTCATAGTTTCTCATTCTAAACAACTTTTCTTAATAACATTTTGCCGTATCTTGAACTAAAAGGGTAGTTTACCTGAAAACTAAATAGTTTTCGCTTCCCTGTCAAGGCCTACTTGTTTTTCAAAAGTTTTTAGTCCATCTCACCTCTTGTAACATCAATTCTGGGACACACTGTATATATGGTTAATCAGATGTTTGTACACTATTTCAATGGCTAATTAATAAAATTAAGTTCTTTTTCCTTCAACTGTTCAAGAACTAATATTTCAAAAGGAGCAGTTCCAAGGGGCACGAATTCGGTATATCAATCAGGAACTTTGATGCCATATATTATAGTAAACGTTAAGCCAATATTATTCCCATAAAGCTTCTTTCTTGAGCTTATTAAGTTCAGGATCTGAGAAACTCGCATCTCCGCTATAAAGCATTCTTCTTTATGTCCAGCACACGGGTAGGCATACAATAGCTTCGCTACGCTTCCGGCAAGCAAATTGCAATGGTAGATGCTAGATGTATAATAGCTCCAGGGGCGTACGCCGCGGAAGCCAGCAAATTGCTGGCAAGCAAAAATCGTTCTCGATTTAACAATTGCGCCGCGGTCGCTTGCTCGTGCTTTTTCTCTTAAAAGCAAACTCTGGTTTTTAACGCGCCCTTTTAACAGAGGTGGAAAGCTTTGTGCCGGTGCCGGAGAACTTTCCAGGTAATTCGTTACGACGCTGGCAAGCTACGAAGCAGTTTTACACCTCTCACGAGAGAAATTTCCAGCCGTGTTTAAAATTGCGAAATTCTTACAGTTTTCCTTATTTCACTTACAACTTGCTTTTCTAAGGGCTCCCGGTTATTATTTGCCCAATAAAACGCGGACGTGTAACTCTTCCCACGTACGAGCTTACCTGATGGACTTTCTTCCCCCAGTTTTTAAATTTCGACTAATGTGTTTACTTGTTAAGTGATTACTGATCCTGAAAATTGTCATTTGTACTTTGCCATTAGCAGCTGCTAATTTTCTTAGAAACAACTTCTGCTTGTATTTGTTTTATCGTCGAACATTCAAATATTTTCTAGTAGACTTAAGCTACAGTATCTTCGCCGAAGAGGTAAAGATTTTTTGAAGAGTTTTACTGTTTACGATAGCAAACAAAATTACCGCAAATAACTTTGACCGGAGGCAATTTTTTGAATATATTTGATTGAGTGGAGTTTTACAAAAAATGCATGGAAATTAAATGTATTTTCAGAAATTTTGAGAATTACCACCAACAATAGATATCTCTTTTTACATTTCTCTCTCCTTAATCATTTCCCCATTACCGAAAGTGTTGATGCCGTTGGCTTCTCAGGTCTTGTAAACGGTGCATTTTCAGTTGTCTCTAGACTACCTTCGCTCGGTTGGGATGATTAATTGTTCGAACATTTTTATTTTATAATGCTATTTCCTTTTCTGCGTCTTGGTTCCAATTTAAAACTTTGCTAATGTACACATTCTTCAAGGAATAGTGATTAGATTTCCAATCTGGATTCATGGTGCTGTGTAATTTTTAGGTAAATGAGTCTTATAGCTACTGAATAGAAACAAAATGGGAGCCAGTTGCCGTCTAGCGACAACGACAACTTCAGTCTGACCAACAGTTCAAACTGGTCCCGCTTACCGTTGCAGGTTTTCTCTCACATAACCCTATCTAAAAAAATCTGCAAAGGGCTTTACTCAAAACTTTCCTCGCAAGTGGACATTAAAAAAATTTAAAAATCAAAAGAAAATAGGATTAAAAATATAAAAAAGCAATAAAGGGAAACACTTGGTAATGCATATTAAAGCAATTTCACATTAAAGAAAAACCATTGGCGGCGATGGGATTTGAACTACAGCGTCTGCGAATGAGATTTTAAATCGGCTCATTTGATCCACCAGTCCATCTAGGACCCCTCCTCGGGAGACTGTGCCATGCCTTTTTTTGACTTTTTTACATTTATCCTCTATCTATTGGATCCCAAATTATTACTTATATCTACTTATCAGTTGCAGTAAAAATAAACAAAATCTTATTTTGTAAGGTGCTCACCCCTCCTTCAAGGGTAAAACTGAGCTATATGCAAAATATTACCTTCAGTAAGTAATAGTTCTTGAGTTAAAGCAAAAATAGTAATAATTTATTCTTTTGAGGTGTTCACCCTGTATATATATTACCGATTTTTTTCGGTTTCATGCCAGGAAAGCATATAATATGAATGCAAAATATCGTCTTTCTCCAACTAATAATTATTGAGTTATACCGGCAACAGGCAGACAGACAAGCAGGCAGACAGACAGAGACAGACAGACAGACAGACAAACTGACTGACAGATAGACGGAATTGATAAATTATGTTTTTCGTCACTAGGGACCCTGAAACGTGAAGACCGGAAGAAATCTTGGAAGGTGATTTTTTCGCGATTACAATACTTCCTTCGTCTTTTAGACAAAGAAACTAAAAATGAGTAGGTGTTTGTGGATCGCATAAGAGAACATCAAATACAAAATATAAGCTTTAATGGATATAAAATTCAGAAGGTACAACGAAATTTATGGTCCTTCTTTGACCAAAGATAAGCAAAGAGTCCAGAACTCTTGCATGAGATTAATATTCGGAATAAGAAAATCTGACCACGTATCACATAAACTGTTTGAACTCAATTGGTTAAATATGATTAACAGAAGAAATCTGTTGAGTGCCTGTTTTTATTTTAAGATCACCATGGATAAAAAACCCTCGTACTTATATCGCAAAATCTCGTTATGAGATGATGTGCATAATATTAATATTCATTATAAAGGTACTTTAACTCCACCCTTACATAAAACAGCTTTCTTCGAACGAAGTTATAGCTACCAAATTTCTAAATTCTTAAATTCGTTATCGGCTGAACTGAGGTCATTACCTATATCGAAATTTAAATATCGGTACAAAAATGTACTTTTAACTCAACAGTTTTTAATGTAATCTATAAAACATTTGTTCGTAAGGCTGCTGTTTGTTGGATGGTATATCTACTCATCTGTATTTACTTTTACTATTACTATTCCTATTATTATTACTTGAACTCTAGTAATACCTGTTTAGTTCTGATACATTTTTTTTGTAAGTGTACTTTATTTCTCGAAGTTGGTGGGTTGTTTATTATTGTCTCTAGCTTTGGAAGTTAGTGTTATTTTAAACTATTGAAACGTGAAAACATTAACAGTATATATGACTGGCATGGCCATCTGGGTCTGTAGTGAACTTTACCACCGCATCGAATTTATCTAGATTTCGAGTGCTAAATTTTGATTATTTTTTATTACTTTACAAATATGTCCAGGTTTCAGTGGAAGAGCGGTCTTTTAGACTGAACTGCGCCCTGGGGTTTCTGCAACTATTACACTGCAATTATTTCTGTAATAACTAGTTATGTACTTAATTTCAGTTGCAAGAAATAAAGACATTTATTATTATTATTATTAAATGGGTCAAATAAAAAGGTTAAAAGTATCATTTACGTATAAATGGAACCAAATTCGTCAACGAAACGTAAATTGGGAGTTGATAGTACAATTAAGATTAAATTTAATAACCACAGTATGCTGGGTTCGTTATATTCAAAACAACCAGGTAGTGATTGCTAATAGATACGAGGGTAGACCGGAATGCTTTTAGAACGAATCAAAAGATAATGTTGCGTGCTTGTCTCGATCATATGTGGACAGCACAATATTTCATACACCTTCTATCTAATTTTCAGAAAAATTGTACATGCAGTATATTGGAGCTACCCGATCAAAGTATACAATTCGTGAATTTATTAAATCATGAACAAAAATTAGTTCCGTGCAATAACAAAGCATTTCTTTATGAAAGACTTAAACGTTAAAGAAATAAAAACTGAGTTAGATGAAGTTCAAGTTCCCTCATATGCTAGGTACAGTTGCAAACTGGGTTGCTGAATATAAACGCGGTCAAACAAGCACAAAGAATGCACCACGTTCTGGTAGCGCAAAACGAGCTACCCAAGACGAAGCGTTTAGAAAAGTACACGGAATCGTGATGAACGATCTCCGAGTAAAGTCAAGATGATTGTCTCAGCTGGAAAGGTGTTGGCTCCCGTTTCTTGTTTTTTGTCAAATACGTGCACCGCGGAAGGACAATGACAAGACAGTATAATGCCTCGTTATTAGATAGATTGGATGAAGAAGTTAAAGCCAAAATGCCCCTTTTATCAAAGGAAAAAATTGGTTGCCAAGACAATGCGCCATCCCACGAGTCGAAAATTACGATGGCGAAACTGCACGAATTACAAGTCAAATCACTCGAACATACACCGTATTCGCCAGATGTGGTCTCCTCTGAATTTTTTCTGTTTCCAAACCTCAAAAAAATGGTGGCTGGAGAAACTCTTGTCGAATACTTAAGTCGAGGAAGCTGTAATTGGATATTTCAAAGGTTTAGGAAACTCTTCTTTTTCTGAAGGAATTACAGGTCCTAAAAGGCGTTGAACTAAATGTAGTATCATGAATGTGGGCTTGAATTATTATAATTATATTAATTTAATTATATTTTTATATTTAAATTTTTATAGCTACTCAAAATGCTTATGTAAATATAAATTTCAAATTTAGTTGAATAGCCAAGTACTTTGGCCTTAAATAATATTCGTGCAAAAACACTGTTTATACTTTGAAATGAACTCAATTATATTTTTAATATTGAACAAAGCAAGCCATTAAAAAGTGTTTATTCAACTAGATATTATCTTCTTGAACTTTATTTGCCTATAATATAAGAGTATTGGTGTTAGGCTTAGACCATGGTCTAAGGTTTTAGGTACCTTGCTTTGCTTCGATTTTTGCCACACCAATATAGCTTTAGTAATCCTACTTAGGTGAAGTCGCCTCCAACTGCACCCCCTACAACATACAGACAAAAATCAAACAATATAGTAAAGTCTACACCCGAGACAGCAACACCTCCATCTGTACCCTACCATTCTGCAGGTGACCTCCTCTAATGCAGCAGTTTGACCAAGCACTGCAGCGCAGCGCATCTTCGGAACGCCTGCTGTTGGCCGATGGCAACGCAGACGTACTCAACCAATGCATTCATTATTATCATCTTCACCTTCTTTTAAGCAACTTGTGATTCCAAATTAATTTTACAGGTATTAATAATTATTATGCCCGTCCACTGCTTTAGGTTGCGCAACCAAGATATTCTTCGTCATCCAGAACCTCTCTTGCCATCGAATTTACTCTGTAGTAGGCTGTATTTACTATTCCTCATAATATGCTCAAAGTAAGAGAGTTTTCTTTCTTTACCTGTTTTCATTATTTTTTTTCTTTTCCTATGCGTTGGAGTACGGTTTCATTCGATACACGGTACACTCAGGAGATTCTAAGCATGCGTCGATAACAGTATATTTCGAAGGCTTCTAGACGTTTACAGCTTGCATCAGTTAATGTCCAAGCTTCGACGCCATACATCAATATTGAAAAATCGTAACATCTTAGTGTTCGAATTCGAAGTTGAAGATTTATTTTCATGTTGCATAGTACATCCTTCCTGCGGTTGAAGGCGGTTCTGGTTTTCCAATTCTAATTTTTATTTCCTCTAATTGGTCCCAATTATTGTTCAAAGATATTCTTGTAGCTGTTTGTAGTGGAGTACCATTGACATGGAATTGACCTGTGCTGTTCTCAATTTTGCTGATTATTATTAAGACCTATGTTTTATTTGTATTTAGCCGCATGTTATATGTTTCACTTACTCTTACTACCTTGTTTATTAGTCTGTGAAGTCCCTCAGCAGTATCGGCGAGCATTCTAGCATCATCTGCATATCTACATAAGGTTATGCGTACGCGTACGTACGTTCGTACGTACACCATTTAGTAGAATGCCTTCTTCTTCCCCTTCATCAAGTGATTCTTGGAATAGTTTTTCAGAATATATATTGAATAGCAGCGAAGAGAGCACGCAGCCCTGTCGAACACCCTGACTGATCTCAACGTTTCAGAGATTTTGTTTTCCACCCGAACACAAGCGTTCTATGCCAGTAGAGGTTGGAGATTATTTTGATATGTTTATCATTTAGCCCAGATTGAAAAAGTAGGTCTATTAACTTGTTATGGTCCACTCTGTCGAAAGCGCTATCTTACACTCTTCATCGTACCATTTGTTCCGCTTCGCTTTTGCTTTTTCCCCTATGGTTTCGTTTGCCGCAGTATGTATTGTTGTCAGTATACTCTCCCATTTCTCCTGGATACTTGTGTTAGTGTTTGATGTTTCTCTTAGCAACGTTGTTATTCTTTTCTGATATTTCGTTTGGCTTTCTTCTTCCTGTTGCAGTTTCTCATTGTCGTATACTCATACTCTTATACGATTATAGTATTATCAATTCATAGTCTTAAATTTTAAGCAATCATTGAATTAGTACCAATCACCATGAAATTGTATTGGGTATGGTACCTAGCAATATCTACATAAAAATATGACGTAAATTTCACAGTTTTACATTGTTCTAGTTCAAATTATATTTCTACAGGCGTGTTACATTCCATAACAAACGGTAACACCAGCAATTAAGCATAATTGCAGTTTATTCATTAAGTCAGTCAAGAGTGCTGACTATTTGTAATGCATTTTCAACGTGCAAGCGTTGTTTGCGAAATCTAACCCGTGCAATTAATTATTAAAATTTAAAATCATGTTTTGGTTTCTAAACATTCTGCCAAGCGACGATCGGCCGGGATGGTGTGGTTTATGTCGTCTCTCCATCTTCCTCGCCTGGTGGCAGAGATTTTAACTTGAAGCTTTCCGAAGGATCTAAAGTTGGCCGTGGATTCATTTCCTGTTCTTTCTTCAGTATTTTTATAACGTCCAGATAACACAACCCGATACTATAATACAGATCGTAATACCGCTGTTCACCATGATGGTATGTTGATGGTGCCAACATGCATGGCCCTGATGAAACTGCAACTCATTTTTTTCTTCTTGGAAACATTGAAAATGATTGGACGGCAGCAACCTCCTGGCATTTCCTCCATTTGTAGTTGGGGGTGGGCGCTTGAATTCTGCAAAGTAGTGTTAATAATTACTTCCATCGGTTTGTTTAATCCAGCTACGATAAGAATAGTAGTGAATAGCTGAGTATGTAATGTAGTTCGTTTTGTGTATATAGTACAATCTGGGGATATTTGGATTATGCCAACATCGAATCTTCACATCTTCTCGATTCCCGTTGCATTGTATTGCTGCTGTTGTGTGTTGATTCAGAATAAATAACCACGTATTCAATGCGTAGAGTTTCTTCCATACCAGCATCTTCACTGTAAACTGATGGATCAGACATTTGACCTTGTGCAGCCGCCGTTAATTTTCGTCAGTGACGCAGTTAAGATTGTCTTCAATACTTCGAATTCCGGATGGCCGGCATGCGTAAAGATGTTTCCCTATTGGCTCGATTCTCTTCAGAGAGTCTTCTTGGATTTCAAAGTATGTTTGTGCGTTGAAGTTGATAGCTAAGAATTTCATTGGCAAGTTCAGCGATGCGTAGGTTCCATTTCCCTTCTTTACTGGAATTGGGGTTGTTTTGATTAAATTGTATTCCCGCTTCTTAGTAATGTGAAAATAACTGAAAGCCTCGATGGTTTCATTGTTTATGTTAACCTTCATTTTGTGCATTGGTGTAGTGATAAGTTCCAGGTTTGGTGGAAGATTGGCCAGTGAATTAGCTATTATTCTGTAAAATTGTGATGTTGGAATAAATTGCAGAATGTTTGCCCTTTTCAGTTTAGCATTTAGAAGTCGTTTGTACTTCTCATCCATATCTTGTAAATCGTAGGTAGCCATTTGATATGAGGTCAAAGCATGTATATATGTTTACCTTGTTGTCGTCTGTTTTTTATACCAAGGTTGCATCTCATTGATTACTAGTAACTCTTCAGTGAGTTTTCCTGGAAAGTTAATCAACTTCTGGGATATTCTAGCTTCGGTCTTATTTAGAGTTGCTGCAGTTGATAACATTTAACTGATGTATTTATTAATTCTTGCCGATTTCTGTCTAACGATTCGATGCCATGGTAAACTTCATCGTTAACTCCAAACAATGAGATTGCCTAATAATCCTCGCTTAGTCCTGACATCTTGAATATGAACACTGGAGTGTCGGACGAACATCCATACACGCTGAGTTTTGCGGACGACCAAGTTGTCATAGCACAGGACGAGGATGATATTCAGCTATATGGTGAGGAAATTGGAGAAGGAGTATACAACAAATGGGTTTGGATCAACTTCAAGAAGGCAGAGTATTTAAGCACTACAGAAGAAGATGTGAAGAATTTAGATATGGAGCACGGCCAAGAAATAAAAGGGACTGAAAAGTACAAATACCTGGAATTTATACTATCAAAAAACGGGAAAACAGAATAAGAAATTAAGAAAAAATTAACACAAACCAGAAATTTGCATAAAATAGCTGAATCCAATCCTGTGGGACAGATACATTACCAGAAACACTAAAACAAGAATCTATAATACTATGGTACGCAGTATAGCAACATATGAAGCGGAAATCTGGATAATAAATAAACATATGGAAAAGAAGATCAACGCAACCGAGATGGAATTCTGAAGAAGGATGAAGGGATAAAGAGAAGAATGGGAGTAGTAAAAGACTTATACAGCTGCATCGAAAAGAAGAAATTGATTTGGTACGGACACGTTAGTAGAACAGATAGAAACAGGTGGATAGCGAGAGTATCAGATTGGAGCCCTGTAAGAAGAAGAAAGAGAGGTAGACCACGAAGGTCATGGAGGGACGAAATAGATGAGGGGATGGAAAGAAGAGACCTGGAGGAAGGAGAGTGGCACGATAGAGATCAATGGAGGGAAGGAAGACAGCGACAGCTGTAGATATCCTACACACACACACATATACAGTGTGTCCCAGATCGAGTGGGATTGCATGGGTAACTTTCTTATTATTGAAGATGGAGATTTGGTTAAATGGGCAATGTTTTGCAGTATCATATGCTGATGTAAAATCTGTTTGAAAAAGTTCAAAATGTCGAACCAGTCAAAAGTTATAAAAAAAACTAAAAACTGTCAAATATCTTTGTAATTATAAGAGATACGAAAAAAAGTTTTATATGAAAGTCGTTGTTTTCGATGAGACCAATTTAAAATTGGTGTCGAACAAAAATTTAAGATGGCTGCTTTAGAAGTACTCGTATCAACTTCCTTAAGTTAAGTGGGCGCCATATTGGATTTTTAGGTTACTCAATAGAATCCTTTATTCTCTTTTCAATGCTGTAAAATAACAAATACCAGTAAAATTGTTTTTTCGTTTTCATCAAGAGCGGGCTTACATGGATCCAAACAAAAACAAAACATAATCCTGATAATCACATGAAATGATCAAAATGCTGGCCATTGTTAGCTAAACATTTGACGACACGACGGGTTACTTTACGCAAACTTTCTTATTGTTTTTCATCATAGCTGCTTACCACTTGATTATATATTTAAAAAGTAATATCACGATGTTTTTTGTGGTTCAAGTACTTAGTACTTAATTAACATGTTACTAAAAGTATTATAGGAATTACATACAAAAGTTTTCTAAAATAAATTTCATCTAATTCAAAGAAAAGAAAAGAATTGCCACACTAATGAATGAAAAGCACAGTATGAGTATCTTCAAATACTTTCCGACACAGGGAAGCCTATGCAGCTGTGGATAACAGCAACATAATTTTACGTTTTGTAGTTTCTGTTGACACTATAATTGGCCGTTAACTTCGATTCCTTAAATATTTGTCAAATATCTGCGTATAAGGGTGGCCACGAAACTTCTACCCCCTTACTAATTGGAATTGCAGCCCAATGTACACATTTCGTGGCAACGCAAACCAACATTTATTTTAAAGACGTGTTAATAAGAGCTGTTGCGCCTTTATCACGTTTAAAAATGCACTTTATTTATTTTTTTCTACAGCCGTGATTTTAAACTGTTTCCAAGGGTCATATGCGGCGTGCTTTATGTTGTCTATAAAACACGCCATTCCATTTAAAGCACGGAGTACTTTAAGAGGTTATAAAACCTTATTTGTGCAGATTAAAAGTACAGTTATTATATCGGACCGATTTGTATGCGGAGCCCCGGGTGCCTGATTGGAGAGGGGCGGAGCCCGATGGCCCCTTTGGAGAGGGGCGGAGCCCCGAGGGCCCCCTTGGAGAGGGGTGGAGCTCCAAGAGCCCCCTTGGAGAGGGGCCGAGCCCTGAGGGCCCCCTTGGAGAGGGGCCGAGCCCCGATGGCCCCCTTGGAGAGGGGCGGAGCCCGATGGCCCCCTTGGAGAAGGGCGGAGCCCCGAGGACACCCTTGGAGAGGGGTGGAGCTGCAAGAGCGCCCTTGGAGAGGGGCCGAGCCCTGAGGGCCCCCTTGGAGAGGGGCCGAGCCCCAAGGGCCCCCTTGGAGAGGAGCGGAGTCCCGAGGGCCCCCTTGGAGAGGGGTGGAGCTCCGAGGGCCGCTTTGGAGAGGGGCGAAGCCCCAAGGGCATTTAAGCTAACAAACTCCTCGTCTGTAGAAAAAATATTGAAGCCAACTCGTGTTTTACAGTTTAAAAATCTCGGTCGATCATAAAATTCTCGCTTCGCTCGAATTTTAACATGATCGACCTCGATTTTTAAATCCTCTGTAAAACACTAGTTGCCTTAATAGCTATACTCAAAACCGTGATTTATAAACTAAATTTTAAACTCGGTAGTGACTTTCCTTGAATCTTTCTGCTTATTTTCATATATTTTGGTTTTAATTTCGTTCAGTATTAATCGTAGTGTTTGATCTCAAGTGAAGTCATATAAACTGCAATTTTAGGTTACATTTCTTAAGAGTAAATCGCCACCTTAAGGGAGTTTTTATATGTGGCGTTCGATTGGCGTGAAAATTTCAGGGAAGAGCGCATTTCTTGCCTGTCGGTGTAGCAAACAAAACTAGTTCATGTATAAAAGAAGGAGCTCAAGTAGGAAAGGAAATCATCTGGTTCTATTGTAGCAGAAATAGTGAAACATGTCGGGCAACTCACGTGCCTGGGGCCCAAGGGGGCAGTAACACGCCAGCGCCATCGCGGCCTTCCTGAACTAAGAATAATAAAGTCGACTTATGGAGCGCAATTACACAAAATATATTCACGGTTTTTTATAGCTCCTTGCGGCCAAAGAATTGCTCCATTCTTTTATTGTTCCGAAGAGAACGGAGAATTGATATGTAATTGTTTTTTTGTCGGTTATTACTCGCAATTTTCTTTTCATTTTCTAAAAGGCTGCACGCTCCGTATGCCCCAATAAATTTCAATTGCTACCCTCTCCTTTTGCAAAATGCGTAATCTTGCCTGCCTTTTCTCAAAAATTGCAAGCGCACGTAAACTTCGGCAAGCGGTAATGAAACCCGCTTCGTTTCGCCTCTGTCCCGGCATTATTATTGCCGCGTTTGAACAAAAATGTAATCAGTAAACTACAGATATGACTTATTGTGTTCCTATTCAACGAATAAACCATTTCACGCCTATCGCCAACAAAAAACCTACGAGCCATTGTCTAACCAAAAGGCGTTATTTTTCATGCATTTTTTATAAGTACCTTAATACTACTTTGTTATGTTCCTGAATTATGTTTAAAAATATATGTTTTACTCCGAATTTGTCGTCGTATTCCCCAACAAATGATATCTATATAATTTGTAAATTATTAACAGTTTCTCTAAAAAATTAAAAAGTGTGTATTTGTTATGTGGAACAACGAATAACGTTATTAAAAATAAATAACATTACATGATAATTAAATATATGTCTCATTTCCAATGCAAACACCAAAATTACTTCGACAGTAACGTATTTCTCTCAGGTATGGATTTTAGACAAATATATATTGTAAACTAATACTTTGGATCTATACGTAGGTATCCCGCATAATCACATTGAAATTTATTAATATTAATTTCATTCTAGCACTTTCATATGTGCACATACTGCACATGTTCTAATTCTTTTAGAAATTCTAAAGAATTCATGTTTCACACTTAAACGAAAAAGTTATTTTCGAGTTATCGCAATTGTCCTTTATTAAAATGTATCTTTGAAGATAAAGCAAAGGCATAGACCCAACATGTTAGGACAATTGCAGCATTTTAATGGCAATCGGAGGGATTTTCTGAGACAATTTCTAACTACAGACGAAACATGGATCCACCATTACATTTCTGAAACTAACAAATAGTCAAAACAATGAAAGCGTCCATGCGAAAAAATCATTAATTAAATTTTTATTTGTTACCACACCTACGCTATTAGTCATATTTAGTACTGTCGGACTTGCATTTGTTCCCATGTCTAAAAATTGCTGGAAAAAAATTCGCCAGATGAAGATCTAAAATTAGCGATAGATACATATTATGTAGATCTTGAGATATCAGAGTTTCGTAATAGCATAATGGGATTGGGGCATTGTTGCTCAAAATGTATTTATCTTCAATGAGACTCTGTTGAAAATAAAAAGGTATTCAAACCTATATCTGTTTTTATTTCTAATCCTCGTATATACCTCGCAGGCGTTTCGCATAAACCGCCGTTTTGCAAAACGTTCAATATTTTGCAAAGTGACGGCTAAATTTCAGTCATTTTGAAAAATGTCTTGTTGCTATAAGGCAAAATGAACAAAAACGTGATTATTCAATACAATTAAATGTCTAGACAATCTGTAAATTTATGATACCTAATAAAAAAATATTGGGGGTTTTATTTGGTCAAAATATCAGTCAAGCACTAACACTATAAATAAATACTACAAAGTAAAAAAATCTTTTTCAGAAATATGTAAAGTAGAAAATGCAGAAATTATATTCTTAATAAAGAATAATACAAAATAAGAATCCTCTAAACAAATACATTTGAAATTGCAATAAAAAATCAAGTCTTGAGTTATCTTTTTGGAGACATGGCAATTGATACAACCGCGGCTTCAATAGTTAAATCGTCATTATAGTTGGAAAAAACAAACGAGCTCTAGTAAAACAACACTACATAAAAAAAAATTAGTAACATACTTTTTATTGAGGCTAGCTGAGCTGTTGTGGCATTTCGAACTACAAAAGAGCCTGTCAATGCGTATTTATAACTGCTTTGTCGTTTAAAGATAAGCTTGCATTCTTCCTAAGATGCAAGCTGTCCATGAATAACGTTCACAGTCGCTCTGTTAGTGACCTTGCTTTATTTGGTGGTTAATGTTTACTTTATAATTAAGATGCTACTTGTAGCTTAGTTCTGGTGTAGCATCCAGGTTATCTCGTCCTAGTTTGATGTCAATATCAGAACGCTGACCCATTTATATGCAATGTGTATGTGAGTATTGAATAAATGCTTTTTATAAACACAAATCGTCGTTAAACAAATATAAATCGACTTTCTTATATACGCATTTTTTTGTGTCACAGTGTTTTTTATGGCTTGAAAATACATTTTGTATATCTCTGTCCTCCAAATTTGGTTTGACAAAAAGCGGGTTGTCTCAATCTTATTATATTCTCCAGAATAGCTTCTAGTAGAGGATCCCCATATGGTTGAATCACACCACGAGTAAACAAATTCTATATTATATCACTTGATCTTCTTATTCTCTACACTCCGTTGCTGTACTCTAAAACTGTTTACAAGCCATTTTAAACATCTAGTGCCTCATGGTCTATTTTAGGTATTGCAACAAAACCAGATGATCCAATTTCAATGGTTCTGAATTTTTTGCCTGTAAGTTTCACTTACATACTACGTAGGGCAAGAAATACTATGCATTCACATAAACGCCGTTCTTAGCAACCCCTAAATAAATGTTCTCATTGACTCATTGCCATATATTTAATGCCTCACCAATTTGACAATGTCAAAAATGCTGGTAGTGTTACCAGGTAAAGCCTCCGAAATTGAAAACTTGGGGTGGAGCCTGCAATCACGCCACCAATGAGAGCTCCGGTCGCCTGGTGGAAATCGTATAAATACTCGTCGATTTCAAACAATCGGCACTTCTTGAAGTTTTGACTCAGAAGGCAGCTACTACTCAGGATTAGACAGATTGAGGCCTGAGTAGTAGCAAATCCTCCGATCGTCGCTGCTGGATCTTCGCCGCCGTACCCGACGTCCGACCACGGGAGACGCCGAGCTAGCCAGCTGCCGTCCCGTGCCGCCGCCAACGTCCGGGTACCTGGAGATCCGCGCCAGCGCCGTTCCTCGACGCCGGAGCGCGTCGTCCCTGTCGCCGGAGCGCGACATCGCCACTTGATAGTGCGTGTGGATTTAGTGTAGGACTTTAGTTAGTTTTAGCAAGTAAGTTAGATTTAAGTTCTTTAGTCTTAGTCTTGTATACAGATTGTCCGGATTGTATTCGGGACATGGGAAATTAATGAGTGAGACAGGGATAAACAAATAAAATGAGTAGGTATGACAGAGATAAAACCTATCAAAATTTATCAATATACCAATGGACACTTTCAAAACTTTTCATGGATGCTCATATTTTAAATAAATTAAACGCATCTGTCATTAGAAGTAGCAGAAAAGGTTCAAGTTATTAAATGGATTTATGCTGGGAACTCAATTAATGAAACTATAAATTTATTTATAACTGCGTTTGAAAATCGTCCCATTCCTTCCCGTTCAGGCATATCCAGAATTGTTTGTAATTTTAAAGAAACTTTTAATGACACTAATGACAGCTGAGCTTAATTTATTTTAAAAACTTGTATATCCATGGAAAGTTTTGAAAGTGTCCATTGGTATATTGATAAATTTGGATATATTTTATCTCTGTCATACCTACTCATTTAATCTGTTTCTCCCCGTTGCACTCATTAATTTCCCATGTTCCGAATACAATCCGGACAATCTGTATATATTTCTCTCGTAATTTTTTCATCGCTTGTAATTTGGGTGTGGCACTGTGACCGTGATTTCGCCGCTCCGCAGATTGCATCACTTGTGTCACACACCCATTGTGCTTATACTTGTGCTTGTATATTTTGTCTCGTGTGTGGCACTGCGTTAGTCACGCTGCTCGGCTGCTAACGCCATATGTGCCATACACGCATTACTTCATTTCACCTTGTAGCCGTATGTACATGTATGTTTATATTTATGCGTTTATCTGCTGCTGGTAATAAACATATTCATTTATTGTAAGTTTTAAGACTATTATTATTGACTCTGCGCAACAGTGCTAGTGTTACAACGGTATCAAGTACACCAAACATTTCGGTGCAAAAGTGCCCTGGTGACAGTAGCACAAAACATTTCATATGCAGATCGGTTCTCATTGTGTATTTTACGGTGTTTAATGCTTCAAACTGCATTATAGATCGAAAAACAACACTTATTATCACTGCTATGTAAATAACTATTTCAACATCCGTGATAAATAGTATATTACTTTACAAGAGATGTAGGTAGGATTTACACGATCGAGAACCATTTGAGGCCTGAGTGAGCGCAGCGAACGAGGACAGCCAGGTGCAAGGTAGTGTAAATTTTCCTACATCCTGTGTAAAGTACATAATTTTTTTCACTACCAATATTTCCTTATGTAAAATAAATGGTAAGAGCGTAAAATGATTACATTTTCTAAATTATAGTAGCCTACTTCGGAGCTTGAGCCGTTGTTACACTGCTGTGACGTTTTGTTTGGCAGTTACAAACGCACTGTGAAAAATGCGTGAATACGATTGCGAGTGCTGTTTTGTAAGCTTTGTGCTTGTATTCTCATTAAAAATGGATAATAGTACGAGCGATAATGGTTTTCTTCAAGTTAATCAAATGCCAAACACGGCATCTCGTTAGTTATAGTAAATGCGGGATGTAAGTAATTCACTACTCTCGGGAAGTAAGTACATTGTCATGGAGACTGTAACAAGTTTTGTAAATATTTCCTCCAGTCTTCAAATCAGACAGTGTAAGGATCACTTGAAAGGGAGGTAGTGAAAAAATACGTTTACGTCAGCTGTCAATGTCAAAATAAATGTTTGTTAATACAAGAATAGTTGCTTGTCAATATCCATTAAGGCACTCTAATGTCTCTTTTATTGACCTCGCTCGCTAAACTTGCTCGGCTATAAAAGAGACTCGTCAAAAAAAGTCCTACATTATGTACGTATGTTATATAAATTTATATTACTGTCCCTCGATAAGGGGGTAGCGGGTAGGTATTCTCTACGATCCCGGTGAAGGACAGAACTATTTCAGGTTTAGCGATTCTGCCCACTCGATCTTCTGGTTCCTCCCAAGTATTATAACAGGGAGAAATCCGGTCCCAACGCAATTCCTACCCAACCATAATTATTCTTCCCATATCCCAAACCTATGGAGGAAGATAACGGGAAATCATCTACATTATTTTTTTTCCAAGAGAGACATGTGAATACATACACAAATTTTCAGGAGATAACAATAGTTCCCAATCGGATCTGCGAGGGAAACGGATTTGAATGAAGCCAAGAAAATAAAAATGAACATCAGCAAGAAAATCAATATAGGGACCTGGAATCTAAAAAGCTTATTCGAAGCTGGAAAGGTATCAAATCTAACTCGAGATGTGAAAAGGTTAAATATCGATAGATTAGGCGTTTCCAGAAACATGGTAGCCTGACGCTGGTAGGTGTACCATGCCAGGGGGGGGGAGGCCTTTTACTATTTCGGTAACCAAGATAAAATTCATAGGAAGGGCGTAGGAATATTCATTTCAGAACGACTTTCTAACTGTGTTATCAATTTCATACCATATTCCGTCAGAGCGGCCTTAATTAAAACCCTATTCTAAGCCTGTAAAGCTTATCATCATTAGGTATATGCCCCTACTGCAGATTATACCGATCATGAAATCGAGTCGAATCAAAGAATTGCGCAAACTTACGAAAAATCATGAAGTTAACATCATTATGGCCGATTTTAATTTCAAACTCGGAAAATGAAATTATGATGACCTAGTGGGTCCTTTCGGGCTAGGAATACGAAACGAAAAAGGTCCGTCCTACAATTCTGCAAAGAAGGAAATATGAAAGTTACTAATACCGGTTGGTTTGCGGAAAGTTCGTTTCCCACATTTCGTTCCCCTCATTTCGTACCCCACATTTCGTTCCCGGGATATTTCGTCTCCCCACATCTCGTACCCGGAAACTTCGTTCCCGAGCAAGCTCAATTTGTGTCCTAGATTACAGGGTGTTGAAAAACGAGTGCAACGATCTGAATGCAGTTAGAAAAATTAAAGATATTTTAATTAATTTATTTATTATAATAAACTTATTAGAACTATATACAGTATGTCCCCGGATTAAGTTTACAAGATGGAATTAAATTTTATTTTTAGTCTTACATAAAAATGTTATAGGAATTATAATTCCTGCTTGGTTTGTAGAGAATTTCAAGAAAAGTTTCAACAACAAATCAACCTGACATTTAAGCAAAAATTATTTTCTATTCAGGTAAACTACCCTTTTTGTTCATGATACGGCAAAATATTACTAAGAAAAGTTATTCAGAATGAGAAATTATCGCCCTATAAAAAATATCAGGAAGATACTTTGATTAAACCGTCATTTTTCAAATACAATTTATTTGGTTCTTATAATAAATAAATTAATTAATATATCTTTCATTTTCTAACTGTATTCTGATCGCTGCACTTGTTTTTCAATACCCTGTAATCTAGGAGACAAACTGAGCTCGCTCGGGAACGAAGTTTCCAGGTACGAGATGTGGGGAGACGAAATATCCCGAGAACGAAATGTGGGGTACGAAATGTAGGGAACGAAATGTGGGGAACAAACTTTCCGTATCCCACTAATACCTACTTTGTTCTGTCTACCACCCGGCTAGATAACCCCAGCAATATAGCTCGTAATCAGATACATTATGTACTTATTAATAAGCGTTTCAGGTCTTCAATCACTAGAGCGTGTACCAAGCGGACGTGCCGTCCAATCCCATATTACTGTTAATATGTCTTAAAATTGTAAGATACAGAAAATCAATTCCACAACGAAAAATAGCCTACGAACAATTCAAAGATAAAGATCTAATGATCGAAGTCAGTAAATAAACTAACCGTAAAATAGAAACAATAATAGCACCCATTATAGAAAAAGAAGAAAATTTAACTGCATATGGGACGAGATCTCAATATCATG
Source organism: Agriotes lineatus (assembly GCA_940337035.1). NCBI lineage: Eukaryota > Metazoa > Arthropoda > Insecta > Coleoptera > Elateridae > Agriotes > Agriotes lineatus. Next base: position 95,917,657 of record OW679199.1, read on the forward strand.
ATAAATACGGCTAGAACCAAAATAAGGTACAAAATAAGGGATCGGAAACGGACATGGATGACTGACGTAATTCTTACATTAATGGACGAACGACGATAATACAAACGCCAAACAGACTGCAATGTCTATAAACATATTCAAAAATTAATAAGAACAAAGATCAGAATAGCGAAGAATGACTGGGTGAAACGCGAATGCGAGGAGATTGAAAAGTTACAAACCGTACATAACGACTCCAATCTTCACAGAAAGTTAAAAGAAACTGCTGGAAAATATATCGAAAGAAAAACTTCTGCATAATAACAAATGAAAATGATGAAATTGCTCCCGGCGTCCATGAAAATAAATCAATCTGGGAAAGCTACATTAGAAATCTCTTTTCAGATGAAAGAACAGTTAATAAAAACAGATTAGATGGCCTTTCAGGACCCCCAATCACAAAAGAGGGAATCGAAAAAGCCATATATATGTTAAAAAGCAGCGAGGCGGCTGGCCCAGATGAGAGGCCTTTTAATAAAATCTATGAAACTGATCATTATCTTGCTCAATAACTCTCGTCAACTTTTATCACCTTACCGAAGAAGAATAACGCAAAAAAAATGCGAGGAGCATAGACTTATCAGTTTCATAAGTCACGCCCTAAAACTGTTCCTCAAAGTTATCCACCGAGAATATTTCGATAATGTGAGCGAACCATCGATGATTCACAATATGGGTTCAGGAAAGGTCTGGGTACGAGAGAAGTCTTAGTCGCAACGCAGGTATTAGTCCAAAACTGTTACAATAAGAGGAAAAACGTAGACCGATGCTTCATAGATTACGAAAAAGCTTTTGACAGAGTTCAACGCCATAAACGCATCAACATTGTGAGACAAATGGATATCGACCAAAAAGACATTCGTTGCATACAAAATTTGTATTGGAACCAGACTGTGCAAATAAAGAGCGATGGCGAAGTCACCAACACAGTTGAAATTTGCAGAAATGCCAGGCTAACGTTCAATGATTTGGCTATAAAACGAGTAAACAAGTTTAAATACCTCGGAACCTAGTTTTGCGAAGACTGGACATCAGACTTAGAGATCAAATATCGAATAGAGAACACCGTAATGTATTTATGAAATTTAAGAATGTCCTCACGAATACAGATTTTGACCTCAGCCTTAAAGTGCGATTTATTAAATGCTACGTTTGGTTAATACTATTATATGATATGGAAGGCTGGACAATGAAAGTAACTGCGATGGATAAAATAGAGGCCTTCGAGATGTGGATTTATCGCAGAAGAATGGGCAGAGACCGCAAACTCATAGTAACAATTAAGGGAAGAAAGACTGCATATTTGGGGCATAGTATGCGTAACTAAAAATACCACCTATTGCAGCTTATCATTGAAGGGAAGATCGAAGATAAAAGAGGAATAGGGAGAAAAAAGTTGTCACGGCTATACAATGTAAAACAATAGACCGGACTGCGTAAAGTGGAAAGCCTGATACGTACTTCAAGAGACCGGCAGAAAATGGAAAATGTGGTCGCAAACATCCATTAATGGATAAGCATGCGAATAAGAAGAGTCCCTCCATAGCGGGCGTAATGTGACTTTTATGGTCCGAGGGCCTATGAACTTGCTAAGCATTATAACAAACACCAACAATCTAATATCGCAACATTGACAACCAACGTGGAAACTATAGCACACCAGAATTTACATACCCATCAAAACGATGGTATAATAGTCTGTGACAAAACACTGAGTCCTTGAGAACCCTCTTGGAATTGAAAGCACTCCTCTTCGCATAACGCTCTAAACATCCCGTCATGGAATTAATCTGTTGATTATGCTCTTAATACATGCACATCCGCAGCAGTTATTGGTTCAATTATTTTTAGATATCACCAAATATAAAATTGAAAAGCTCCTAGAAGATGGCGCAATATAATAACCATATAACGTATACCATAGTGCAAGGGGCTGGAGAAGCTGAAATATACAGTACGCGAACTGATAAACAAGGCAAAAGAGAAAAGCAGCAGTTAACTGGGAGGTGCATAAACCCCATCAGCGGCTAAGTGTATAAGAAAGAATTGCGAAGGTATAGAGATATTAATAAAACTTTTCTTGTAAAGCAATTGAGACTACCAAGAACTTCTCTCCACTAAGCCGACAACCAGCTAGTCTCAAACGTAAGGATCGTACTTTTACCACCAATATTGAGGAGACAACAGAAGTGCTAATGAGCACGCACTTTCTAGGCTGTCATGCTGACTCTATTCTAGCATAGGTAGAGCCTCCCAATTTAACTCCTAGTTAGGAAAATGGGAGATAGCAAACCGTGTAGTAGAACGAGAAGAAGTAGCCTGTCGACCAAAACCTTCCAACCTTTCAAATCATATCGGGGTTGGATGGCATTTTCCCGCAGTGGAACCTTCGATAGGTTGTTATCTCACCTTCAACGATCTTTTGGGGTTGTATCGCTTATAGATGCCTTCCTAAGAGCTGAAGGCAAGTAAAGAAAATATTCGTACCAAAACCAAGACATAGGAATCATTCCTAGCTAAATAGTATTGTCCCAAGGGCCCATGAGCCTCACATCCTTCCTTATGAAGGCGCTGGAAAGATTCTGTAACAAATAACTAAGAAAATATGTATTCATTAATCATTCACGGCATCCTAACCAATTATTCGCCCTACATTTTGTAGTGGGATGGATAAACAGATTGTTAGGCAATAAGATATCTGCTCTAGGTGTATTCATACACTGAAAGGGCACTTTTCATGAGACGACTTTTAACACTATAGGGGTAGCCCGTACTTAGACAGTATACTCTACAGTCGCATCAATACAGAGCTTCAAGAGACAATAATTAGAGGCTGTCCTTAAGACAGCATTTTGTAAACCACTATTGTAAAATGGACAACCTTGTAGGTCGACTTAGTGCAGCTAGCTTCTATGGTTCACGAAACACTTCCTGTCGAGAAACCAGACTAAAGCAGAGTTGTTTTGTTCAGAAAAACAGTACAATAGAGGTCTCCTGGGCACCACAACTTTTCCAAAAACTTTTCCGAAATTTGTTGGAGATGCATGAACGAGTATTACTACAATTTTAAAAAGTGTGTACAGTTGTAGTAATAGTACTAAATGTTTTTATCTGCAAAGAAAAAATTAAGTAGCCCAATGAAATGGTTATACCAGTACTGTCAAATATTAAATCCTAAAATAAAACACGTGACTATTCTACGCGTAATATGCCCGAATAATAAAAAAACTTAACATCCATTGTCACATTTTAATGAGAAATGATACATTATAGACGCTCTCTATCCCACACTCAAAGCATCGTTTCAACAGATGACGAAGACTAACTTAAAGGTTCTTAAGGAACGGGCATCCCACAGAGCGAATGGCAAAAACCGGCCCATCCCAACATTATGCCGAAGTATCGATAAGCCGCTTGCACCTTTTCATCTTGTTTAGAATTTAGTACAGGAGTCGAAAGTGACGAAACAGAAAATATAAGAAAAGCGAATAATGTTATTAAAAGAAGGTAGAAGAAACATAGTCGAATACATGACATTAAACAAAACAGTACGAAAAATGGACAGAGAAGACATACGACAATATAAAACCAAACTGACCGGAGAAGTATTGGAAAAAAAGCAGATATGTTAAAAGACGGCGGAAGTGCAGCTTTGGAAGAATTAGACTGTTTAACAAATTATTTCCTCAAGCTGAAAAAATGCCGTAGACATATTAATACACAAAAATGAGATATTGTACACTAGTAGAACTACAGACCCATTAGTTTACTATCCCAGATCTGCAAGTCATTATCCAGGATTATAATAAACCAATTATCAAAAGAGCTCGACCTCTACAAACACAAGAAACAAGCAGGTTTCAGAAACGGCTATATAATAATAAAATGTTTACAGAAGATCAGTCTATTAATTGAAAAAGTAATACCTATAGAATATAATATGCCACCCTGAATAGCATTCATTGACTACAAAAAAGCTTTTGATACCGTCGAAAACTGGGCTACCGTTAGAACGTTACGAAATGCTAGAATCAATAATAGATATTCGAATCTATTCAAACAAATCTATAAAAACGCGACTCTCCAGGTGAGTGTCACCCAAAGTATTCAAGTTAGTTTTAGAGTATCTCTATCTCTCTTTCTTTATGACGTTGTTTCCTTTCTATGGGTCCGTCGTCTTCAGCCTCCATCTTTCACGGTCCTTCCAGTCGCCTTGTTGAAGATCTCTTTCCTTACATGTTTTTCCATGTATATGACGAGCGATCGCTTCTTCGTCCTCCTTTTGGCGAAAAAATGCTTTTAAAAATGTAAAGTGGTATAACAGAAGATTGGAAAAACAAAAGAGGAATTAAAAATATGACTACTGACGTACATACTGCCTCATCCAGAGTAGAACTTCAATAAAACGAAGTACATGACGAATATAAAGCACAATGCAGATAGCATAAGATTAGAAAACAACCAGATTAAAAGAGTAGAGAAATACGACTATCTAAGATAGAATATCACAATTGGAAAAAGCGAATCAAGAACTACAAATAAAAAATAATGACCTGGGCAGTCTATGGAAAATTAACAGAAGTAATGGAAATGATTATACCTTTACATCTGTTCGAACTTTATAACCAATTTATTATTCCCCCGACAATATATGGAGCGGAAACCTAGGTGTTCCAAGATCAATAATGAAAAAAACTGAGAAAGAGCAATAAAAAGATAAAATGAGTTTGAAGGAGTGGAAGGTATAATTAAAGGAACAGCAACTCTGAACATGTAGCAAACGACCACAAAAAGCGGAGTGGAAAACTTATAAGATGAATACCATGGACGGAAAAGAGATATTTAGGGCGACCTTCATCACGATGGACTGATGATATTAAAAAGACGGTAGGACTAATGTGGTATAGGGTTACCCAAGACCGAGATATAAGAAAAATATTGGGGTGGCCTACACCCAAAGGATCGAAAACGGCCGACGAAGAAAAAAATGTATGCCCTGAATTAATTTGCACGGAAACTAGTAAATTTTGAATTACATTACAGATATTTCCAAGAAATACTGCTTAAGGATGTGTTGAAAGGACATTTCTTTCAAACTAGCAAAAATATTCGCACATGTTCCTCAAAACTGACTGTGTTTCGTTAACAATTTAGTCCAGGCAATGGGTAGTTTTACCACGCAAAAGGTCGTAACTAAATGAAATTTGGTGGGATCGTAAAATTTACTGTCCTGTACATAACTCTGAGTTTTCGACCTTGGGCGAAGACCGCTCGCGCCGCCATCTTGGATATATAGCGACCAAAATCAGTTTTTTGTAAATATCTCCGTTCCTATTGGTCCTACGAAAAAAAATTAAGGTTGTGAATTGAAGAGCATAAAATTGTACATAAAATATGTTCTAGAATTTTTTTTCATCAGACCAATAGTTTTTCAGATACAGCGCACCAAACGGAAGCGAGTAATGGTAACGTAGCGGTGGAGCAGACGTGTCCGTACAAAATAAAATGCAGAAAACTGTGCAAATGCATTTGATAATAATAGATATTTATGTGAAAATTACTTTGCACGTATCACTTAGCTCACATTTAAGCAGACAGATGCAGAAAAAAACGCTCCACCGCTACATTACCATTATTTTCTTGCGTTTGGCGGGCTGTATCTTGAAAATTATTGGTCTAACAGAAAAATGAAACATATTTTATGTACAATTTTATGCTCTTCAATTTATTTCACTTTTTTTCGTAGGACTAATGGAAACGAATATTTTGCAAAAAACTGATTTTGACCGCCATCTCTTCATGATGGCGGCGCGAGCGGTCTTTGCACAAGGTCGAAAACTTTTACGATCCTACCAAATTTTATTTGGTTACGACCTTTTGCGTGGTAGACCCCTTATTTTCGCTCCATTGCTTGGACTAATTCTATAGCAGCATTATTTATGGAATTAATAATGTTAACACGCAGAAGTTAGCGTTAGCTTTAGAGCCTTGTATATTAGTTAGATAAGGCTTGGGACAACGAAGGAATCGATTGTGATTGTTGGATCTACCCGCGTCGTGTATATAGATATTTATTACTGCCTACATGGCCTTAGAAACAAGAATTTTGCAATCAAATTTAAAAATGGTAAAATTAATAATTATAGTCGATTGAGTAAAGAAAATAAGAGTCGAGAGCTAAGTACGTTAACAAATAAGTAAACCACATTTTGAGTTTTATATTTATTACGCTACTTATACTACAATTCAAAATTAGAAAATGAGGTACGACTACAAGGCTTAGTTCACGACTGGTAACCCCGTTTTCACAGGTATCTCTTATTTTTAACGTTATAAACACTCTACGTCTCTGTGATTTCACCAACAGCATAGATACGTAGATACCTGTCTGTGCTGATGTCACGCCGGAGAGCTGAGGCCTCTTGTCTCGGTAATGCTAATAGACCACAAACAACTTATTCGAATATTTGCACTTCTTGAAACAATGTCATTATATGTATATAGTATTCCAACAAGAAAATGGAAAGCTATTTAAAATCAGGCCAGCATTGAGAACAGTCACTTCGTAATTTAATTCATAAAATGACTGTTTGATTGTCATGGAGTGACACTTCGATATTAACCTTCAAATTTGATATATGCATTGGGAATTTTGGAAGAGATATACGTTTTTCGACATTTTCTATGCTAGAATACGGTTTTAAAGACTAAGGTTAAACAACTAGTACCTACCTAAATCATGCGCAATGTTACAATGTCTTAACAAAATAGTTACATGTATACAATTTGCAGATGAACTGTCATTACTTCAAAGCTGCTTGACATTAGAAAATTCTTTATTGATTGTATGAAACCACCATAGACATGACTTACACTTTGCATGATGTACTTGATTTTAAACAGCTTTCCAATTTTTGATTAGAATACTAGACGTCAGTGAATTGGGCCACTTCAATTTTCTAGATACTGCATCAGTTTCACTAGAGACCATCCCTTTTTTTCATTGCACACGAACTGAGTTAGAGGTCTTGAACTAATATCGTTTTTATTATTTTAACATTTGCTCATTATTTTTGAGCAGCACTAATCAAAATACTCAGATATTAAGGTAAGAGATACAAAAATAAAATGAATAATTAATAGGTTGGCAACTAAACCTTTAACGAAGAATTTACATAAAATCTGAACTATTTATGCACACGTAAGAATGTGCCTGCGAACTACAAAGTAACCTACTGGAACAGCAGTTAATATTTGATAAGCCCCAAATAGGGTCAATAAATAAGGAACGCCATCCAGATCTGCGACGTCGTGCCGTTTTTTATTGTAAACCAAAACACGTGGAAGTTGCAGATGAGAAGTAAAGGGATGATCTCGTCCGCGTGTGATGTACGCGTTTCCGATATGAGTTATGGGCCCCCGGTGGCCGCGGCGACGACTTGCCAAGGATTGCTATCAAATATGCACGCCCATGTATATGTATGCCCCATGTAGTGCCCGTCCGCACCTTCGGCTGCCCCTGCAGGACTACTGCGGTACGTTCGCAGGAGGAATGTCAAAACATTCCTGAAATATGTACTTCCCTCCATCTGATGGAAGATTAGGCAAACTTGGCTGTGATGGATCGCCTTTTCTGGGAGTATTGGCACGAGCCGGTAATTTGCTGGCTGAATTATTATCCACACGCTCTGATATTGCGTTTGTTTGGAGTAGAGGGAGTTTAGGGATGTAACGTTAAACGTTAAGTGATAGAATAATATTGCACTTCATATTGCTTATGCCCTCAGAAAAATATAACAAGAGTAGATATACCCCTAGATTTACTAAAATTTTGTTCCACAGTAGCTCCATCACCACGATTTCTTAAAAGATCTTGTTAAAATGTAACTTCCACATTAACACCAATCAGCATACAAGTACAGAAAACAAGCATATGAGGAATAATTACGAAGGTCCCTGGCAAATTATTCTGCTTAACATTTAAGTACATGACCGCATAGCTATACTTGCAACAATAGAAAGGGAGCGATATCAGTAATCGATTACACAATAATAATAGAAGGGTTATTCCAAAGCAAGTGAAACCCCGCAGTTAAGTGTAAAAACCCCTACATAAATTATCTAGTCATCCAGGTTGGGGTGAGACGATGGAACTGCTCCCAATAGCTAGTTAAATGAAAATATTGCATAAAATTCGTTAATACGTCAGAAGCCGAATTTTTAAGATGGAAAAAGCTACGAATAGTGAATTCTGATACGTGCAGGGACTAAACACAAAACAAAAGGAACTATTCCATCAGTTGTTAAGATACAAAATGTACATAATCGTACTAAGGGAAGCTAAACAAAAACGCGGCGGAAGACTTCATTCTCTATAGTGGGTAGGCATAGATACAAAAGCTAATGTAGAAGAGACGGTGGCACTGAATAGGAAGTGGTCAAGAAAATGTTTAAAACTGGACAGATGTAAACGACAGCCTTATCATCCTGTAAATAAACCCTTAAGGATATACTATAGTAATAGTATCTAAGCATATATACTCCAAACGATGAAGCAACTATTCAAGCGAACGAGTTTATAAAATCAATGGCGAATGTACTTGATAGGATTGAAAATAAAAAGGAGGGTTATTATATGGATGATTTGGCAATACGGCAAAGACACAAAACCACAATTGAACCCGGTTTAAAGATATCAGAAAACAATTTTCTCTAAGAACACTAAATAAATTTTAACGGTACAAGAACTTGTTATGGGCTACAACAACATTTACGACAACGCCCCAGCTCATACCGGTATCTACGAAAAGCCACAAAAAAGCTAGACGATCAGCGCGTACAGTATCTCAAAATCGGGAATGTAATTCACATAGGAGCGCTGCCCAGCCCATAACAAGAGATGCCGGCTAATCTACAGCGGAGCGAGGGGTGGTCCAACACGAGATAACACAAGGGCAACAGCCTAATTAACGGTAAACAGATCTAAATTGATTAGGTGCCACCAAAATTCCATAACGATGAACGAGAATGCACAGGTAGACTCACCGAGAAACAGGGAAGCATATGAATCCACCTTACGATTTTAAACTTGGCAGTAATCTGGACAGCTAGCTGGTTCAGCATCATCGGACCTACCTTTTTAAAATCCACTTGGTCAACTGACCCAACTTTTCTTTCAACTGTAAAATATAAGCACACAAGTCGCATGCACAATAACAAAGAAAACAACAGTGAAATTAACATGACATGTTTTGACCAAAATATTTGAATATGTAGGCAAAGGTACAAGTAAATATAAAATGTATATACGGCAGGTGGGTAAATTGCGCAACGTCTTAAATATATTGCCATACATTCGGTAAACTCTGACAAACGATATAAAGAGTGAACTATAAACAAATGGCGGTAATAAAGGGCGACATTCAACTACATCAAGTAGCGGTTGTTGCACACGACAAGGACTACCGCATAAAGTTAATCAACAACTATGTAAACTGACGGTATATGAAAGTTAAATGATGAGTTCACAACTATAACGATTTGACAATTATTGCTAAAGGTACACAATGAAAGCTAAATAACCGAGACGCAACACCAACTTCCCTATATTTCAATGAAGCACACTGTATATATGTTCAATGGCACATTAAATGTTAATAATCTATACAAACGAAAGCTGTAAGAAGTCTGGCTGTGCGGCAACCAATGTCCTAAGCTGCTGTGACGGCTACGGTATCCAGATACTGCAGCGGACGAAACGTAAGGCATACTGCAACATCAAAACGGGCTGCGGGAGCTGGAAACATGGAGAATTTATCCATATGAGACGTAATGCACGAAAGGCAGAACGGTAAAACGATAGCTTCGCCAACACAACACTGTTAAAGGGTCCCCAACAAAGGAATTCGTCTAATCGACGCGAAATATAAGAGTTTGCGGCTTCGCGGCAAAAACGGTAACCCAAAAGGCTTACGGTAATCTAACAACGACACCCCAAACGGACACGTAATGACCTAAAGATGCGTAACGCAGGCACAAATACAATTCGCACACAGACTAAACCACACAAAATTTTAAACAGCCTCGCAAGTGCAGCCTCAAAGGGCGCACCGCGAAAAACCCACTTCAAAACCAACTGTTGCGAGCGAAGGCCGGGATCCAACTGAGCTGACAAAACAGCGCCGTACGGCGCGCGATCGATGAAAAGGCTGGCCCTCTCTCTCGCACCCATGGCCGTTGTATGTGAAATTCATATCGAGGAACGTTCAAGATAAGCAAATATACAAAATAATTGCCTCTCAGATTCGACGGCGGCAAGCGGATGACACAGTTGAGTACGGTATGAAGCCAATAAAGGTTTGTATAAAATTCGATATGCTTAAATTCAGCCGGAATCATACGAAAAACTTATATACAAGTGGGGTAGTAATTTGGAAAATAGGCTAATTAGCCGTACGTGCGTATAGTTTAAAAAATGTTCTGACACTCCCCTTACTTGAAAGAGACTTCCCAGAAGTCTCTTAAACAAAACCAACGAAACATTTTGCTACCACACAACAATCACTCAAAAGAAAAACCAAAACAAACAAAAAATAATTGGAAACGATAACATGCACCCCCAAAATAATTACGCACTCAGGCTACTAGATAGGGTGCGAAAAGTAGGAAGCGAGAAGGGGAAGACGAAAGACCGGATACGCCAGTAAAAATACGAAAACTTATGTCAAAATAGGTTCTGTGCACCTGCGCACATTTGAGACCAACCTACCAATAGAACATAGGGAAATGCACGTAAATAAAATGGAAGTCCAAGATCTCACCCAATTACCCATATTACCGAAATATTGGCCCAATACCGCTAAATACGGACTATAAAAATTAAAAACTTTATGAGAAAACAGCGTTACCAGTCGTGAGCTGAGCCTTTAGTTGTACCCCATTCGCTATTTGTGTAATGGAAAAAGAAGTTTCCAAGCAAATGGAAAAAGAAGTTTCAAAAACGAAAACCATAATTTTAAATACTATTCTAGTATAGATGGCTATACGAATCCGAAGATTTAATAAATCGCGTTTTAATCTACGTCATAAATATAAAATTCGAAATATGGCTTATTTATTTATTACTAACGTACTTAGTTTTCTACTCCATTACTCAATCGATTATTATTTTTTTACGACAATAGTTTTAAATCAAAGTATTGGTTGTAGAATCAATTATGGTACGTGGTACGCAATTTTAATTGTTTATAAATAAAAGATAGCCGTAAGTCCATGTCTTCGTAATTAATTAACCTTCCAATAATGTTTATGGCACGATCTGAAATTAGTTTTGGTTGTCACTACGAATCTGCACGTTTTCAAGCAGAGAAAGTACCACACCTTGTAGCAAATCTTTGATTTCACTTAAAGTATTTGAAATGCAACGTGTTTTTAAATCATTATGAAATCGCATGGATATTTTCTTGCCTCATAAATGTAATTTATAAACTATTATTCATAACAACAGGGTAAGTTACTACAGAATATGAGTTATATATTAATTCAAATATTGTAACATTTTAGTTGTCATTAATTTTGAACCGAAGGAATTTCTAGCAAATTTAGAATAGAGAGGAGATCGTTATAATTTTAGTAACGTAGGGGATTTTCATGTGCGAAAAATTCTTTAAATCAGCAGAAGCAGTTTACCCAGAATTTTTAATTCTATAAGACTTAAATATAAAAACTAAAACAACAGAAGAGCATTAAAAGAAAAACAGATGATGTTCTAAATTGAGAATGATTCTTAGAAAATAATGAACCCGGAGATATGTTTCTGTATGAAACTTGGACTCTTAAGGAGCTGCAATAAAATCATGGCAAAATAATAGCAAACGATACGTTGCTCTTTATGTTTATGGCAGCAATGTAGTTATTAAGAATACAAGCTTACTGTTTGCATTAAAAATAACGGATATTCATTCAGCTTCTCATTTGGCAGCTTTTATCGTCCACTCTTAAACGTAATCCTCTTCTATTTCCCTCCACATATTTCTATTCTGTGCTTTCTGAAGCCAATGCGTATCTGCGGTTCTAATGTCATCTATCCATCTCTTAGTTATCCTTCTTACGCTCCTCTTTCTTTGCATTGACCTTTATCTTAGTATTCTTGCTCACTAATAAGGTTAAATGAGAGATAATTTGTTTTTTAAGTAGATTAGAAAATTCTGGTTTGTATTTTAGAGCCTACAGTAATTATTATGGACAATGCACCATATCACGTGTGTTGATGGAAAAAATAACTAACCCAGGATCGCTAAAACTTAAAGCTTTCCGGTGGATAACTTACAATAAAACATTGCTTGCCAAAAGTATGAATAAATATGAAGTTTTATAATTCGTTAAAGTAAACAATGAAAACTAGAAATACTATGTTGTTGATAAATACGGGGGAAACAGCGAGAAGTGGGTATCTCAATTATTAACGTATTGCTTTGATTTTGATGCTACTGAATCAATATAATAATATGGGCACATGATAATAGTATATTATACAGGGTGTCGAAAAAAGGGTTAAATGCTTGAAGGGAATATAATATGATAAAAAACAAGTTAAAAAGTCTTAATATACTCGTCATGATTCTAATCAACCGTTTGAGAGATAAGATGGATTTTTTTCGATAGCTTCAATAAATTATTTTTTGCACTACTAGTCTCAGAACGCATCGTTATTGGCCTATTTTTAGGTCGTGAAGTTGATTTTCTCCACCAAGGGAGAGAAAGTAAAATAAACAATTTTCACCGTGGTAACTAATAAATTGCTAAGTTACCAAATATGACTATTTCAATTTTGACGTTTTAAAGAGCTGTATTGTTAGGTTGACAGTTAAAATATTTTCGAAATTTGTTGAGAATTTAGGTATCAAGCTGTTTGGTAGTGCAAAAAATAGTATATACACCACGATAGCGAATCGTCTTATAACCTTCGCGCTTTAGATACTTCGCGCTGCGCGCTCAGTATCTAATATGCGCTCAGGTTATAATACTACGCTTCGCTACCTTGATGTATAATATACTATTGTGTATTTAATAAATTTGTCAGTTTGCCGTGCCATGCTCACGCTGTTTCTTGATAGCTTAAAATGCATCTCACAGATTTTTTTCTTCTAGCCTCAAATTTATTGTATTCGAAATTATTTACTTCAAACATGAAAATAATGCAACATGTGTGAAAAATATAACCTATACCAAAGAGCATATACTAATTATAAGAATGCAGTAGATGGCGTTATGAACTAAAACTCAGTTTTACACTAAGGGTATATAAGTTTGTGTGACTGTTCTTGTTTTATAATAATTTCGTCCTATATAATTCAAATAAACGTTAGTAGGTAAGGGGGCCCCTTACCTACTAACGTTGTAGGTCAGATTTTTTATCCACTATTTATCGATTTTCATTTTATATTTTTAGGAATTTTTAAAAATATTTGATTTTCAGATGGCTGTATAGATGACTTTGTTTTGACCAACCACGGCCAAAGTTATCATTACTACTTAGTTCCAAGTACTGCATGCTTATTTGAAAATTAGTATAACTAATGTAACGTAACCGTCGCCTGCGTTGATTAACAAAAACTGCGTCTTAGTGAAGCCTGCCAGCTAGCCGAATGTCGGTTATATGCAAACGTCGCCTGCGTACATATACAAAGCCTGCCAGCTAACCTGTTTTGACATTTATTGCAATAGTTCACATTTGTCTCATTGGCGCTAGTTGACACAATTTGACGTTTCAAATTTAAAAACTTGTGTTTGGTTAAAACATTATTGAAAATGTCTTGTCTTATCGCGAATTTCTATCAAATATGGAATATTTTTGTAGCTGGATAAAGGCTATCACTCGAGGGGTAAATATAAAAGGTACCAGTGCTGTGGTGGATAAAAATCCTGCATAAATATTTGGACAAATTTCCATTGCTAATTATGTTAACAGCGGCTAGTTATAATTTTCAAATTTCGTGTCACAGAGGCTTTAATTAAGCATTTCTGCATTGATAGCGGTTTGTGATAGAAATTTAATTTCAAATGACTGTTTAGTTATTGTCAGCGAAGGGATAAATGTATGATAAATTACTAACTTCAAATCGTAATTTCTATTTAAGATGATTTTGAACCTCCTAGTGACAGATCAAAGGTGTGTTCATTGCACTTCGCTGCCACTGAATAGTTTCTGGATTCACGAGGCAGACGAATCTTGAAAAATAATGCGATTCCAAAAATTTAAAAAACAGGTAAAATATACACGATAAAACCATGCTTTTACTATATTTATATTTTAATCTAGATCTAATGCCCCCTCCTATTTCCGTTCCACATGCTTCTATGCTTATTCCAAGCAATGAATCCCGAATGGTAAGCAAATAGATCTACGTGTATTTTTTAATTTTGAATCCCTATTTCTCCTTGTAATAGAACCTTAAGGTCCCTTGTGAAAGTCAGTCCTTAATAACCAAAAATGAGGAACTTACCTTGCTGTGTGACAAGTATAAATCTGAAATTTAACGCTTAAATAATCAGTTAAACAGTCAGTCGGTAAATATTTCTTTATTAACTATTATTAAATACATACATCAGTAACTTATTTTTATAGAAAAAAGTGATGTTGCAGTACAAGTTAATGTTCAATGTGGTGAGACAACACAGTTGCAGAGAGAAAACGCATTACTGCTGAGAAAGAAAGAAATAATTAATGAGAAACTTAAAAATGTACAAAGTTTTTTGACCGTTATATAAAGGTTTTGAAGAAATTAGAAACCCTTCGAGAAGATGCAAACAATAATAATCCTAGGGCTATATTCGTTTTAGATCAAATACACAATTATGGCCTTAAATCTCCAAGCTGGTCAGATATGACCATACGAATGTGTGTTGCTTGGAGGTTCTCATCAAAGGCTACGAATTAGGCAGACGATATTTGATTCGGGTCCCCTATCGTTCTACTATACAAAAATTAGTTTGCAGTCCTATTCATATACTAATCACATTTTTCATTAATAACGGCCAGTGTTCACAATCGCTATCTATATAAACAGTTACGAAGAAAGAAATTTTATTATCAAATTGAGTTAAGATCTTGATAATTATAAAACTAATACTGTATGATGAACAGTATTAGTTTCCCTTTGTGAGGTCATCCAATTAAAAATTACAGCCTTCAACATTTTGTGAACTTTCAATTAATATGTCTTCTTCTTCGGCAGCCTTTCTTCGCCCACTACTGGACAGTGATGGCAGTTTCTGCCAAGCGTTTCCTTTATATAGTCTATCCAACATCTACGTGGACACCCCACGGTTCTCTAGTGATTGCGGTCCCCACTACATGATGCGTTTAGTCCACCTATCGTTTCCTTCTCTTGCAATGTGCCTCACCCAATTCTATAAATTCGTCTGACAATATCGAAATCTTTGATTCTGATAATGGGAGTTTAGCCGAGGGTCAATCTGGAGCTTGATATAGGAAACCATGAACAAATTAGAGACAAGCTGAAATTTGGTATATAAGTTTTTATTGGGGTCCTTAAAATACCACCAAACCCCACCGGTAATCCGCCGTGCCTGTCACCCCTAAACAACCCCCGAAAGGAGTGAAAATCGGAATATTTTTAGTTTTTTGGCAATATCCTAAAACAAAGCTA
Organism: Agriotes lineatus; assembly: GCA_940337035.1. Taxonomy (NCBI): domain Eukaryota; kingdom Metazoa; phylum Arthropoda; class Insecta; order Coleoptera; family Elateridae; genus Agriotes; species Agriotes lineatus. The sequence continues at coordinate 95,933,367 of OW679199.1, forward strand.
TATACGAAAAAATATGAAGACAAAAAAATTAAAGAGCATACAATTTCCTCCGATCAGATATAGGAATGTTTTAAATGCGAGCTAGCATCATACCCTCCTTTTTTGGTTGATAACGGGTCATTGAGAAAGACAACTAAATCTTCTTTATTCAAAATATTTGATAAACTGTACCCAACCGTATAGAGCATTTTTCAGAATTCGTACTACACTACGTGATTGATGGAGGTCAGTCATATGGCAAAACCAGCAACTTATTTGGATACTTTTTCTCAATACTACAGCTACATTACTTATCATCATGGACATAGTGTAACTGTAGAATTTGATGGATACCAGCAATTAAGTGCAAAAACAATAGAACAAAATCGTAGATCCATGGGTAGGAAAACGGCAGCAACTGTAGAAATCCTTAATAATTCATCAGTTGTCAAATTTCCACAGTACAGGAACTTTAGACGAAAAATAGTCTCATTGCCGGAAAAATTTATAGCGAACTATAAGTTGGTGTACACGTACCTTTCAGCTCCCCAAACAATCTGTGAAAAGTCCCAAAGATTGCTGTGTATGCATAACTTTTGACAGCGGAAGAACGGCCCAAAAAACTACCTTTTTTCGGTTTTTTGCCAATATCTATGAAGTGTACTTATAAAAAAGAAAGAACGGAAAATTTTCTCCAAAAAAGGTAATATAAAATTTATCGATAACACTAATAGTTTTTACGTAATTGGGCATTGAAGCTCCGATAAAAGTTTTGTATTTTAGTGCATATAATGATCAAACTATAGTTGTCTGTGCGTGATCTGCCACACAGAACGCACTACGCATCGGCGCCCAATTCTATCGATAAACTTTATATTTTTTTGTAGAGAATTTTCCGTTCTTTCTTTTTTATAAGAACACTTCATAGCCATAGGATCGCTGGAAACGAAGATATTGACAAAAAACCGAAATAAAGTGCTTTTTTGAGCCGTTCGTCCGCTGTCAAAAGTTATGCATACACAGCAATCTTTGGGACTTTTCACAGATTGTTTGGGGAGCTGAAAGGTACGTGTACACCAACTTATAGCTCGCTATAAATTTTTCCGAAGTGAAATGCTAAACTTCCTGGACTATTGTGGGAAAAGGGAATTAAAATTGTATATTCAGATGGTGATGCGGATACGCTTATAGCAACAACTGCTACAGCACCTAGTGAAACGTGAGAAAGGGCCGTATTTGTAGTAAGTGAAGATACTGATGTAATGGTTCTATTGATCCACTACGCTAAACAAAATTTGTATATGCTACGCCCAGGAAGAAGTTCAAAACCAAATAAAATTACTAATATTTCAAAGTTGCAGCATAAGTTGGGACCTTTAAAAAAATTTCTTCTTGCCATGCACGCCATTTCCGGATGTGATACTACATATGGCCTGTTTAACAGGGGAAAAATTAATTTGGTCAATACTGTGGAAAAGAAGAAGTTGTTTGATCTTCTTGAAGAATTTTACAATCCAAATATATACAAAGACAGATTGAGGACCTTAATTTCATTTCATTTTTTATTTCTGTATACGTCAAAAATAGAACAAGTACCGATTTGAATAACGTCAGATACATTCTCTACCAGCAGTATGTAGCAAATAAAAGTTTAAATAAAGATTTTAATCCGGCTTTGCTTCCACCGATCATCAAAGCAGCTCAATACCATGCATTTAGGATATTTCATCAGGTAAGTCCAGCAACCCTACATACATATCTTGTTTACATGTATGATTAACTTGTAGGTTCAAGCATTGTTGAATAATAGCTTACCACTCCAGGACTGGGGATGGATTTCTACTGATTCCGGAATCTCTCCAGTCCAGATGGATCAAGATATAGCCCCCCAATGGACCCTTAAAAAATATTTGTTTATCAGGTGTTGCAAAAATGCATGCACATGTCGTAAAATGGGCCTAAAGTGTACCTTGGCATGTGGACAGTGTAACGGTATTACCTGTTTTAATAGGGCGGTTGAGGATTTACAGGCGGATGACGACATCTAAACATGCAGATAAATTATATTGGATAATAAGTCATTAAAAACATACATTACATTCATTTACGTAAACGTAACCTGTAAGTATTTTAGTTTATTTAAAAAAGGCAACTGTGCTACTTACTACATAAAAAACTCATATTTTATGTATTATTATAGTTTTAATGTGTTTTGGTGTAAAAGACGTAAGATGTATTAATGTAATATAATTATTTTGTGATAAATGTGTATTTTTACAAAAAAACAGTTAGTAAAAATATCATAACTCCGCCACTAGTAAAGCAAAATATAACTGCTAAACAAGGTTTTATAGGAAATGATATGCTCTTTTCGTATATAGCTTTGTTTTAGGATATTGCCAAAAAACTAAACAAAAATCCGATTTTTACCGCTTTCGGGGGTTGTTTAGGGGTGACAGGCACGGCGGATTACCGGTGGGGTTTGATGGTATTTTAAGGACCTCAATACAAGTAGTAGTAGTAGTTGTGGGGAGACCGAAGTCTAGCAAGTAGGCCACCATAGGCACTTTTTGCCAACCCCATGCCATCCCCTCAACCGCCTTCATTATCGTCCTCTTCGATGGGCTCTTCTCCCTGCTTAAACCTTCCTGATTTTCTAATGAAGATCAGAATTTCGGCCCAGGATAGGGAGTTCAACTCTTCCATTCGAAGCGTAGGTGCTCCAAAGGTTCTATACCTCAGTCGCTGGTACGCTTCGCATTCTCCCAAGTAGTAAAAGGACGTTTCCTCGTCCCTCCCACATCTTGGGCAGATGGGATCTTCCTCTACTCCTATCAGTGTTAGGTGTCTCCTTAGTTTACAGTGGCCTGTCAAGGTCCCTATCAAAAGATTTGTGGTTCTTCGGCTCCTTCCCATTAGCCAGACCGATTTCTTTGAATCAAATCCCGCTATGTGGTACTTTGCCTGACGACAGCCCCTGCATCCTTTCCACTTTTCCTCGCTGGTCTTGTAGGCCCACCCGGTTAGGGCTGCTGAGACCTGCTGCTGAGACCTGCTGCCTTGTTATACTCAAAAAAAGTTCCAGTCCAAAACAAGTTTCCCCGGCTCCGAGTTTGGCTAGTTCGTCCGCCTTCTCGTTGCCTTGGACCCCCGTGTGTCCCGGGACCCAGATGAGCTCGACGTCCTTTTCCCTTGCCAATTCGGCTAAAGCATCTCCACATTCCTGGACAAGAGCTGATCTTGTCCTGGCCGAGAAGATTGCTTTTAGTGCGGCTTGGCTATCGGAGCAAATATAAATTTTTTGCTCTGGGGATATCCTGACCTCGTTCCTTGTTGCCACCGATAGGATGACATAAACTTCTGCTTGGAATACCGTGGTGAATCTTCCTAAAGCATAGGTTTCTTGCACCCCCCCCCCCGGCCTTCCATATAAATTCCTGCTCCAGAGGATTGCCTTTCCGCACCTCGAAAACCATCCGTGTAGCATATCAAGCCATTCGACTGGAGCTTAACCCTTTTTTGCTCCCACTGTTTCCTTGTTGGGATAGTGAGAGAGCAACCTTTTTCTAAGCATGGCCCGTGCGAACTCCCTGGTCATTCCATAGCCCCGTATCCCGCATTCTGAGGTGGGTAGCCATGGCCTCTCTCTTTATCCAAGTGTCGAGGCCCGGGAGTCCCAATATTACCTCCAGTGCGGCTGTTGGGGTTGTCCTCATTTCCCCTGTAATTCCGAGACAGGCTAGTCGTTGAACCTTTGCCAATCTTACGGAAATACTGGGGCGCTCTACACTAGGCCACCAGACCACTGAGCCGTACTGAACTGTGTAGAGCCAGCGCAGAATCTTGGGGTTTATCCCCCACTTCCTGCCTATAACTCTGCGCAACTGCCATAAGGTCGTTGTCGACTTCTTCAGCGTCCTGTCGACATGCGACCTCCAACTTAATTTGCTGTCGAGGATTACCCCCAGGTACTTAACCTCTTGGACTAATGCAAGTGGTCTTCCGTACATAATGGGTATCCTCAGACCCTGAAGTTTTCGTCTTTTTGTGAAGAGAATGATCTCAGTTTTTAGTGGGTTTACCAACAGACCTTTCTCTTCACACCATCTTTCAATAATCCTGCAAGCTACCTACATTCTATCGCAAACGACGTTTAGGAACCTGCCAGTAACAAGTACCAGTCCATCGTCTGCGTATGCTTGTGCATAGAAGCCCTCTTCCGTTAGGCATCCTAGTAGACCGTCCATTATAAGACACCACAGGTGAGGTGAGAGGCAACTGCCTTGCGGGCAACCTCCCGTCACCCTGGCCCTCACTGAACAGTCCCCTAGGTTTGCCGTCACGGTTCTTTGCTCCAGTGCTGTTCTCACCCAACTGACCAGAACGGGATGGGTTTCCATGGCCTGTAAGGCTTGACATATTGTAGTCGTTCTTGCTTTGTCAAATGCGCCTTCAATGTCAAAAAGTACTGCAAGGGCCACTTCCTTATAGTGTAGTGCCCTTTCGACCTTGTGCACGACAGCGTGGAGTGCAGTTTCGGTCGATTTTCCACGTCTGTATGCGTGCTGATTCCTGTGGAATGGGTATGTTCTTATTACCCTTTCCGTTAGATGCCTATCAATGATCCTTTCCAAGGTCTTTAAAAGAAAGGATGTAAGACTAATGGGCCTAAATGATTTGGCAGTTGTGTAGTCCTCCCTTCCTGTCTTGGGAATAAAGACTACTCTGGCTGCCTTCCACTGTTCTGGGACCCATCCCATTGCTACGCTGGCCCTATATACCCTTACTATATGTGGAAGAAAGATATCCAGGCCTTTCTCAAGCAATGCTGGGAAGATCCCATTTGGCCCCGGCGACTTAAAGGAATCAAACTCCTGTACTGCCCATGTGACTGCACCTTCCGTTATAATTCCCTCAGCGAACTGCCAGTTCTCTATAGGAACTGGTTCCTGTTCCGCTATGGGTGCTAATTTGATGGCGCCGTCTCCTGGAAAGTGGACTTCCAGGAGGTGTTGTAACGACTCCTCTCTGGATGTTGTCCACATCCCATCGGCCTTTTTTAACGCTCCTACTGTTTGACTAGTTTCGCGCTTAAGATTTTCATCAGTCTAGCAGAGTCTGAAACTGAGTTTAACTCTGCACAGTATTTCTGCCAGATAGATCTTTTGCTGCGCTTTAACTTATTTTTAAACCTATTCTTGGCCATTTTGAAAGTGTCCCATGAGGCCTGTGTTCCTTCTTTGATAGCTCGATTAAAGATTCGCCTGGATTCCTTGCGCAGATCGGCTAGAGTGCCGGTCCACCATGGTACCCTACGAACTCGAGCCTCCCTGAAAGGACAAGCCTCCTCATAACCTGAGACAATTTTACTTGCCAGTTGCTCTACGTCTTTACTTAATTGTTCTTTTGTGCATATACCTTTCTCTGGTTGGCCTCCTTGGCAAACGAGACTGGAACGATAGCTTTCCCAGTCTGTTGCCCTGGGGTTCCGGTAGGGAATTTCCAGAGGCTTGTCGGAATTCATTTCTATTCTGATCATACGATGATCAGATGTCACGATATCCGACGTCACTTTCCAGTTTTCAATATTGATTGAAAAACACCTAGAGGCCACTGTAATGTCAATTACCTCCTTTCGGATGCTATTGACAAAAGTGGGCTCTGTACCTTTGTTCATTATCTCAAGATCCGTGGACGCCAAATATTCTAGTAGGGTTTCGCCCCGAGGGTTAATGTCTGAGCTCCCCCACACCGAATGATGTGCATTGGCGTCACATCCGACAATTACCGGAAGACCTTTCTCTCGCAAACGATATTAAGCGTTCGAATTCCTCCGTAGGTATACGCGCGTCATCCGAAGGAAAATAGGCGCTTCGTACTACTACCTTATGATTTCTACCACCTACCTGATACTCCAGAACCGCTGCAGTGAGGTTCTTGGTTCCCAGCTGCGGTAGTGGTACCATGCTGAGATCCCTGGACACCATGATACAGGTCCTGGGTCGATCATTTACTTCCTCGTCAACCACTACATCGTAGTTGGCCATCCTCAGTCCCCTGACCTTATTCCTGTAAACATACGGTTCTTGAATGAGGACTATTTCTCTCCTGCCAGTTAGGGCGCTCATCAGCTCTGCCGTAGCGCCCCTACTGTGCTGAAGATTGATCTGACTTACCCGCAGTAAATCCATTATGGGGAGTTAATGGTGCGGGGGCTGTGGTCCTTTCAGTTGTCCTTCTTGGCCTGCTTTGACATGCCGGCCTCAGAAGAGTCCTGGCGGACTGCTCCACTCCACGCCGGCACCCTTCGCACTGCGATAGTAACCAACTGGTAGTAGAGCTGCCACCCAGACTCCTCCAGAGTTCGGACAGTGTCTCCGCTGACCATGAAGGTCAAGAACCACCCTCCTGGTCTTCCTGTCGTCTGAACATGCCTCCATTGCTCCACTCTTAGTGAGCGGTTCTGCATGGAAAGCATCTGCCTCAGCTTTTCCAGGTCAACCTCCTCTTGGCTTCTGAGCCAGAAACCCACCTTCTCTGGCCATAGTGCCTCCGATGCCCTTGTTGGGGCAAAGGTGACCCCCTCGGCACTGAGAGGTGTCCAGCCCTCCAGCCATCTTGCTGAGGTGTCGTCCTGGGCAGTGACTAAGAACCAGCCTGGTTCCACTAGTCCTGAGTTCCTAAACCGGAGTTCTGGCCCCTGGGGACCCCCTTCGGGGCCTGCCATGGCATTGAACATCTCGGCAACTATGTTCGCTCTAATCGCCTCAGCTACCTTTGGGAGAACCTGGCCATCTGGTCGGTCAGACCTGATTACAACCTGGTTCTCCCTATTAGGCGGCTTCGGCTCCGTTGCTCGCTGGGACTTAGCCGTGGTTTTTCTCAAAGAATGAAAAGCCTTGGCTTTCCCTGCTTGCTTCGATAAGCTTTTTGGCCTTTTTTCACTGCCTCTGGGGGAGTGTCATCACTCCTCGGTCTCTTAATGGTCGGTCGGGTACCTGAAGGACCTGGTTGGCCTTCCGTTACCCTGACTCGTCTCATGGAGTGCGTGATGAGCTCTATGGGTTTGCGTGCAGCAGCCCCTTTTGCTCTCCTCGCCTCCGGACCTCTTATTTTTCCCGAGGGCTGTCTCTGCAGCTTATATGGGCCCCTAGGTTGCTGGCCCTGGCCACTCTTTGGAGAGTCGCCTGGACTTGCTTCCCTAGGACCCTTGTCAGCCGTTTCTTGGGAAGGGTGTTCTGCCTGGCTTACCTGGGCCGATGGACCATGGCCTTCCCGCAGTTCCCTCCGTTTTGCCCTCTCTTCTCGCCTCTTAAGCGTTTTGGTCTTTCGCTTATTTTCCTTTCGCTTCTTTTTGCGACGGGCCTCCATAGCCGCTTTATCCATGGGGGAAACGCTAGTCTCCCCCTCGGATTCGCTGCCTGATGACCCGAGAAGCAGTTCCTCTTTCTCCGAATTTATTTCGGAGCCTTCCTCTGTTACTTTTTTGGAGCTAGGGTGCTCCAGGTTTTGTGGCACGTTTGAATCATAATCTATGTTTTGTTGTTCCTTTGCTTAAGTTTTGGGGATGGTGTGTATTTTGTTTCTGTTTGTACTTGTTTTGTGTTAGAGTGCGTGAAGTAGTATGAGTGATTGCTTTGGGGTTGGGGTCCTCCGTGTACCAGTTTCCGCGAAATATTATGGCAGAGCTGGTCCCGATTAGGAGGTCTGGGCCGCCGCTGACAAAGCCCCCCGAGATACGCAGCAGGGCCCTATTCCAGGCACCACCTGGCACTACTATATACCACGGGATTTTTCGACGGTTGAAAGGGAAGCCCCCTACGCTGGTTAGGAAAGGGTGGCCCCCTATACTACCCGTCGGCCCAGGTGTGCCATACCTGGTTTCTAAGCCAGCTACCACTGCCAGATCAACCCAACCAGGGCCCCGCCTCGATACTTCTTGAAAAACGGAGATACCGGTCTTCCCTGCCCCCGTGTACATGTTGTGTAGATGTGTTTATTGGGTGTATGTGTAAATGTGTGTGCTGTCCTTTTAGGTCGCCTCTTACGCCAGGCAGGACATAGCGTGGGACTATTCTACGGGTCTAAGCCCGGCGCCGGACCCCACTCGGCGGATTACCGGTGGGGTTTGGTGGTATTTTAAGGACCTCAATACAAACTCATATACCAAATTTCAGCTTGTCTTTAATTTGTTCATGGTTTGACTGGATCGAGCCTGGGCTAGTGGTGATACCAACGGAGTAATAAATATTGCAGAAGATTTTAATCTTTCATTTGTAGAATGCTTCGAACTATTTTTTACTAAGGAAATTATCGACATTATTGTCGGTATGTCGAACTTGTATGCGCTGCAACGCAATCACGGACTAAATCTTGCACATGATGAAGTAAAATTATATATTGGCATTTTATTACTGATCGGTTATATGACTCCAAAACATATATGAATGTTTTGGAAATAAAGTTAAATACCCACAACGAAGCGATGGTAAACAATATGCGAAGAAATCATTTCTTTGAAATGCAAGAATATTTACATATGTCCGATAACTTTCACTTACCTGAAAATGATACATTTGGTAAAGTGAGATACTATTTCAATTTATTGAACAACAATTTTGTACAAGATTTTCCTCTTATTGCCGCTTCACATGTATCAATTGACGAAACCATGGTGCATTATTACAGAAGGCACAGCACAAAGCAGCACATGCATGGTAATCCAATCAGATTTGGCTATAAGTTTTAGTCGGCTGCAACTCGCAACGGATACCTTACAACATTTGAACCGTACCATGGAGCTAAGTCAGCCCAGCTTCCAAAGCAGGAAAGAGTACGGACTAGGAGCGTCAGTAATTCTTGAATTGGCACCACGGTTACCAAATAATGTGGGGTGTTTTGATACTGTAATGACGGAACATAATCATGGTGCAACAGAAACAATTTGAGACAACCGTTTGGCTAAATGCACGGACGACAAATTAAGGAATGGGACATAAGACTTCTTGCAAATCTATGCTGACATCAAACGGCTTTTATAAGAGTGGAGAACGTTCAATCATTATACAGGGTGTTTCAGAATAACTGTTCCTAATTCTCAGAATTGAGAGAGGGTATGTTATTCAACACTTTTTAATAATAAACTAGTGTTCGGAAATACTTCCGTTTCGAGATATGACATTAACGAATTGAGTACTTGAAATACTCTCAATGTGAAAAGTAACGATTTTGTTGATTTCCAGCGGTTGCAATTTTTATTAATATTCAAAAAATGGTATTACACAAAAATTATAAGAATTGTTCAAAATTATGGCCGCCATTGTCGACACACAAGGTATAACGATGTGTGATTGACCGACGAATTCTTCGAAATATCTGCGGGCGATCACGAATGTCATCAAAAGCAAGAATAATTCGTGCCACTAACTCCTCTGCTGTGTCCACTGGTGTCGCATAGACGAGTGATTTAATATGACCCTAAATACAAAAATCAATTGGAGTCATATCTAGCAAACGTGCAGGCCAAAGAATAGGACCTTGTCTCCCAATCCATCGGTTTCGAAATTGTGCATTTAAATAATCTCGAACATTTAAACTGAAATGCGCTGGTGCACCATCATGTTGAAAGAGTCAATTCCTTAATGTCGTATTATCTCGAAACGGAAGTATTTCCGAACACTAGTTTATTATTAAAAAGTGTTGAATAACATGCCCTCTCTCAATTCTGAGAATTAGGAACAGTTATTCTGAAACACCCTGTATAAAGCTTCAGATTGACCCTGGGCTACATTCCCATTATCCGAATCAATGATTTCGATATTGTCAGACGAATTTATAGACATTTTCTTAGAAGCCGTAGACTTTTTGCTAGCCTTCTTAGAGTTTTCGACATTTCCTCGTAGACCTGTACAGCTTACAGAATCTAGATTTACTCTCAAGGTAGGACATGAAAGGCGCTGTGATCATATTTGATTTCACTGAATTGGCAATATGTGGAAAGAAGTAATTGTCAAACATACAAAGTTTTGTTATATTTTAAATGACAAGTAATCAGTAGCGGTGGGTAGAGGGATTTCGTTTGCGCAGTAATTAACGTCATATGACAAATTCTTTGTGTTTTAAAGTGTGAAAAAAATGCTATTGCTGTTGATTTTGTTAATTCTGTTATTTTGTTATTGCTGTTGTTATTGTTGCTATTTGTGTGTGTGTTGTTAACTCTGTTTTGAAATGCGCCATACCACAATGTTGAGTACGCCTCTGATTTATTGTGCCATTTAGCTTAAATAAGGTTAACAATTTAATGTCAATATGATAGATGTCAAAAGTGTTACCAATACAAAACTTGGAAATTACTAGATTCTAACATTAGTTCCAATTTTCACCGTGCTTGAGTCTAGAATCTGTAAGCTGTACTACCGTTTTCAGATGATTCAAAATTAGCTGCAGATGTAAATTTTACATCAACTTCTGATCGAAGAATTCTGCCGGGAAGCCGATTTATATCAGCTTCTGCTTTATCCACATCTGTATCAGTAAAACCATCATCTTCTGACTCAAAAAGAACAAATGTTTCAAGTTCTAGAAGCTTTAGTCTGTAAAAACCTATACATCAAATTCAACTTCTACTTCCCGGTGTCACTTGTAGGTGACACCTAAACTTTGTGATAAAAAAAAATGCATTTGCATAAATATTCTAATTCTACAAGAAATAACATGAAAAACAATAGACCTTTACGTATCTAAATATTATCGAATTATGCAAAATACTTACGGTGTCGTGTATTCAGAGCGACTTGTGTTGATGATAATGGAGCACCCGCCATTACTCTACACTTGCACATGCACTGCCTCATGTCATTTAAACCAGTTTAGATTTGAACCCAGTATTAAAAGGTAACTAATATGTAAAGAACACGTATCCCTCTATTGAGTAACGGGATAAACATCTTTGTATTAGCATGGCCAGGTTCATTCTACCCGCTGACGCGTGGTCGTTAGCGGACACAGATGAAGCTGGCTATGGTATTAGCACAGTATATTTATACATGTGTAACTATACTGTGGTATTAGCAACCGTATTAGTCATTGTATTGAAGTTACAGGTTTCTGTTGTTAATGAACCTACAGGTGACACTGGAAATAGACGGGTTACGTTACATTAGTTATACTAATTTTCAAATAAGCATGCAGTACTTGGGACTAATTAGTAATCATAACTATGGAGGTGGTTGGTCAAAAGAAAGTCATCATTATAGCCATCTGGGTAGGCGGTGGAAAGGGTAGGCGGTGGACATTCCTCTATAATCCCAATAGAGGGCAGGTCTGCTTCAGGGATGCGCCCTTGCCCAAGCCAGCCATGTTTTCTCTTCCATATCCTACATCAGGAGGAAAACTTGTCCTAACCTTCAGATCCCATCCATACCACAACAAATCCTTTCCTACCTCCAAACCCTACTCGCCAACACGCAGGGCAAGCGCGGCGTTTTAAACTGCCAAAAACCTTCCAAACCAAGAAACATGATAACATCGAATTTTAAAAATACACCCCAGGCAAGTAGAGCAATTAGCTCACAATCTTGCACTGAGCAATCAGTCTGCCTCGATTCGGATTCTGGGGGAGGCAAAAGTTCGAAAAATCAAAATAAATTCAACAACACGAAGAAGACAAAAAATAAAAAACAACAAAACAAGACATTTTGGATCGCTTCCTATAACATCAGAACACTAAGAGCACCAGAACATTGGGAAAGACTAGAAGAAGAATTACGACACATCAAATGGGACATCATAGGCCTAAGCGAAACCAGATTGAAAGGAGAGATCACTACCTCTTTAAAATCGGGGCATATACTTTTTCAGAAAAATACAGAAATAAAGGACCATCAAGGAGGAGTTGCAATATTAATAAATAAAAAGCTGACACACCTAATAACAAAAATGCAGGCTATATCGGACAGAGTCATTTACTGCACAATTAAATTGAATAAAAGATACAGTCTACAAGTTATCCAAGTATATGCTCCAACCAGTGCCTCAAAAGACGAAGACATAGAACAACTTTACGAAGACATATCAACAGCAAAGTCAAATGAAAACGCTAAATTTGTAACTATTATGGGCGACTTTAATGCCAAAGTAGGACAAAATAACAGTGACAATGACCTCCCACATGTAGGCAAATATGGAGTAGGAGTCAGAAATAACAGAGGACAAATGCTTGTGGACTATTGTAAAGGTGAAAATCTATTCTGCATGAACTCTTTCTTCAAAAAGCCATTAAAAAGGAGATGGACCTGGAAAAGCCCCACAGGCACAGTAAAAAATGAAATAGATTATATCATCACCAACAATAAAGCCATATGTCGAGATGTTACAGTTTTAAATCGTTTTGACACGAACAGCGACCACCGAATTGTTAGAACAATGTTGAGTATTAACACTAAGGTTGAAAGAAACAAAATACTGAGGAAACAAAAAGCTCCAACGACAGAGATAATAACAGAAAACAAAGAAAAATTCCAACACCGAATGGGCAAAAAATTGAGAGACAAAGAAAATCTAATAAAAATGGAAATAAATGAACTTTCAGAATATATAACTAACAGCATACATGTAGCAACAAAAGAAGCTTGTGCAAAACACAAAAACAAAAACAAGAAAATTAGTTCAGACACAGAAAAATTGATGGCAAGAAGAAGAAACATGAACAGAGAAGACCAACAATATAAAAAACTAAATAAAGAAATAAATAAGAATATAAGGAAAGATTTAAGAGATTATAACACAAAACTCGTAAAAGAAACTATTGAAAACAATAAAAACATGAAAGTTTTGAAAACCAATCGGTCGAGAGGAAAAACACAAATCAACAAGTTAAGAAGCAAACAGGGCATTTTGGTGACAAGTCGGAAAGAAATAGTGGACGTGGTACAAGATTTTTACAAACAACTCTATAGTCCAAAGTACCAAGTACAGCAATACACGAGACAAAACATTCAGAATGTGGGATCAGAAGAGATTCCCGAAATAGATAGTGATGAATTATGGATTGCACTGAAACAAATGAAAAATGGAAAATGTCCAGGCGAAGATCGGGTTACTAGTGAGATGATAAAAATGGGAGGAGACGAACTAAGAGAAAGTGTAAAAATCCTATTAAATAAGTGCTTAATAGAGGGGAAAATTCCAGAGTCTTGGCAAAATGCAGAGGTCATCGTGCTATTTAAAAAAGGAGATAAAAACAACTTAGAGAACTATCGTCCGATTAGCTTACTATCCCACTTATATAAGCTACTAACAAAAATAATAACAAATAGACTGACAGACAAACTGGACTCATACCAATCTCCAGAGCAGGCGGGATTCCGTAAGGGATTCAGTACAATGGATCATCTGCAAAGTATACGCACGTTAATCGAAAAAACGACGGAATACAATATACCATTATATTTGGCTTTCGTTGACTACCAGAAGGCATTCGACTCGGTGGAAACGTGGGCAATCCTGAAAGCACTAGATAACGCAAGAATTGACACTAGATACTCAACCCTCATAAAATATATTTATGACACGGCAACTATGACAATTACACTGGAAGAAGACATGAAGACCAATAAAATTCAAATTCAACGAGGAATACGACAAGGGGACACGATCTCTCCGAAGTTGTTCACGTTAGCCTTGGAGGATGTTTTTAAAAAGGTGGACTGGCAATGTAAAGGTATTAATATTGATGGAGTAAGACTCAATCACTTGAGATTTGCAGATGATGTAATTCTGATTAGCACCTCAGCTGGAGAACTAAAAACAATGTTAGAAGAACTGAATCAAGCGTCGACCCAAATCGGATTACAAATGAACCTGAGTAAAACCAAAATAATGAGTCCCGAACAAATACAAATAACCATTGAAAACCACACCCTAGAAAATGTATTCGAATACATATACCTTGGACATAGAATTCAATTGGGCAAAGAAAACCAAACTGCCGAGATTTCTCGAAGAAAGGGACTCTGTTGGGCAGCTTTTGGTAAACTCAGGTTCATTCTAGCATCAAATGATATACCAATAAATCTGAAACGAAAAGTCTACGATCAATGTATATTGCCAGTTCTTACATATGGCTTAGAAACAATGGCGTTAACACGGAAATCCCTACACATCCTCCAAGTAACGCAGCGAGCAATGGAAAGGATCATGCTCGGAATTAGTTTGTTAAATCGAGTGCCAAATGAAGAGATCAGAAGAAGAACAGGAATCACAGATGTGACAAGAAGAACAGCACAGTTGAAGTGGCGATGGGCTGGCCATATAGCTCGACAGGAAAAGAGCAAATGGACCAACAAACTGATAGTCTGGCGACCAAGAGAGACAAAGAGAAGTGTTGGGAGACCCCAGAAGAGATGGAGAGACGATATCCAGAAAATAGCAGGGAAGAACTGGATACAAACAGCCTATAATAGAGAAGTGTGGAAAGATTTGGAAGAGGCCTATATCCAGGAGTGGATGATTCCGGGCTGAAAAGAAGATAGCCATCTGAAAATCAAATATTTTTTCAAAATTCTCAATTTGACCTTCGCTATGAATCCTAAAAATATTAAAGGAAAACCGATAAATAGTGGATAAAAAAAATTTACCTACAACGTTTATTTGAATTTTATAGAACGAAATTATTATAAAATAAGAATAGGCACACAACCTTATAGGTATATCCTTAGTGTAAAACTGAGTTTTAGTTCATAGCGCTATCTACTGCATTCTTATTTGAAATTTAGTATAGGCAAAGAGCATATAATTAGTATATGCTCTTTGGCATAGGTTATATTTTTCACACATGTTGCATTATTTTCATGTTTGAAGTAAATAATTTCGAATACAATAAATTTGAGGCTAGAAGAAAAAAATCTGTGAGATGCATTTTAAGCTATCAAGAAACAGCGTGAGCATGGCACGGCAAACTGATAAATTAAATACACAAAATAATTTATTGAAGCTATCGAAAAAAATCCATCTTATCTCGCAAACGGTTAATTAGAATCATGTACGAGTATATTAAAACTTTATAACTTGTTTTTTATCATACTATATTCCATTCAAGCATTTAACCCTTTTTTCGACACCCTGTATAATGTACTATTATCATGTGCCCATATTTATTCAGTAGCATCAAAATCAAAGCAATACGTTAATAATTGAGGTACCCACTTCTCGCTCTTTCCCCCGTATTTATCAACAACATAGTATTTCTAGTTTTCATTGTTTACCTTAACGAATTATAAAACTTCATATTTATTCCTACTTTTGTAAAGCAATGTTTTATTGTACGTTAGCCACCGGAAAGCTTTAAGTTTTAGCGATCCTAGGTTAATTATTTTTTCCATCAACACACGTGATATGGTGTATTGTCCATAATAATTACTGTAGGCTCTAAACTACAAACCAGAATCTTCTATTCTACTTAAAAACCAAATTTCCTCTCATGTAACCTTATTAGTGAGCAAGGATGCTAAGATAAAGGTCAATGCAAAGAAAGAGGAGCGTAAGGAGGTAACTAAGAGATGGATAGATGACATTAGAACCGCAGATACGCATTGGCTTCAGAAAACACAGAAGAGAAATATGTGGAGGGAAATAGAAGAGGATTACGTTTAAGAGTGGACGATAAAGGCTGACAAATGAGAATATGAATAAAAATCGGTTGTTTTTAATGTAAACAGTAAGCTTGCATTCTTAATAAATACATTGCTGCCATAAGCATAAAGAGTAACGTATCTTTTGCTATTATTTTGCCATGATTTTATTGCAGCTCCCTAAGAGTCAAAGTTTCATACAGAAACATGTCTCCGGGTTCATTATTTTCTAAGCAGCATTCTCCATTTAGAACATCATCTGTTTTTTTATTAATGCTCTTCTGTTGTTTTAGTTTTTATACTTAAGTCTTATAGAATTAAAATTCTGTGTAAACTGCTTCTGCTGATTTAAAGAATTTTTCGCAGATGAAAATCTTCTACGTTACTAAAATTATGACGAGCTCCTCTCTATTCTAAATTTGTTAGAAATTCCTTCGGTTCAAAATTAATGACAACTAAAATGTTACAATATTTGAATTAATATATAACTCAGGTTCTGTAGTAACTTACCCTGTTGTTATGAATAATAATTTATAAATTACAACATTTATGAGGCAAGAAAATAGCCATGCGATTTCATAATGATTTAAAAACACGTTGCATTTCAAATACTTTAGGTGAAATCAAAGATTTGCTACTAGGTGTGGTTCTTTCTCTGCTTGAAAACTGCAGATTCGTAGTGACAACCAAAACTAATTTCACAACGTGTGATAAACATTATTGGAAGGTTAATTAATTACGAAGACATGGACTTACCGCTATCTTTTATCTATAAACAATTAAAATTACGTACCACGTACCATAAGTGATTCTACAACCAACTAGTGTCGTAAAAAAATAATAATCGATTGAGTAATGGAGTAGAAAACTAAGTACGTTAGTAATAAATAAATAAGCCATATTTCGAATTTTATATTTATGACGTATATTAAAACGGGATTTATTAAATCTTCGGATTCGTATAGCGCCATCTATACTAGAATAGTATTTAAAATTATGGTTTTCGTTTTTGAAACTTCTTTTTCCATTTGCTTGGAAACTTCTTTTTCCATTACACAAATAGCGAATGGGGTACAACTAAAGACTCAGCTCACGATTGGTAACGCCGTTTTCTCATAAAGTTTTTAATTTTTATAGTACATATTTAACGGTAGTGGGCAAATATTGAGGATATAACGAACGAGGATAAATTTCGTGGTCCAGGCTGGCCAGGCAGAGACTAATAGATTATCATTTTCGAATAAATTAAAACATTGCACCTAATTAAGTAGTGCAGCAACAGTTATAGCGGCTGTGGCTGTTACATTTTAACGGCCGTGGCTGTTATGGGTGACATTTCGATCAAACAGACAGTACTGATATAGTTCAATAACATGTAGGAATTGTAAACAAGTTATAAACACATATTTAAACACTCTGCGCCTATACGATTTAACTGGCGTTCGGCCTTCCATGCTGCGCCACGCCTTTGGATTTAAGGCACTATTGGAAATATGGGGGATGCACAACTTGCATAAATTCCTAAGTATACATCACTAATATACAAATTCATGCGCTACTACCTAAATCATGCCAGCGTGATTTTTAAGTGGGTCGCTATGGAAAGACAAACGCATTATTTCTGATTCTGTCAGGCTAAGTAGTATTTTTTCCTACTTTGGTGCGAAAAGTATTCAGTTTCCGCACACATTTGCGTCGAATTCGTCGTAGAAAAAATAGTATGTAACACACGTGTGGAAAGGTTATTGGAAAACGTATGTGAATGGAACACTCGTTACCACTCGGGTTCCATCTTTCACATGCGTGTTTCAATGGAATTCTTTCCACACTTGTATTAAAATATACTGTTTCATAATACCTAAATATTATTGTACTATGTCAGTAATGTCTGCTTCATCAAAATGTCCGTAATAGCCAAGACCGTTATTTAATTAACAACCGATGCTACACTACCAAATGACGTGCAATTTTTTAATTCTTTCGAAAACAAATTTTAACTTTAATTTAAACTTTAACGAACAGATGGAGAAATCAAATTACTGGGACGGCCTTCATAATTTAAAACTCGAAATACTTCAAAAACTGTTTAATTTCAAATAAAACTGACCTGTGTACAACCGGCTTACCAATAGCAGCATTTTATTCAATTTAGCGTTTATTTGTGGGAGTGGCTTCTATTCCATACGTTCGTTAAACGTAATATAGTAAGTGTTATTGATAACTGTTGTCCCAAAATTTTCATTATGAATTAGGAGCTGTACGTTTTTGTAAAGCGTTAGACTAGCATGAAATACGTCCTTGATTCGAATCCCAAGGTGGGCGGAATCTTGGCGATCGGTATCGAGTCCGGTGAGACCATTCACAGTTGGGCACCAAATTAACTGTGCCCTACTCAGAACCACAGACCTAGAAGGTGTAGTAACAAGTTCAACACATTACTAAAACACACAGCTTACAAAATGGTAGCTACGCAAGCACAAAAGAGTGGCAGGAAGATAATTTTGCAGGTTTGACAGGTATCTGATTATTCTTGCATGTAATGGGAAATGTTCTTCCTCTTATTCCATATAGGTTTCTATAAAGGGGTTGAGAATACATTCTTGTATGTTGAGTTGTCTGTATTGGAAGATATGGCCGAAGCATATAAAAGACTTTGCATTTGCCTTCGATAGCTTAGAGGCTGTTAGCCCGATTCGCAGTTTAAGCTTTCTACACAGCTGGTGCAAAATGCTCCCAGGATTATATGTAATGTGGAGAGAGTCTAGCGATTTGAGTGCAAATTTCTTCGCTGATGAATAGGCTATGGATCCATAGCTAATTTTGAATCTTATCATGGAACGATCTGCTCCCCATTTTTTGTTTGATAGGATTCTTAGTCACTTTAAAGCTCTTTGGCAAAATATTTTCAGGTTCTTAATATGGGGTTCCTAAGGTAGTTGACGGTCAAATACTATTATCAGAATTTTGATGTTGTCCTCAAATTCTAGGTGTTTGCTGAATACAGTAAAAATTGTAGAAACTTCTTCAGTGTTTCTAAAAAAAGCAGGCATTAGTTTTTGTGTTGAAAATTCAAAAGCGGTAATATTTTCCCAATTCTCCAAGCTTAAATGATCTTGTATAAGTGACTTCATGATTTATATGTTTTTACCTTTTATATATAAAATCATATTATCGGCATATAAATGACTTTTGACAGGTAATTTCATGTTATTTACAATATCATTAATTGCCGCAAGAAACAATGTTACACTGAGTACAGACCTTTGTGACGTTCTAACTGTTGAACGGATGTTATTCTCAGATGGCAACTTAGAATAACATCCATCCACCCTTACTCGATTCATGTTCCTTTTTGGGTATTTCGCCACTCCGAAAAATGTAAAATATCGAACGTTTCGATGGACAATCTGCCCTCGTTATCAAGAAACTTAGCTTTTCACTGGAATGAAAGAACGATCAACCTCCAATGAATTGATGGCACTGACATTTGATTAACTATACCTACTTGATCTGATCTTTAAGAATCGACAAACTATTGTCTAAAAATATTGAGAAAAACGAAATACACTTCTTCGTTAAGTAAAATATACGCCGTTTCTTTAATTTTACGTTTAGTTGACATCGCTTCTTTAGACAGGATATTTGTGTTATGACATTGTATAGTGTGGTTGTTATTCCAAGCATGCTCTGCCAGCTTAGACTTATCGAATTGATAAGTTTTACTCATATTTTTATGTTCTTTAACTCTAAAGGTCTGGAAGTTTAACCGATATAATATTTCCCGCATTCACAGGGAATACTATATATACAATTCTGTGAATGTTGTTCTTCGTTGAACGGTTTTCTTTTTCCAATTTGTCTAATTTTGTCAGATATGCCTGGAATATAAGGTATAGTTAGAGTATTATATTGTTGAATGTCATTCCTTTGTATGTGTGTGGCATTGTTTCGTGTATTGTAGATGTTCCGAATAAAAGTCGCTGGATAACCATTATCTTTTAAAACATTTATAATAAAGTTTGCCTCTTTTTTTTAAATTTCGTTATTGAGCAAACAACTTTGGCTCTGTCGTAGAGACTTACAACACCTGTCTTTATGTTTTTGTGATGGTTAGAGTAAAAATGTAAGTATCTATTAGTGTTGGTTTTCTGACGATATGTTTCAAAAGTATTTATTGTGCGCGTGATTAGTGTATCGAGAAAAGGCAACTGATTGTTTTGCTCTGTTTCTAATGTGAATTTGATGGAGGTTTATTTACTGTTAATATGTTAAAGAACTTTGTCTACCTCATCCATACCATGAGGCCAAATTTTAAAAACATCATCGATATATCTCCACTAAACTACTGGTTTGTTAGTGTATGTGTAGGCATGTTGTTGTTCAAAGTCTTCCATAAAAATGTTACTAAAAATAAAAGATAAAGGAGAACCCATTGCCATCGTGAAATCTTCTTGGTAAAATTCAGTGTTGAAAATGTGTTGTTCTAATGCATAGTGTTAAAAGTTCTATAATGGTGTCAATGTTTAATGTTGTTCTTGTATGTAATGTGTTATCGTTTTGTAGCCTCTCTTTTATTATGTTGAGTGTTTTGTTTACTGGTACATTAGTGAAGAGACTGACTATATCAAAGCTAACCATTAAGTGTTGTGTGTTTATGTTTGCTTCTTTAAGTTTTTCAAGGAAATGTGGCGTGTTCTTTCGGTATGTGTCTGTGTTTCCTGATATAGGATTAAGTATTTTAAGTAAGTATTTAGCTAAATTGTGAAACGTTGAACCTATAGAACTAACTATTGGCCTAAGTGGTACATTTGGTTTGTGTATCTTTGGTAATCCATAAAAATATGCCGGTTTACTATAATGTGGTGTTAGTGTACGTCTTACAAAATCTGTAAATTGTTCTCTGTGTTTGTAAAGTGTTTTATATATTTTTGTTTCTATTGTATGTGTTGGATCTTTATTTAGTTTAGTGTAATGTCCCTCACTAATTAGTGTTAAAAGTATGTCGTTGTATGTGGTTGTGTCAAATACTACAGTGGCGTTGCCTTTGTCTGTAGGTAAAATTTTAATTGCGTTATTTATTTATTTATTTAATTCGCACTCAGCCAACAGCCGTTAGGCCAATTATAGGCGTCGCTGTTGTTATGACCGCCGGGACCAACTTTTTTCCGTGATAGCTGTACCACGAGGCGGTCTTTTTCAATATTTTTAGACAAGAGCTGGTGTCGATTCTTAAAGATTAGATGAAGTAAGTATAGGTAATCAAATGTCAGTGTCGGCAATTCATTGGAGGTCGATCGTTCTGTCATTCCAGTGAAAAGCTAAGTTTCTTTGTTCATTCTTAGTTTTAATTATTATTCGTTGATAAGGAGGGTATATTGTCCCTCGAAACGTTGGATATTTAATATTTTTAATTTTGCATAGTGGCGAAATACCCAAAAATGAACATGAATTATATCACGCTACAAAAAGGTTACAAAGATTACCCTTATTCGAAAATTTCTAGTGCTTAGTTTTTTAATGAATGCGAGCATGTTGCTTTGAATTTGCCAAGGCTGGAGCTTCTTCAGTATTTCTATGACGCCATGCGATGTCAGATGCTCATCTTATATAAAAAAAATCTGATGAGATACACTCACACAACTTCCGTGTACAGTGATCTTATAATTACTCAAAAATTTATTTTTAGCTTCCCTATTACATTATATAAAAAACAAAAAAAAATTGCACATTAATAGGTACACATTAAATATGTAATAAAAATTTAAAGTTTGAAAAAATAGTTAGAGCCGTTTTTGAGAAAATCGAAAAAACTCAAAAACCACAAAAGTAAACACCATACTTCCGGTTATTCGATCTTCTTGAAAAGCATTTAGATAGTACACAAAACCTATATATGAAGTTTCAACGTCATACCTTTTTTGGTTTTTGAGATATTCTGTTCACACACATACAGATAGACCGATAAACACAAATATGTTTTTTGGGTTCAGGGGACTCTAAAACGTGAAGATCTGTTGAAAACTCAATTTCGAATTTTTCAAGTGAATCCAATACTTCCTTTATTGTAAAAGAAAGTGAAAATATAGCAATTCAATTTTGATTATTTACAAAAACTACCTGTGCTTCAGTTTCTAGGTTTATGGTGTTATCATTTGTAAACCTACGTTTCCTGATAGTCCAGGCAGAGTGCCTAAAATAATCAAAAAATTTCCCGATTCTTGACAATTTACAGGGTTGTAGAAAAATATATAACATTCAAGATTCCAATGAGTCCTGAGCAGCACAAGGTGTGCTCGACCCTAAAACTTAGATATAAACTCCCTCCGCGCTCCCCCGCAGCGTACCAGTCACTGTAGGTGTGAAAACATCTGCTAGGATCAGTTTAGTCGTTGATAGCGTATATGTAGTACCCCTGTTGAATAATTTGTATTGTGTTTTTCTTCAAAGTATTAGTTTTTCTTCAAAATATAAAAAATTGGTAATCAGCGTCGTAACCGTGGAAAAGGGTAATTTGCAGAGTGCTTTACGAGTGTAAAACTTTGTTGTTCTTCAAACGTCAGTAAAATGTAACATTATACTGCTTGATTGATAATGCTAAGTGTTACTTCAATGCCATGGCATCTAAACACTTTATCTCAGCTGACGAGATAAAGTTTTTTTTTTCGGATTTTGTTCACAACGTTGTAAATAATTTGTTATAAACGACTGTTTCTGTCAAACGACAAAAATTAAATTCGTTTGATTAACATGTTGAGGAACTCTTTTGAATACGCAGGATTTTCGATACAGCAGGCTGCACATGATGTAGATTCTCTCACTGTTAATACTGCGATCGAAATGTCTAATAAGGAAAGAACATCTGTTGTTGATCTTCTAATTTTGTTAATTGCTTTAAAACCGGGAGAAAAATATATATTTTTCATAAAACCGGGAAGACGAAAATAAAGAGGAAAGTTTTTCTTCTTCGGAAATTCAAAGAAATCAGAAACGTCTTAAAAACACTATTCTTCTCGGTCATGCCTTCAATGGATGCCATACTACGTCAAGGCTTTATCAGAAAGGCAAAGTAAAAATATTCAAACTTTTGCTAAATGAAATTCAGTTGTCGACTATAATTGCAATTTTCAATAATCCAACTTCTACATCTGCACAAGCCAGAGAGGCCGGTGAAACACTCTTTTCATATATGGCGCAAAAACAGTGAAGGATCTTACACTAAACGAGTATCTATTTAGTCAGTTCAAAAAGTCTTTGCAAAATAAAAAGGCAAAGTTGGAACTCCTACCTCCTACACCAGAAGCTGTAGTTCAACACTCTTTTAGGGTGTTTAACCAAATTCAAACATGGTCCGGCAATGAGAAGAATGCAGAAAAGTGGAGCTGGATCCTGAACAGACTGACGACGGATGTGAAGGGAGTGATGCCGGCGATAATATCTCAAAAAATGACTGCTGATTTTGACGCTTTATAAATAGTAAGGCAATCAAGTAAAGTTAATTTTGTGCACTTCATTCCATGGAGGAACATGGGCTGAGACAACGCAAGTCAGAGTCCTAAATATCTCTTTCCGAAACCCAGTCAATCTGGCACACGTTAACGGCGTAGTGAGTGATGTAGTTAACATCACGCCTTCGACGACTACCTGACTTTCCCTATTCCCACAGCTGTGGTTTTGGTACCCAATTTTTAAAGCGAGTGGGTGGGCTGCCCGCCGGTTGCCGGGATTGAACCCCGTACCGTGGCACAACAGTCGAGCTCCCTAACCGCTCGGGCACGCTGGCTGCATAAATAGTAAGTATACTTCAGTAAATATTATATTTCTGCCCTCTGTTGACCAATCCTCAGTTGAAAAATATACACTACTTTTTCAGAATAAGAACTGACCAAGACTAGACGGAAGCAATCAACTAAAGAGCTGCACGAAAGATTTAAACATGTTAAAAAAAATTTTTGTTATAGATAAATTCACAACAGTAAGATGTAATAGGTCTATTTTGCTTTTAAAACAATTGTATGCATGAAACAATAACTTATTTTTAATAAATTTTAGAAAAATCGCTTTACTCTAATTTTTCCAATATGGCGCACTTTTTGCTGCTCGGGACTCATCGGAATCTTTAATGTTACCTATTTTTCTACAACTCTGTAAATTTTCAAGGGTCGCGTACTTTTCTTGTTTATTTGGCGAATTTTGAAGCACTTGGCCAGGATTATAAAGCCACTTCGTTCTTGAGCTAGAAGTTTGTGAGTTTCTAAGAACCAGACTATTCTACTGTTGATAAATTTTCCAAGACTTTACACATGGTGCAAGTTAAGGAGATTGGCCTATATGATTCTCGGTCATCTTAGATTTATTGGACTTCAGAATCTGGATAACTACTGCTTCGGTCCAACGTTGGGGAAATTTTCTTTGTAACCAGATAACATTACCGATGTTAAACACACATTCTTTCGTAGTTTCTGGTATTGCTGAGATATCCGGACCTGAACTGAAATTTTTCAGGTCTCAAGTACTTTGTTGAGCCCTGCATTGATTATCGGTAGCTTTAAGGTTGGCGTTTGGCTTATGCTGAAATGATAGGGACAGATTGCTACATAGAAATCACTTATTATCCAGTTATACGCGTCGTGTGAGCATAAACAAGACTGCATTTCAAAGACAAATGCTGGCTGATTATGGTAAGCTATTTTACGTATAAATGATAAAAGATTCGCTTGCCTTGTAAAATTGTCACAAATTCGTTAAAACCCCCCACCACACAAATATTTAACAACTGCTGTGATTTGGTCACGAGTATATCGTTGCATTTTTTTTGTGTAAGTTTTTCCTAGCTACCGATGATGACAGCGTGGTTGTCGAAACACGTATTAGCAGTTGTTAAATATTTGTGGTAAGGGGTTTTCACGAATTTGTGATATTTGCAAACCACAGGCTCCAGCATTGTTTTATTGTAAAGTTGTATTGAAAATCGACGCTGTTGTAGAGATTTTCCATTTGTATTTCTGCCATTCAACAGTAAAATTTACTGGAGCAAAATAGAAACAGAAACTGTAAAACAGCTTACAGGAAGATACAATTTTTGATCTCTCATTTAAGACCTAATTGAGTTATTTCTGAAGTTTGCTTTTTGAGAATAAGTGATTTCTAAAAAACTTCAAGCGGTTTTCATTTAGGGTAAATGCGAAAATTGCGCATTAGTCCAAATCAAAAGCTATAATAAACTATATAAATGTCTTACTGCCAAAGATTATTGCATCAAATTAAAGAGAATTTATGGGCTACTTAACACTGAATATTCTATTCCTCTAAATTAACTGGTGGAATAAATACAACGGTTTGATTATGAATATAAAAAAAAAATTTTTGTTGAGTTTTTGTACGTAATCTCTGTGTCGATCAACGCAAAATATTGTAAATTTTCGTTTTCTATGTACAAAAACACAATAAAGAAGATAAAAAAGGACACCTTGACTTATATTCCAATATTAGGTTGCTCGTTAACGAGGATTTTTAATCGCTGGCAGCGATCCCTTACGTTTCACATCGTCTCTTGCCGTTTAATTCTGTTTAAGTAATATTATTGACATTTTTGTAAAATTAATATTACACTACACATTTTTTGACCACCTCATATTGCACAAATTTTCGCGATCGTGGGTATACAGCGCTCTGCAAAACATCTCCGAATTTCACATATGTCCAGTTCGTATAAAATGACGTTTATGTCACAATTTAGCAGGGTGACGTTTGTCTTACAATTTAGCAGGCCGTGCACAGAACAATACCTAAGGGCGTGGCTGGTTGTTGTAGAGACGACTTTTAATGGCTGCCTTTTTTGAAATTGACCACACTGTCCTTATATAGCCACTGTAATGGCTAGTAGAGACCCTGTATAAAAAGTAATCTTAATATACAGGGTCTCTAATGGCTAGCAGAGTCAGTGCATATAGGAGAGTACCGCCACGTCCACCATGTTTATTCTTCTGACATATGCGTCACTTTGAGGTTTGTAGCACAATTCCGTCAATGTGACGTTTGTTGGCAATTCTAAACTTTACTTAAAATTGGCAAGACTGTAAGTCTATGTCAAATTGGAGGTTAGCAGGTTAGGTTTTGCGTCAGTTCTGACACAAATTGACGCAAAACATAACCTGCTAACCTCGAATTTGAAATAGACTTACAGTCTTGCCAATTTCAAGTAAAATCTTAGACATAACTCAATCAGTCATTGCTGATGGGAACAAAAATGGCGGCGATGGCGGCATTTTCACGGATCAAAGAATGGCGGTACTCTTCTATATACACTGGCTCTGATGGCTAGTACAGTGGCTATATACAAGACAGTGTGGCCATTGGGACGTCTTCGCCGCTATTGGTCGACGCGAATATCCGCCATTAACAGGCAAAATATTTAGTTACTTCTAAGTTGTTCTCAAAGAGGTTGGTAGAACCTGTTCAGTTGGTTATGGAAAACAAAATAAAACCTTTCAAACCTGACAATTGTAAATTGTCAGTGTCAAATAATTCATTATAATCGCAAGAGGGTGACATTTTAACATCTATTGCCCTAAAAAACTGATATTCGGTACAGTATTTAAATGTGACAATTTAGAATTGTGCTATTGTTGTAACAGCACAAGATGCGTTCGACTTGGAATATATGCTAAAGAGATTACATCGGTGCTACGATGAATGGGACCTTAGCATAAGATTAGAAAAAACGGAGTATTTAGTAGTCAACTCGGAAGCACAATATATGAAGTCTTAATAAATGAAGTTGTAGCAGTAAGACAAGTAGAAAGGTTTTAAATACCTCGGTGCTACAATACAATCGATGAAAAAGGTTTGGGAACAGAAGAGATCAGAACTCGTATAGTACAAAGTAAGAAGATAGTGGGATGCTTCAAATCAATTTGATGGGACAATACTATCTCTAACAAAAACAAAAAAGAATAGGTGAAGTAATGGTAGAGTCGGTGCTATGCTATGGCAGTGAGGTATGGACTGTAACAGCGGTAATGAAACACAGTTCAAATGGACGAAAAAGCGCAAAGGTATCGAGACGAGATAGAGTGACGAACGAGGAAATAAGACGCAGAATGGAGGCACCAGAATCAGTTGTGGACAGAATTGAACGGAAAGCGTTAAAATGGTTTGGTCATCTGATGAGAATGGAGAAGACGACGTGGCCTATGAAGATCTTTAAATAGTCGCCACCGGGTAAGGAAAAAAGAGGTAGACCACGCAAATCGTGGAATGAGGGTATTCGGAGAGCCATGAAGGAGAGGAACCTGGAAGAAGACCAAGCACAGGACAGGGAGGTTTGGAGACAGGGAACAGGAAGACGGCATTTAGCTGTATTGTAAACTACCATAACTGAAACAGGTTGTAAACTTCGTGCAACACCTTAAAGCACCACGAACGAACGCCAATGAAAAATGTCGATGTCCAAACATAACACTGCACGTGGAGCTAACATCAACTAGTTAAAATAACTAGCGCCAAAATAATGACCACTCAAAAACGTTCGACTATTTCTAAAGGCACTGTATATCTCTAGGCTCAAATTTGCCTGAAAATGGCGGCCAACAATCGTATGGCCACACTGTCTTGTATATAGTCACTGTAATGGCTAGTAGAGTTCCTGTATATAATAAGAAAGAGTCGAGTCATTGGTGCAGCCCATTGTGATTGGTTGGATCCACAAACCATAGAGTACTTGAATTTTAAAAATAATATAACAATCACATTACAAACAAACAAACATTACATTTAAATTTGACATAAGCTATTGGAATACCTTATTTCATGTTATTTTGACCTGACTTTTGACGCTAGTTTAAAATTGTTCAACGTATACCCATATAACTAGTGAAAAATAATTTATTCGTAAGCTAAGAGAATAACCCTGGTGATCAGCAATCTCTTATTCTCATAGAATAGACCAAACAAGGATTTTCATTAAGTACATTTATTACCAAAATGGAAGCTAAAGAAGAATGGTTGCAAAAATTTGAAATAAAATCTTGAATACAGATTAGGTACTTATGACGTATGTGAAACTTCAAAATCTCACGAAGAAAAGCTTGAAACCTAACTGACCAGTATTGTGAATTGCCATAACGTATACTAAAGCAGCTTTGTATATTATTTCATGTAGTGGAAAGGAAAACTAAAAATCCATAAAAGGGCTAGAATAGACACCAAGAACAAGCAAAAATGATATGGGGAAACCAAATTATTATTGAAGTAAACGAATCTGATACCATAGGCGAATAAAATATCTAGACGTCTGACCCATGTATTCATTTTATGGGGTAGTGTGGGAGCCGTTCTAACGACGGCGCCACCGTCGGCCACAATGTCGTAACAATCACCGCGCTACGTCCTGTCAGCATTATTAACTGAGTGAGAACTCGAGCACCTAAGGATGTCCTTTCTCACTGCAAAATTAAAGCTGACATTGACATTGAAGTCATTTAGGTCACAAACGTTGCTAACAGTTAGTGCCTTCGAACATATGCAAATTAAACGTTCCTAGTGTATTATTTAAACATGCGTCCCTCGGGAAATAATTGTGAGAAAAGCCAATGAACCGATTCAGGTCTCCACATGTTTTGCTTTCCCTTAAAAGATGAAGAAAGATGCAAGCAGTGGGTTTTAAATTCCGAAGGTAAATATAATTAAATCTGTTTACTTTGCAAAATTTTTATCAAGACGATCTAACGATTAAGCAACAACCATCAAGGGCCTATGCATCTTTAAGTGTGGGTTAAGGACTTATATATTAAATCATTTAGATAAACCTACTATTGTTTGTGCAATTATAAACTGCGTTAATAGAATTTCCTACGCTTGCAAATTTCTTTTTTCTTTCTACACCTAGTAATACCATAATAACACCTTATTCTTATCGTCTATGTTAGGGTTAAGGCGGTAGCCCAGTAGGGGCCTTTCTACCTGCTTGAGCGTTAATGTGGACCAGGTAAATGATGTAGAAAATCTGCGTACTGAAAGTATGTTTGGTCAACTGCAAGTAGTATTGGTAACAGAGCCAGTAGATATATCTACTGGCTCTGATTGGTAATAACTGACAGTGCCATCTTTTGCAAGGCTCCTACCGGGTTTAGATTGAATTTACTTTGTCATATACTCGAGACGTCTAGATATTTATTCGCCTATGGTTTAGTGCATTATTTGCTGGTTCCTATTTATTGGTAAATTGTTACTTTTAAAGATTTTATATATTATTTCATGTATTGCGGACTAAACATGAAACGTGGACCATAAAAGTGCTAGAATGAAGACATGAAGACAGTGATATTGTAAAACTACAATGTTCCTTTATTTAATATTAGACTGAACGAATCTGATTTCCAACCAACCATTTAACTTTACTACTTTAGTACATTATTTAAGAATCATGTATGTATCTATTCATTGGCGAAATCTTAACTTTTAAGATTAATGATATAATTGTTGTAAAACTAATATTTCTTTTTGCCTTTTTTACACAATTCTTTTTGCACTTTTGATGTATTTCCTTTTTTCTGTTGATTATGTTGTTGGTAGATAAAATATCCAATGAGTGCCTCTTCGCCATTGGTCACCCGTAATGAGTATCGTGGTTTCACGAATCAGTACCTTACCCCTGGTAGACACTCTTCTATGATCCCGATAGAAGACAGGTTTACTTTACGCACGCGCCTCTGCCCACGCTACGCGAGCTATGAGTCCCCCAGACCTCCTAACGCTAAGGGGAGTCGTATTCTAACCATCAACCTCCTATCACTTATACCGTATCAACCACACATCCCTCACCAGCGTAGAAGGAAACGGGGCCCCACTGCGTCTCAAAAGCCCCATAAATAATCATGAATCATGAATGGAAAGAATAGATACATGTACTCTGTACTTGTATGTATGTATTATCTGTAACAATATTAAAGTGCCAATACATTTTAACAACAACTTTCTAGTCTTTCAGTTTAAGTAGTCTTCATCTCAATTTTAACTTGTAAATTGGTATAGGTACTGCGATGCAATGCTCCAAATTTAAGGGTGTCATTACATCATTAAATTTTGGAGGAAGTGTAACTGGAATCTTTCTAAAAACTTAAACTGAGAATTAAATTTTTGGCCAACTTTTGCCTGTCTGGCATATTGACATTTGTGTTTGAAATATTAGCCCACCATGTTAAATAGGCACTCTTAAAAAAGAAAGCGGAGAATACACTACAACGGAAGAGGAGACTTTATCTCTTTTGATAAAAACTCACCTACCCGGAGCAGTGGAACAACCTACTCTGGCTGAACCCAATCATACCCCTAGGAGGGAAGACTGGGAAACAGCTAAGAGAATAGTCAGCAAAGAAAGGATTAGATGGGCAACTAGCTTCTTCAGCCCTTTCAAATCTGCTGGAAACGACGGCATACAACCCGTAATGCTGCAGAAAGGGATAGATATACTGCTGAACCCACTCAAAGACATGTTCCAAGCAAGTCTTGCCTTAGGCTACATTCCCCAAGCCTGGAGAGTGACTAAAGTAGTATTTATCCCTAAGCCTGGTAAGAGCAGTTATGCAGAAGCTAAATCTTACAGACCTATCAGCCTAACGTCATTCCTCCTTAAAACGTTGGAAAGATTAGTAGACAGGTACTGGAGGGAGGAAGCCCTAACTTCACTCCCGATTCACAAATATCAACATGCTTACCAAACAGGGAAGTCATGTGAAACCGCCCTACACCAACTAGTGGGGAAAATTGAGAGAACCTTGGAGTACAAGGAGTACGCAGTCGGAGCATTTCTAGACATAGAAGGTGCCTTCGACAACACCTCCTACCACTCTATTGAAAGAGCAATGACAAATCATCAGATCGATAACACCACGACAAGATGGACTATGGCAATGCTCAACACTAGAGTTGTAAAAGTCAAGTTATTTGACAAGGAAAAGACAGTGCAAGCGACAAGGGGATGTCCACAGGGAGGAGTTCTTTCTCCACTCCTGTGGTGCCTCACAGTTGATGAACTGCTGATCCAACTCAATAACAAAGGCTACTACACTCAAGGATACGCTGATGACATTGTCATACTGATTCAAGGTAAATACCAAAGAACCGTAGACAATGTAATGAAATCAGCACTAAAGATAACCGAAGAGTGGTGTCTAGAGAATAATCTTAGAATTAATCCCAGCAAAGCCACTCTCGTTGCTTTCACTCGTAGAAAGAACATCACGAACAGAATCAACATAAAACTGTTTGAGACAAATGTCAACTGGGAGAACGAGGTTAAGTACTTAGGTTTAACCATCGATTCCAAACTAACTTGGAACTCCCACTTAGACAAAACAATCACCAGGTGCATACAAACATTAGTAATTGGGAAAAGAGCCATAGGTAGTACGTGGGGGCTCAAACCGGAACTGACCCTCTGGCTGTACAAAACCATGGTTCGACCAATAATTTCATATGGAATAATCGCCTGGTGGCCCAAAATAAAACAAGCAACTGCGATCCACAAAATCAGCAGAATACAATATCTAGCTAATCGGTGCACCACTGGAGCCTTTAAAGGCACTTCAGGACAAGCACTGAATGCTATTTTAAATCTGCCACCTCTGCACATCTTCTTGGAAGGTGAAGCCAGAATGGCAGCCTACAGATTACAAAGTACTGGTCACTGGATGACCACAGCTAATAATCTAGGACATGGCAAGATCATGTCACACATCAACAACCCAATATTAGAAATGGGTTCTGATCTTATAATCAAAGCCTATGACTTTGAAAAGAATTTTACTTTACACACAAGTTGGAATCCGGACCAACTACCAACTCCAACAAATAAGAACATCATTTTTTACACTGAGGGATCTAAGTTTGAAGGGGGTACAGGCTCCGGTGTGTACAGTACCAATCCTAGAACCAACGAAAAAGTCAGTCTAGGAAAGTTTTGTAACATCTTTCAGGCTGAAGTACAAGCTATTAATGTATGCGCAAACATCAGCATAGAAAAGAAGCTGCTCAATCGAGACATACACATTCTCTCAGACAGTCAGGCAGCACTGAAAGCGCTAAACGCTTTCAGTACTTCATCGAGACTGGTCAAGGAATGCAAATCTAAACTTCAAACCTTAAGCCAGGGAAATACAGTAAAATTATGCTGGATCCCAGGTCACCAAGGTATTGAAGGAAACGAAAAGGCGGACAAGCTCGCAAAAGAAGCAGCCCGTAATGCAATGACCGGCCCAGAACCTGGTCTAAGCATTCAGAAAAACCAAGCCCGCTCAGCCATTAATGAGTGGGTCAATACCGCACACCAACTAAGGTGGAGAAACTACAATCAAGCAACACACTGCAAAAGATTGCTAAAAACTCCGAATCCACAAACCACCAAAACTCTGTTGAGACTCAACAGAACTCGAATCAAGCAAGTAGTCAGTCTACTAACAGGCACTGGAGCATTCAGAGAATTTATGCACAGAATCAATATCTATAGAGATGAACCTGTTTGCAGACTATGCCAAGAGGATGATGAAACAGCCTATCATATCCTCTTTGAATGCCCAGCATTAGAGCGTAAAAGACACCAACTCGATTGGAGCCTTAACTCTATTGACAACCGCAAGCTAGTAGGGGACATTGCAAGTCTAGTAAAAGATACGGATGTCGGCCTGCTAACTTGAAAACTTCCGACAGTACAAAAAGCCCAAAGGGCTGACGTGCGCATGCCAGCAAAAGGCGGTCGTGAAATCTAATCTAATCTAATCTAATGTTAAATATACATGTTTAATGTAAAATCAAGTGGTTTTGATATGTGGATCCACATGTCTCAACTCTTTCTTATTATATACAGGGACTCTATTGGCTAGTAGAGTGACTATATAAGGACAATGTGGTCAATTTAAAAAAAGGCAGCCATTATGAGTCGTCTTTGCTACAACCAGCCAAGCTCTTACGTATTGTTCTGTTCACGGCCTGCTGAATTGTATGACAAACGTCACCCTGGTAAATTATGACATAAACGTCATTTTATACGAACTGGACATATGTGAAGTTCTTCGAATTCTTCCTTTGAATACACCCTCGCCACCAATCCCCTCTACTGTATACCTTCGTACACCATGGCACACGTGTACACCTGGACGCCTCTGTACACCTGTACACCTGGGCACACCTGTGCGGCAGAAATAGAAGGAGCCTTAGCTACTCATATTTGCGTAAAACCCATTTCAACCCTTAATTTCTTGGCTTTGTCGGGTAACAACTTTCGAATTGTTGAGCGCACAAGAAAAAGGTTTTTCGAAAAGTTGTGAGGAATTTCATAAACTACAAACTTGCATTGATGCAACTTCAGCGTCAGAGCAACAGGAAACGAGAAATTGTTAAAAACCCGTTTTCACATTTTTTTACAATATGGCGGAAAAACAAAGTCTCTGACCTATCCGAAAACTTAAAGTTAGACCTGGAGCACAACCCTCCACCCACACATTAACACAAAATGCTGTTATCAAGTTTTGCATGTAAAAATTCTTTGGCGCCTGTACTAATAAAGTATTTCCTATAAGCAGCTGATTTGTGATACGGAAACCTATCATTCGTTCTCCGTTGCTATTTATTTCTTTACCTAAACCAAATTGCCCCATTTGTTACATGTTATTTGTAGTTTCACATGCACTATTTCGAATAATTAATTGGATGCCACTATTCTCATTTATTCCCGAATATTCAGTACATTTTACCTAACTGGGTAGGCAACCCTATTCTCTTCTGGTGATAACAAATTTTCAGCCTAAACTACAGTTATACATATCAATTAGAACACTCCACATTCCAGTAGTTTTTTCTGTGGTTCTTCTTTCCAAATCTTGGAAAGTTTTGATAACTTGAATTGAATGGCGTGTAGCAGAATTCCTCGGTCTTTTCCATCCCAGAATTCGTGCAATTAAGTTGTGTGCCCCTCGGCTTGGTGCTTCAGTAGCCAAATTTTTGGCTTGCTTCATTTATGGTGAAGGATCTAGAAGCACAAAAGGCCCACTGGACGTTCGAATAGTTGGTCGTTGTTATAATTCTTACGTCTGACGCTTCTGTGAAATTTTTGGGGGCTGACTTTTGTAGCACGACACCTACGGCTGACTTTTAACTTCAGGTTAGTCCTCTTTAGCTCCTGCCTTCTTCTCAGGTGCTTACCTAAAAATTTGTAGGCTAAACTTCAATATAGCGTCCCCAGCCACACACATATACGTGAATCTTTTGGTCTGGCAGCTATAATTTTAGGTTAACTGCAGTTTAAGATTTCTGTGTACGTAGTACACGATGTTCTATCATTTGACTGCTTTTCGGGGGTTTTCTGGGCTTGCGCGGCAAACGTCAAACCCAGTGGGGACGCTATACTGAAGTTTTTCCAATTTGTATACTTTCAGCCTTTTTTCCCCCTTGGTTTCGCTACTACTGATAAACATTTTGCGTTAACCCCGTTAACCCCCCCACCTCCACCGCTACATACTAATTGGAAATGTTACCTCTTGTGGTTTGATTACCCGTACCCTGGCTGCGATGCTAGGCACCTGCGTTAACCACTCCTGCAGTCGGTAACTGGCGATACTTCCCCCTTGGGCCCCTCGCTGTGTTCCAAGAGCCCCGTTGATTGTGGTGCCCCCGCCCCGCTCCGTTGGAGAAGTTGCCTGCAGCCCCTCTATCGCCTGGCTCGAGCATCACAGGTCTACGAGGTTTATATATTTATGATTGTTTAACTTCGATTAGGTGTGTTTAGTTTCTAGGGCGATTCGAGCGAACTGCTTGCCTTTGCGTTTAGTAGTATGTACTTATTAGATTATTGCATGCGCCCTTTGTTTTGTTGATAGCTACTATTCATATAGGATACTAGCTGCGAATACAGTGCATGCCCCTGTTTTAAATTCGGCATTCGCTTGAAATACTAGCTGTGAGTTTATGAATTAATTTACTTACCCCGACTACTATGTGGGCAATCCGCGTGCCCCTGAAATGTATTGAAGTCTCAGTTATTACGCAACGGTTGGACGTTTGGACTCACCTGCGATCCGTATTAGCTGTGCCTTTCTGCGGAGACCGTTGTGCTTTGATATTTTGACCGCGAGGCCGTTTTTAGGTTGCTTTTCTGTGTATCTGTCAAACTTTCAGATTGGCTGTGGTTACGGTACCACCAGAATTTGAGTAATTTAGCTCTGGGTTTATTATTTGGTTAGGAGCGCAGACAAGCTGATTACGTGAAACCTCATCGAAAATACAATGAGTTTCCTGTAGCGATCTCTTCAACCCCTGTATGGCCATACAAGTTGAAAGATTTCGCCCCTTCAAAAATTTGATTACCGTCACAGCGTCAGATAGAGCTAACGGTCGTTGTCTATGTTAGCCTTTTGCTTGCATCGCTCTGCCCCGAGCTTCCCTGCTTAACAGCATGCGTACTGATATATTCGAAATTGCTGTTATTTGCTTGCCGGATTATTCCGACGTGTTCCGCTTTGTTTGAACCTCCGCCTCACGGAGCTTCCTCTTTTTTGTTCTTTTCCTTTCTAAGAGATTGTCGGACTTTGGTCAGAATATTTATTCAGAATTATAAGTGGTTAGTACAGATTAAGCGGGTAACCCCAAATTAGGCGTTAACTTATTAACTATTGCCTTAAAGCTAATTTTAATTACGCAGCTCGTCCCTTTTATACATATACTGCCTTAAAGTTAATTTTATTTACGCAGCTCGTCCCTTTTATATATATTTATGCAGCACCTTTTTAATGTGCCGTGAGTTGCTACCCTCACCTGTATTTATTCTATTTGTTAAATTGTTATTATTTATTTGTACGTATATTTACACGTCGCTATCTATGTTATTCTGCCTGATTGCACTATAGAACCAAATGCTAAATAAATATTGTTACTAGTCTGTTCTGCTATTATTTTAGTTTGTTTGGTATATCTCTCTACCTTGGGGAGGCCCGACCTAAGGCTTTGTCTACGTCGAGGACCTGGCGCCTTCTCCCTTAGTTTCTCTTTCAGTTCTGCTGGAACTCCCGAGCCTCTCGACTAGATAGCCAACCTAGGCCGATATTTACCAGCTGGCAAAACACCAAATACAACTTTCGCCAACAGGTAAGGGCCGACCCTCTAACCCTTCGTTACACATTGTTCCACATCGTAATTCCTTATTGCCGACAGCATATGCGTTTCAGTCACCCATTATTACAATATGACTCGTCTTATTTGGCATTTTATCTAAAGTTTGTTGTAGGTCTCCATAGAACTGGTATTTGTCATTAATGTTTGAATCACTCCCACTTTTTCTACAGTTCTAAGTTAACCGTAATTATTCTGGAGTTTATTGCTTCCCAGTTGAACACTATTGCTTCCAGTTCATTACTCAATATTATACCTACTGCTGCTGTTGTTCTGCATTCTACAGGGCTTCCTGGATATCTGAGTGTGTATCCCTTGTTCAATACGTTTATTCATTTTTCTTTCACTTTGGTTTCTGCTATTCCTGAAATGTGTAGCTTATATTTGTTCATCTCTTTCGTTATTTCTACTTCTTTTCCGGTTAGGGAAGTTATATTCCACGTTCCGAATCGTAATCCATTTCTCTCCTGTTGTTTTCTATCTATCCGTCCATGTCCGAGGCTATCATTGTTTCTCTGAATTTTCTTACCTTGTGCGGGCGGTTGGCCCAGCCACAAGGGCCCCGTTGCGACGGAACAGCTGGTATCAGGTTATACACCCCGATTGGGTGCTTCTTATTTTATTGGTTCTCGTTCTCAAATTCTATGTTTCTTTCTCTTTTTTTCTCTCTAGAATATGCGTCCTAATTTAATAGCTATTAAACCAAACTTAATAATCAGCCACCTACATACATATTATTTAATGCGTTTTTAAATAGTAATAGCTATTTAGAAACCACTAGTGGACCCGTTGCAAAACTACTTACACGTGACATTGCTACATATACTTGACCATGGCTAATAACTGGTTGTGGAAAATACGATATATTCTCTCTTTATCCAGACCGTTCCCTTCTTATTTATTGATTGTCATCGCAAATGCCAGGCTCACAGAAAAATGTCTTTTCCAAAAGCAAAAAGGTGCAATATTAGAAGCTGATCAATCTCTACGCGATAATAATGCTCTTCTGTCTGTGGCATGCCCATTTAAAACTTCAAAATGTAAGCAGTTCTCATATAATTGCGTACCATTAATCTTATCTCATTTATGAAACCTATAGACACACTTAAATTTTTCAAATGAATAAGAAAAATTTATCCTATTTTTTTATTGTTAAGCAATGTGGATATATTCTACTGATATTTAACGAATCTAAAAATTCCATTAAAAATTATAAAATGTCGTTGTCATTATCTGATAAAATTGTATTCACACTCAAATACGAGGGTTGCTGCAATAATTTCGGGAATGGCGTACTCCTAGTAGTTTTAGTAAGGTGGTTGTGCCAGAAAATTTATAATTTTTTAGGGTAGTAGTCGTTGATACAACAACAAAATGTTAATCTGTTTTAGTTTAACAGCTCTTCAAAGACGAAGCGATTGCGAAAAATGGATTTAAGTCGAGAACATTTTCGTGCATAGATTTTTTATGATTTTCGAAGCAATTTAACTCAACAACGGTATGCGGAAAGACTTGTTGCAGCTTTTGGTGATAAAGCACCGTCCAAATCGGTGGTATAAAGAATATACATTTGGAGGGTTCAGTCTCGGCGATGAGTCTCATGAAGGTCGCCCACGAACTGCTGTTGTTCCAGAAAACGCCGCTGCTGTTCGCAAAACGGTAATGATTGACTGCCAAGTGACATATCGAGAGATTGAATCGTCCCTTGGCATCGACATGAAACAAATTCATACAATATTGCATGAACACTTGGTTGTGAGGAAACTTGTTTCTAGGTGGATCCCTCACAATTTAACTGATGTTGAAAAACAGAACCGCGCAAAATGGCGCAAGGACATTCTCAAATCGTTCAGTGCAGGATCATCAAATCTGGTTTATGACATCATCACAGGCGATGAAACTTGGATTTACTCATATGAGCCTGAAACTAAATGTAAATTGGCTGAGTGGGTATTCCAAAGTGAACCAAAACCAACACAGGTTGTTCGATCTCGAAGTGTTTCGAAAAAAATTATTGCCTCATTTTCTGGCTTTACTGGACATGTCTCAACTGTGGCCTTGGAAGATAGAAGAACGGTCAATGCTGAGTGGTATACTACCATTTGCTTACCGGAAGTCATAGCTGAAGAGCATCACGATAATGCACGCTCCCACACGGCAACTCAAACAATCGATTTTTTGAAGCGTCAAAACATTGAATTAAAGTCCCACTGTCCTTCTACGCCGGATTTATCACCGAATGACTGTTTCCTATACCCTCTGGTGAAAATGAAATGCATGGTCAGCGGTTTATGTCACCCCAGGAAGCATATAAATCAAATATTTTAGCTATACCTCGTTCAGAATGGAAAAAATGTTTTGAGAATTGATTTGAACGCATGCAAAAATGTATTAATTGTAAATGAGGATATTTTGAAAAGTACAAACATATTTCGTTGAATTCTTCTGTGTTTTTTTAGTACTTTCCCGAAATTATTGCAGCAGCCCTCGTATTAATTTTCACACCAGCGAAGAAACATATGGTTTTGTGGTCGATTTCATGACAATGTTCTTTTTTCTAAGACTAAAATTGAGAATTTTTGGATACTTACTGTGTCCTCAAGAGTTGATAAACTATTACCAAATATTTCTGTAATAATGTAAACTTCGTCAATTACGAGTTGAGATGGTATTTTAACAGCATCCTCTTTAGCAGTAATTGTGGAATATTCTCCATTTCCAATTTATAAGAGAAATGTAGAGAACTGAATTTCACTTTCTTTGGCATGCATGCTTCGAAACAGTTTTAATATCTTAAAATAGTGCCATGTAGAACAACAATGCATTGTTGAATCGTTAAGTGGCGTAATCCGTGTAGCTATGGCTGCACGTTATATACAATTGTATTAACAACTTGTAAGCATATGCGCCGATGGTTATCTTCACTCGCATAAACATGGAAAGAAATAGAGCGAAATAAAGAATTGCTATCAAGAACGGTATTAATGTTATGTTGATCTATGAGACATACTTTCGTCACGTTATAGGAATATTGGTTGGCTCTTAAGACATTTCGGTGCTGCTATATTACACCGGTCCCAGTTGAGAGATCTTTTATGAGTGCCAGTGACAATAATTATTATACTTAGAGCAGAATACTTGTAGTATGGTATGGTCATGTCCAACTAATGGGAAATGGAAGACTTTCTAGGTGGAAATGGAATGGGCATCACAAATAAGAAGAGCTAAGAGAAGGCCGAAGAGAACTTGTAAAGAATGAATTACAAAAACGATGAGTGAATGCAACTTAAACAAAAAAAAACTGGGAAGACGGAAAAGTATGGAAA
This sequence comes from Agriotes lineatus, assembly GCA_940337035.1. Taxonomy (NCBI): domain Eukaryota; kingdom Metazoa; phylum Arthropoda; class Insecta; order Coleoptera; family Elateridae; genus Agriotes; species Agriotes lineatus. The sequence goes on from OW679199.1 coordinate 95,972,458, forward strand.
ATGGGCATCGGATAACGTCAAAAGACGTTTCAACAATATATGTAATATGTATACTTGTAGTAACTGAAAAAGCAGCAAACCAACATGTAAATGAGCACATCCAGATAACAAGAATAAGCACAAGCACACGGATACGGATTTTCTTAAAAATTCTCTCTCACTTTACATATATTTTGACGTTTGTCTCACAATTCAGCATTGTAATACAACATGCAAGGGCATGCATTATTATTTTTTTTTTTAAATCCAGTCAGTTCCAAAAATATATTAAAAGGACAATCGTATGAATGCTTGGTGGTAGTTGAGATAGTAACAGGGTTACTATGAGTGATTTAATATTACTAAAAACAATATTGACTAAAAGTTTGAGAAAAATCACGTTGAGTTTTCAATTCCTCTCAATGTGAATAAATAATAATTCTGATGATATACTGAGATGGTTTAAAGCTCACAATTTAGCTCTGTATGCAGAACTTCTCGCCCACACAGATGCGCAGTCACGCTCCAAAAGTTGTGGCCAATGAGAACGCAGTAAGCTTCGCATGACGATCGCGAAGCAAGCCGCCCGCAAGAGAGATCGAATGGAGTTTAAATATCTCGCTCGCTCCCACGGGGTAAGTTTTGAAAATGCTGTAAACCACCGCTCTTAAATGCGACGGGACAAAAATAGCTGCAAATACGGCGGCATAGAGATTAGAGCGGTACGCTAAACCTTTAAATAAAACCAAAAGCTACGTGCGCGTTAGGATTTTTGAGATGCAAATCGCTGAAGCGTTATGCGATAAAATATTACTGAAACGGGACCGATATACAGGCAAGCTCGTAAAATATAGAAATGGCTTGAGAGAGTAGCGCGGTTTTACTAAAATTTTGCGTATTTGAGCTACTCTGAGTCAAATAATCTAAACAATAATTTTGAATAAATCTCAAATTTGAAGCTAACCTGAGAGATTAGTCTTGTGTTTTTCCGGTGCAAGCCGAAAGAAATATTGCAATTCGATAAAATATAGAAGGGGGCAATTAACCATTTTATTTGAAAGTAATAAATACATTTCATTTTGATTAGCCTATGATACTGACAGCCAACGTTGTGGCAAAGGCGAATTTATAATTTATTTATTTTGTCCCATAAAAACAAGGGAGCCATTACAATATGCGCAGTGGTAAAAATTGATTTTCCTGTGGTGTAATTTGATATAATAATATCAGATTATTATAATTTGCAACAAAAGTGAATTTTAAAAATAACCTTGAATTAAATTGTTCTGTTGTAGATGAAATAGAGTTACCGGTCAATTAACGCAGCTTCAGTGCGTGAGTGATTGTGTCTTGTGCCGATGGTTTGGTTTTCTATTAAAACGAATAGTCCAGAGAAATTAGACATTGCTTTTCGGAAAAATTCCCGGAAAGCTGGATTTTGGTATGAGCCTTGATATTGTGGTTCTAAGCAAAATGTCAAAAGTCCTCATCGATCAGAGTGCCGCTAAAAATTTTAAGGGGGAGCAAAGGGTACCAAAAACGGTATTTCGTGAATATCTCGTTAACGGTCACTTTTACAGAAAAAATATTTATTATTAAATTTGTAGCTTATGAAATTTCTAACAATAAAGATATCATGACTTTTATTCGTAAAAGTAACCGTTTTGGAGATCATTCGATTTACAGAGTTGTAACGAATAGATGCACTCCTCAACGGCATGTATATCTCATTGGAGTTGAGACTTGAAATATTCCAGAATTTCCTTGTTTCAGAGCCCATAAAAATAGAAAGAAACACATATATAGTACACTGTAGTCTAGATAGAGAAGGAATGTGCTCCGAAAAGTTCCCCTCCGTTGTCTTAAAACCTCAAGGGACATCTGCTTGCTATTCGTGTAGGAGCATAATAGTATATTATGTTATTAGGGGCAAAAACTATACTTTATTTGGCATGGCTGGACTGTTTATCTGCCTCGCAAACTCGAGCCACATAAAGATACTTTTGTTCCGAATAACATATAGTATTTTTTCTTCAAACGTTTATAACAAATTATTTAAGAAATTTTAAGAAACCTGGAATTATTTTAAGGTAGAGGATTGGGTACACTGATAAATGTAGGGTGCTTTGGAGAGCGTCACTATGACTACACTATAAACAAAGTTGTGAACAAAATCCGAAAAAATATTTTATCTCGTTAGTCTTGCTTAAATGACGTCGATACTTGCGACTCCACTGAAGATGTAGATCCATCACGTTTCCTGGCTGAATCTATGGAAATAGAGAAGACAGCAGAAGAACAAGAAGAAGAAGAAGAAGATGATGAAGAGGAAAGCATACCGATTGAAATAGAGTCTGAAGATGAATATTAATAACTCTTATTTTGAATACAAAATTGATTAATGAACAAGTTCATAATATATTTTTTTTTAAATAAACATTTTTCAAACAAAAATAAACGTGGAATATGCCTACTGGGGACACCACATAAAAAAAAACGCACCGTGTACTCTACCTCGAAGGTAGTGTGGAAGTGCACGTTTCAACTATGTAAATCGAATTATCTCCAAAACGGTTACTTTTACGAATAAAAGTCATGATTTCTTTATTGTTAGAAATTTCATAAGCTACAAATTTGATATTCAATATTTTTTCTGTAAAAGTGACCGTTAACGAGATATTCACGAAACACCATTTTTTGGTGACCTTTGCCCCCCCTTAAAATTTTTAGCGGCACTCGGGTCGATGAGGACTTTTGACATTTTGTTTAGAACCACAATATCAAGGCTTATACCAAAATCCAGCTTTCCGGGAATTTTTCCGAAGTTTTGCGTTTATTTTGTCTAATTTCTCTGGACTAGAATAGAAATATTAAAAACTACTTCGAGCTTTTGAATCTGGGACAACAAGGTGAATTGCCAGGGTAGGTGTTCAACAAGGGAGAGCGGTTACAAAGTCAGGTATCTCTAAAAAATGCAATAAAGGTCAGTGAATGTTTGATTGAACTTCCAACGTGGGTTATCTAACCAAGTTTGATTTGAGATTATTGAAAAATACTATATAATTAGATTTAGTAACTGTTTATATAATGATTAATTGAATTTATTTTCCAAATTCAACGTTAAATCAAGTACTTAATCATTTTAGGTGTTTATAATTTGAAATTATGTTTTTGGTTATTTATTTAGATTAATAATAAGTAATGTAACAATTCAACATATTTTGGATCAAGACATTAACGTTTTATTTTGAAGGTTAATTGCATTTCTTGTGTACATGTCAGATCAAACAAGATAACTGTCAAGTTGTAGAAATGCAAGGAAACTATTTTTAAAGGTACCATTGAATACTAAATTTAACTAAATAATATTACACTGCTAATGGAGAAAAGTTCACATAAGTGAGATAGTTAATATCAACACATTCACATTATTTAGCTGATGAAAAAGAGGACTCATTGCTTTATGAGAGTTAGTCGAGGTCATAGGCAATTTCAGATTGATATAAGTTAAATGCAAACGTTTTATATTGCAATAAACGTCAAAGTGGTATACGTTTCTAGTGATTCATAACGCCTTCATTAATTTTAAGTGTGTTAATTCTAAAATAAAGGTACTTAGTTTATTATATTGAGATAGAATCAATATAAAGTCTCATATAAATCACCAAACAAGACGCTATATTAAGAATAAAGGGTATATTTGTAATATAGCAGCCACAAAGGTGTCCAAAGAGCACAAATTGTCGACCATCTAGTGGGGAATGATAAAGGGTATATCTTGACAAAAGATATTTGCAATATCAAGATACAGAAGATATTACAAATTGGCACAATCAACGTGGAGCTAGAATAGGGTATACTGTAAATTGTCCTGCAACGTCTTACAGCATATACATTTCAAACCTACTTACCAATCGTTATGCGTTTGTAGTCCCGACGAGCGCGCCACCTAATAGACAGACATTAACGAAAGAAGCTAAAGAGACAGCCTTAGAGGGATAAAGTTATATCTCGTTAGGGATGAGGGTGTACATCCTGTAAGCTCGGATTTGTCAGTTTCACTTACCGTTGCATTAGGTGCCGGTTGAATTTCAAGTAACACAGTTACATCATCTTACATGAGATTGTATATTGTACTGATAACGTATTCAGAAAAATTAGTATTTCCGTTTCATATATAATACAAAATTAATAGTCAGCATTAAAGGAGACGTTTGATGATGCCAATATCAATTGCGCATATGAAAACTTCAAATTCAAACAGATATTGCTCACGGTATATTCACAATTTTGTATTTTAGATTGTCTACCCTAAACTGTGCTATGGTAACATTTAAATACATATTCATGTATGTTTGTACATTTTTTAATATAGAAAAAAACAAAATTTGCTCACCCAAATACATACATTTTGTAACTATAAAGATATGAGATGCAGAAAAATGGAGTAAAACTATTTTTGAATCATTGTGCAACACATCAGCACCTAATATTTGTAGTAATTATAGGATTATAGCTCTAAATTGCATGTTACTGATTTATTATTTGACTTTCTGGCAGTTATCCTATTCGACAACGTCGAATCATATATACAGCGTGTTTTATGTATAACGTGCGGAGGAAACTAAAAGGATAGCTAGAGGAAATCAAAATAAAGTTATTTTCTTAATAAACTTCTGACCAAAACCAATAACAGCAGTTTAACGTTCTTGTAAATTAATACCCACTTATTGAATATCGCTGGACACGAGTCAGTGGCGTAACTACCAGTTTGCGATGTATGTGACCACAACTATTCCCATTAAAAAAACAGAAAAGTAATAAAACACCTAAAATGTACTCGAGCAAGGACATTGCCTCATTGCAGATTATAGAGAATCATAATTATAATATTAATTTAAGAGTTTTAGATATATCAGGTATCACACTTCCGACCCGTCATACAAAAATAAACAAAGCAATAACTTTCTTCATGGCAACGACCTGCCAAGCTTTGAAAGCTTGCTATATTTGCCTTCATGATTGCTAGAAATAAGGCGCATTTTGAACTATGAAATGTATGCAACGCTTCAAAGTGTTCGATTGGAGTTTTCAAAATACATAAACACGGCTCCGAATACAATACCCAAGCAAAAGAAATTCTCATTTTTAACTTGGGTTCAGTCTTGGTGATGTCGATTATTCTAGTGTACTTTTGTCGGTACTGGAGTGTTTTATTAATAATTACTACTAAACTTGTTTTCGAATATCTAATAATTCGAATATATTGAAATTTACTTGTACTACTCATTTTCTAAAAACTTTATAAGTGTGTAATTGCAGTGTTGATTGATATTCATACTTATTTGACTGAATATTGTCGAGCAGTTGTAATACATTTTGACACATACCTATTGTCCTAGTGATAGATATGAGTGCCAAAAAGCAAAAATCTTCAAAGAAAGAAAAAAGCTGAGTGGGAAGAACAAAAAAGAAAACTTCCTAAAATTACACAATTACACAAATCTCAGACTGGAAAGACCTCCAGCGCTTTTTCCGAAAAAAGTATGAAATCAATTTTTGACGGATAATATCTGAATTATTAATTATTGAAGTTGATTTTGAACTAGATTGCGATGTAAATGAACCTTTTTCGTCTATTATTCCTGTTACTGAGTATTTTTCTCATGATCCTACGGAACAGAACGTACCTGGGACCTTTTTTAAGACTGTAGAGCAGGAACAAGGTACCTGCGATTAGGAAAATGGTAATGAAAATAGTACAGATGAAGATAGGGATCGGATTCGCAATTTTATCCCAACGTTGATATCGACAATTTTACGGATGATGTGACTGACACTGATAGAATATTTCTTATAAATAATTAAACTTTTCAACCTATAGGGTCTTATAAAACTGACTCTGAAGGAAGAAGCTTTTCTGATTTCTTTTATTCAACATTAAACAAATCTGGAATAATAATAAAAAAAAAGTATGGTTTTGCTACTACCAAATTTTAAACGTCTGTTATTACCGGCCATGCCGTTTATTTTAAGGGTAAAATATCAAATGGTTTTAACGATTGTAGACATTTACAGCAAGTCGTTAGTTGATATGAAGAGAAAGATGACTACAATCAATGAGGCAGTTATTAGACGTGAGGTACCATCATTTTGGCGACAAATTTTGGAACGTATTATAGAAGTCTGTGTAATGCTAGCCAAATGTAATATACCTTTTCGTGGTCATGATGAAAAATTGGACTCTAAAAATCTGGGGCTGTTTTTATCAACCATTTACTTACTGGCAAAATATGACAATGTTGTAAAAAATCTACTGGAAACCAAAGCAAACAATTCAATAACGCACTTGAACCTAGCAATTCAAAACAAGATCAAATTATTCGTGAAATTAAGACTGCTCCATTGTTTCTATAATAGTAAATACAACACAGGATGTGTCCTGAACAGATCAAATGAGTTTAATAGTTCGTTATGTACGAGTATAGACCATTTACGATTCGTCGATTTAACTAAAGCTTACGACAACGTACCCATCCGTAAACTATGGCAAATACTAGAAAGAACGGCAATTAATAATACAATAATTCAAGCCATTAAACATCTCTATACAGATTCGGCATCAAGAGTAAAAATAGGAAATATACTATCCGGAGCATTTCAAATAACGAAGGGTCCTCGACAAGGTTGCTCTTTATCACCCACTTTATTTAAAGTATACTTAAAGTACGCGCTACAACAGTGGAGAAAGAAATGTCATGGTATGGGAATCCCACTAACATATGAAATATGAAATGTCCCTTTACACCATCCACTTTGCGGATGACCAAATCGTAATAGCACAAGATAAAGAAGATTTGAAGTACATGTGCCGGAAACTAATAGAAGAGTATAACAACTGGGGTTTAAGCGTAAATTTTAACAAAAGTAATTATATGTGTGTAGGAGGACCTTCAGAAGATCTGATATTAAATACGGTGGCGTTATAAAGTCATACGAGGAACTAAAATAACCAACTCAGAGAGAACTGAAACAACAAGAATTTCAAGGAAAAAACAAATATACAACTCGATTTTCAAAAATATTGTGCTATACGGACGTGAAGTATGGCAAATAAACTCTACTGCAGAAAATAAGCTGAGAGTAATTGAAATGGACTTCTTACGATTATCGGCTGGTGTCTCACGCTTGGATAGAGTCCGAAACGAACGAATAAAAAACATTATGGACGTTGAAGAACAATAGTAGAGGACGTAAAACAAAGACAACTCTGCTGGTACGCCCACATTCAACGCATGGGCGAAGAGAGAGCTCCAAAACAAATACTACTATGGACACCGAAGGAAGAAAGGAAGACCGAAAACAACGTCGTTGAGTGGAATCTAAAGAACAATGTCTGAACGGAATTTGGAGCCTGGTGACTGGGATGACCGAAGAAGATGGCAAATAGGAACCGTAGGGCGTAGAAGAACGCTATGAAACGGGATATATTGAAAACCAACCAACACCAACAAAAATAGAAATCAAAGAATTTTTTTGGGAAAATCAGACTAGTGAAGCACTGGCTACTAAAATAATGTCTTTGTTATCAGACAATAAATTACTAATAGAAAAATTGCGTGGTCAGGATTATTATCGGAGTGTGGGTTCAAGCTAAAATTCTTCAGTGGCACCGAACGCACCTTACAGATCACAATTTAAATTTACTTTTGAACGATTCGGTGAAAATGTAAGGGAAATTAGAAACTTTTATGATGGAGTTCGAAGAGTTTATACTTTTTACATAAAAATATGTCATTTCATTTCTGAAACTTATGAATCATCAAAGGTAATTGAAAAAATTAAACCCAACTCGCTGGTCTTTCCGAGACGACGCATAGGATGCTCTGCGTTTTAAATACGTTGACATATTAAAAGCATTGTCAAAAATTAATCTAATTTTATCTAACAAATCAGAAACACAGGAGGCAATCAATAAAGCCATTTTTGGACAATTTTTAAACGATGTTTCTAATTATTCTAGAAAGTAAAAACAATAGATACGGTTTCAAAATTGCTTCAAAGTTTAAACCAACATTTAGAAAATATTGCCAAATTATTTACTCGAACCTTTGAGGATCTCAAGCTGGCGAGAAATAATTTTGATGAGGTAAAGGCAGAAGCCATTAATTTATCAAAAAGATGGGGAAAGCCGAAACGGTTTTATGATGAAAAACATAATCACCATCACTTGGAATTGAATGAATATTGGTACAAAGTAAACGTTTTCTACAAAACTTTGGATATACTTATCCCCCAAATGTCTCGAAGAACAGAAGGACTAAATGCAATAAACAAAATCTTTCAGATCAAATTTCCAGAACATATAATACAATATTCAGACGAATAAATATACCCGAAGGAAAGAAAACTATGTAAAAAGTATTCACAAAACATTAGAGACAAAATTTCATACCAGTTAGCTATAAAGACGATTCAAAAAATATTACAACAGTCCAAGAACATTTGAATTTTATATTAATCCTAAATTGTTCCTCTGCTAGTAGTTTTTCAGACATAATTACTGCTTGCTACATATTTTTAACAAGCTTCAGCAGAACGTTGAATTCAAAATTAAAATTGATCAAAAATTAACTGCATTTTACTATTGGCCAGGAACGATTATCCGCTTTGGCATTACTTTCAACTGAAAGTGAATATACTAAAAAGATCAATTTAGAAAATATCATTTCCATGTTTTCTCAAGCAAATGCCTAAAAGAAAAGTTTTGGTTAGTAAGAAAATGGTTTTTAATTTAACAACTATTTATCTACCTGCATTGTTATGTATGTACATTAATTTTTCGCTATAATAATTATTTATGATTTATGTTGCTGTTTCATGTTTTTATACTTACGCATTAAATTTGTTTTATGTGAATAATATTTAGCAATTGATAAAAAATATCTGGTGTGATACACGCACACAACTTCCTTTTACAGTGTTCTTATAATTAGTCAAAAATTTGTTTTTTAATTTTAAGCGTTTGTCAAAAATTTGTAAAAATTAAAAATTTTACAGAAACCGAACAAAATATTTAGTTGAAGTTAATAAAAAAATCTGTAAAAGGCTTTACCCAGAACCTCCCTCGTCGACATTGTGACACTAAATAATTTTAAAAATCCAATTAAGTTAGGAGTAAAAATATCTTCACGTTTCTAATACATTAAATACATTTTCAAATAAAAAAATGTAGCCCAATGTTTATTGAGTTAGAACGTTCTTTTTTGTAACATAGATTGATTTTTAAAATATCTAAAAAGGGGTTTAAGGGAATTTGAAAATTTTAACCCTAAAGGGGTAAAAGGAGAAAAAACTGAAAAGTGGTGGGGGGTTAAATTTATTATCTTTTTTTCGTCGTGAGTTCCATTTTACAATAAAATGAGTTGAAAGGGATTTTGTTAAATTCCTCCCTTACGGGGGTGAAAAGGGGTAAAATGTGTTTTCGCGAGTTCCTCAATATCTCTTACACCCGATGAGATAGCGATTTGGTGTTTACTTGCAAATATTATCAATGCAAATACCTAGACACTTATTTTAGATTTCGCCCTAATCAACCCCTAAAGGTGCAAATCTGGATTGGGGGTGAATTAAAGAACCCTAAGCATTGTCTATGTTTATTGAGTTAGAACATTCTTTTTTGGCATACAGATGGATTTTTAAAATATTTAGAAAGGGGCTTAAGGGACTTTGAAAATTTTAACCCTAAAGGGGTAAAATGAGGATAAACTGAAAAGTGGTGGGGCGGTAAAATTTATTATTTTTTTTCACATTTTATAATAAAATGGGTTAAAAGAGATTTTTTGAAATTCCTCCTCTACGGGGGTGAAAAGGGGTAAAATGTGTTTTCACGAGTTTCTCATTGCCCTAATCAACCCTTAAAAGGTGCGAATGTGAATTCGGGGTAAATTATAGAACACTTTGTATCTCCTGTGTTTGTTGAGTTAGATCATTCTTTTTTGGCATATAGATGTATTTTTAAATCTTTAGAAAAGGTTTTTAAGGGTTTTTTAAATTTCACCCCTAGAGCGGTAAAAAGGGAAAACTGAATAGAAGTAGGAAGTTAACATTATTTTTCGCTGTGGGTTCATTTATTTCAGTATAAAACGGGCTGATTTTTTTTTCGAAATTTTACCCCTAAGAGGCGAAAAGGGGTAAACTGTTTAGCGTATTGAGTAATGGAGAAGGGGGACACTCTAGAAAGCATTTGAGATTTAGAAGAAAAAACAAACATTTGTAGTCCGTACGAAGGACGGGCATCTTGCTAGTCATAACATAATCGAATTAACTTCTGTTCGCAGTTGCACGTGTATTTTGACATTTCTGACCGAGTTTCGAACGCAGCGGTTGGCAGCAGTGGAACCACATTCGCATTTCATCCAACAGCTCCAGTGGCGTCGCGTTCGAAATTTTCAGGGTACAAGCAACAGGGTCCCTAACACACCGCTGTACGACGGGTTGCGTAGAAGCCAGGCTTTACGAAGCAAGACGGCCCAAGAGGAATGAATTCATTGTAAAATACATTGTATTTGGTTCTTGCGAGTAATGCCTATGCATGTAAATATTGAACATTATAATTAAACTATCTAAAACTATCCTGGTGTTTGTTTGCTAATTTCCAAGTGTATATCTGACTGAACCAAATTATCTCCGACTGAGAAAGCTACCCCAAGGTAATTTATTAAATTCATTAGCCCTTATTAGCAGAGGGCTAGGATGTTACAAAAGCATCAAAGAAAATAGCAAAGAAAACACGATCAAAGACAAACAAATTAACAACAGAAACTAAAGAAAACATAGAGGAACGACGGTCACTTTACAAAGATGGCAAATACTCATCAGACAAATACAGACAAATAAGGAGGGAAACAAGGAAGATGATAAGGAAGGACCTGAAAAATCACTACGAGAAAATGGCAGAAAATATCATACAGAACAACAAAAACATGAGATGCCTGAAAAAACAAGAAGGAAAACAACAGATAATAGCGATTAAAAACACAAGTAAAGAAGAAGAAAGAGACAAAGACAAAATAATGGAAACAGCTAAGACATTCTACAAAAACCTATATGATACGAAAGTAGAAAAACCTCAAACACTAATAGAGAAAAAGATTATAAATGTAGGTTCAAAAGAACTAGAACAAATAAACGATGAGAAGGTCATCCATGCTCTGAGGTTCATGAAAAATAACAAACAAAATGTTAAAAAATACATATACCTAGGACAACAAATACAACTTGGAAAGGGAAACAAAGACGCTGAAATTGAACGGAGAAGACGTCTGGGCTGGGCGGCGCTAGGTAAACTTTCTAAAATACTTAAAAATAAAACGATTCCTCAACGAATACGTACAAAAATATTTGACCAGTGCGTGCTACCCGTGATGACATATGGCGCCCAAACATGAACCCTTACAAAACACATAACACACAAACTAAGAACAACACAAAGAGGAATGGAAAGGGCCATGATGAATATTTCTCTCAGGGACAGGAAGACAAATGAAAGACAGACAACCAAGATAACGGACATAATAGAAAGAATAACTCAAATGAAATGGTCGCAAGGAGAAAAGATAACAGATGGAGCACTAAGATAATAAACTGGAGACCGTGGATGGGCAAAAGATCAAGAGGGAGACCAAACACGAGATGGTACAACGACATTAAGATCGCAGGATTGAAATGGATAGAAACAGCACAACATCGCGAAAGATGGAAATCGTTAAGAGAGGCGTATGTTCAACAATGGACGCAAGAAGGCTGAAAAGAAAGAAAGAAAAGATGTACTATGTCTAAATGAGTTATTAAAAATTGGGGGCATATTTCGATATTCGCACATAGCCCTAATTCTGGTTGTTACGCCCCTCACACAACACTACACTATGAAATCTACACCCGCCTACCAAGTTTAATCTTTTTTGCATTGTCTTAACTTAAGAATATTAGTCTGATGCTACCAACACGATAACGAAAAACGAAAACGATGTAGAACAAATACAGAACGTATTCTGTTAAAAAAATCTGCAAGGTGGATTCCTAGAATGTTGACGCCATAGCAGAAGAAATAAATTTGATTTTCAGCTTGTTGCTGCACGCAATGCGAAATAAATAGAATATAAGAATGTTTTAACAAACTTATTGTATTCAAACATGTGCAGGTACAAAGTATTTTACCGATCAACCAGAGCAAAAGCAGATGCGACTGTCAATAAAGTGCGAGCAGTCCCAATGGTCGAAAGCTTTTTTTATGTGTGAATCCCAATCCGTTGTTAGGCGTTGCAGCTATGATTTTATGCGGCGAACCAAATAATGTAGATCCACAACTTTATGCAAAATTGAAACGCCAACATATGGGGTGGAATAGACTGATTTGCCACCTCTTTACAAAATTATCTCCCCTTTTAATTCAGAGGTTTTTTAGTAGTATAATACAGAACAAAAGCATGTGATGGCTTAAATTTCATTATTATATGTACAAACCCTTGCCAGATCTTACGATCTTACGATATTATAAAACCAGACTCATTCATGTCGCTACAGCATTGATAAACATGTTGAGAGAACAATCCTTTCAGGAACTAAAGGAGATCACATATTCACAGTCGTTTTCTACAAAATTTTAACGATTCAGCGCAGAAGCTTTTATTTCGAAGCCCTGGCTACATAGGCAAGCCACGTCGGCACAAGACTGAAAGCAGGATGCGAGATTTAAAAATCATGAGACATAATCTGTGTAAAACCGATCTAGCCAATTAGGCGACTTAAGTCAAAGAGCGAACCGTAGCTGAAAGATGGCATGCAATATGCATGGCGCCTCCACCCCAAAGGGTCGCATAGCGATACGGCATTATGCATTATTCAGCAACACGCGATTCGATATTACTTCCGATTCTTTCAACTTATATTCTGTGTATTTGCAAACATAGTACGATGGATACGTTTGATTGCAGCTCGACTTTCGCGAAATGCAAATGCCAGGCAGTTGCTTTAGCATTTTTCAGAAAGTGAAAACAGAGTCGAGCTATGTCTGATAGACATTTTGTCAGCCGACGGAGTAAGGAAAGATGTGCGTAAGTAAACATCAGTACTAAGTAACGTTAAAAATATGGCTATATTTTTTATAATCAGAAATTTTACCGCTATTTTTTAAGGACTGTGAGTCAACGCAATCTTTTTGTTAAAGACTGCGTTTAATGATTCATGCGGAATATTTTTCAAACACCGATTATTTGCACATAACTTCAAGTAATTCTTCTTATCGTAAACTCGTAAAATATTTACAGCAGTGATTGCAGCGCATTCTTGCTAATGACGTCATAAATGGCTTGAGACTTTTAAACCGTTTTAACAAATACATTTAGAAAATTGTTACTAATGCTTCAACTGGGTTTAACATTTCCTCATAAAATTCTTATGCTACTCCATCTTCGTAACTGCTTGTCGGCACGTACGTTTCTGTTAATTTCTGAAATTGATTTTAATTCCAAGATATCGTTGATGTCCTTTTTACGTATTAATAATGCTACGCCTACAACGGTTTTATTTTCGGGGATATTATTTCTTTCGGCTTTGCCTCGTGATCTAAAGTGTTCCCCATATCGATAAAATTCTTTTTTACTCACTTGTACCACACTTAATTATAAATAATTATAAATTTTATTGAAAAAGACTGAGTTAAACTGATTACAATCCAGTTTAAACGATATTAAATTAGTAACATTTTTCTGTGACTCTTCATATGTCCAGAATGACCTACAATCCTGTTTAAACGATGTTATTTCTGGTTTTTTGATCCTTTACAAAAGATAAATTTGTTTTTTATCATATAATTCGTCAAAATGGTTTTAAAGCGATTTATTTGGTACATCGATCTGCCATGAGGATGACAGAAATCTTTCTGTCACGCCGCTTTGAAAACCATAAAATATGACCTTTGATCAGAATAAAGCAGAGCATATAACTTGCACAATTCTTACTATAGGTTACAGGTTATAAAGTTCGTAATTAAATCGTAATTTAATAGTTTGGCATTTTAATTGGTACGTTCTAGGCCACTCATTTCGCATTTTACAGCAACTTCAGCAGAATGTATTTGCAAGACGCATGAACAAAATGCAACGTTTCATTGCTGCGTTTTCAATTAGTAAGTCATCATCCATTACTAGGTTAAACGGTTCTGCGTTCATTTGCTTGCGCCTACGATGTAAAATGTGTACATACAGTAAAGCAATAGATTTTAGTCCATAAACCAGTAATAATTTTGAGAACCCACCACCAAAGCGTAGGAAACCGAAATAACTCAGTCATTAACCAGATAAGCGCTTTCCAAGCCAAAACTACTTGGTCTATGAGGCCTGCATACTGGCAATCTTCTATAATTAACCATCACTACGAAACGTCACTGATAGTGGAACCTCGAATGAATACATGACATGACAAAATCCTTGGAAAAAGAAGAAAGGCTACATTATAACAGAATTTAACGCCCAATTGGGAGAAAAAGAGGAAGACATAGATAACTATATACAGAGTGCCCGTTTTTCGAGCTCAAGCATGGGGATCTCGGTTATCTTAAGCGATACGAAGTCGGTTAAATTGGAGCACTAGTTGCATATTTTTTAACTAATTAATAATCTGAAAATAAATTTGACCTGTCATTTTTAGTTTTCAAAATATCGCAAAAAATTAAAATTTCCACTTTTGATTTTTATTTTTCCATACTTAGCCATTTTTTAAAGAAAACATTACTCAGACACTTTTCAACAACGAATTTAAAAATAATATTACAATTTCTCTAGCGCTTAAGATACCAAAAAAACGAAATATAATGATTCTAATAATCTAATGCCGTTTATTATGCGATTTATGTACCGGGTGTCTTAAAATGAATTACATCTAGTATGCTTTGAATTTCCCATAATGCAATCTAAACCTTTACTTAAAATTGGCAAGACTGTAAGTCTATGTCAAATTCGACGTTAGCAGGTTAGATTTTGCGTCAGTTTTGACACAAGCTGACGCAAAACATAACCTGATAACCACGAATTTGACATAGACTTGCAGTATTGCCAATTTCAACCTAAATTTTATATTGCATTATGGAAAATTCAAAGCATACTAGATGTAGTTCATCTTAAGACACCCGGTAATAGTACGATACATGAAATTAAAATTACGTGCCGACTTGACGACTTTGGTCGGCTCTACAAGTCGTAATTTCAGTGGCATTTTAATTTATAATAGGTCAAATTGCAGGTATTTTTAACCTATATAAGTTTTATAACACCTAGTTTTTCGCTAAATAGGACGAGAATCAAATCACAAGCGAAGAAACACGCAAAAAGTTCGACACCTTCACGCTTTTCTTTCGCGTTCAATATCTCGATTATTATTGTTCGTACGTTGAAAAGTTATTAAACATAAATTGTAGAGCATAAACATTTTAAATGAAAGGTTTCCTTTATTTTCATGTACTGTTAACGGGGACCGAGTTAACACAAACAAATCAAACTCACCTTTTTTTAAGATGGCGGAAATAGCACATAGAAAATCTTGGTCGACAACTTGAAGTTACGCTTGCCTGAACCCACCGAACACCCCAAAAAAGAAATTTCAAATTTCGGTTCACTTTTAATCAAAAATGACATAGTGACTGGACAAATATATTTCAGGCAATATATTTTAGTAAATAATACTAGAGTGTGAATGTCGTTCTACGTAGTTGTACTAAACTGTCAAAATTTTAGCAAAATTAATGTAGCGTTTTTGTTTCCATGGCACTCTTAAAAACCTTATATTTTTTATTATTACTAATATTTGGATAAACTGATTACTAAAACAAAATATTATACAATTTTGTATACAGAAAAAAATCTGCTTTCAAAGAAAAGAAAATCCAATATGACGTCCATACGAAAAAAGTTGGCTATCAATGTTTTGCTATTTTAAGCGCTAGAGCAATTGTAATATTATTTTTTAGTTTCTTGTTAAAAAATCACTGAATAATGTTTTGGTTAAAAATGAATAAGTGGATTGGTTTCCAAATTAAAAATAAAAAACCAAAAATGCAAATTTAAGTTTTTTGCGATATTTTAAAAACTAAAATGATAGGTCAAATTTCTTTTCAGAATATTAATAAGCACAAAAATGCATATGTCGCAATTTAACCGACTTCGTATCTCGTAAGATAACCGAGATCCCCATGCTTAAGCTTGAAAAGCGGGCACCCTGTATATGCGAACACGGATTAGAAAAGAAAAATGACAGCGGCATGATGCTAATTAATTTTCATCAACAAAATTAATTCTATGCCATGAAAACGTTTTATAAATATTGGCTGACTCATATAACGAAATAGCGAAACAGACAAGTAATTAATTAAAAAGGATAAAATGCATGATAGAAATAAACAAACCATAATAAAATGGTCAAGAAGGACAAAAAAAGAAACAACTGTGAACATGTGGTAAAAATTAACTGCAACATGCGAGTACAAGAACTATGAAAAATATCTTCCAAGGAAAAACAAAAATGATTATTCTGCTTAGCATTAGTCATATACTACGTTTAACGAACAGATGAGCAAATGAGCGCAAACGTTTAATAGAATATTTACGGTCCAAAATCGGGTACAAACTACAGGGTTCGCCGGCTTTACCAGAAAACACAAATCTTAATGTGTTGGAACAGATTTTGTTGCTCCGGTTACTCGCACTTAGCTCAGTCGAGAGGGCGTGGTTCGAGAGTACAAAGAAAAACCGGCGGCACTTACCCTGATGGATTGCTTAAGATAGATGTCTAGAGCGCCACTTGTTTCTAGATAGGGAATGGCAAACGTGTTAGAAACAAGAACACACACGTAGCCTATGGGGAGGTCCTCCACACAACTGCACTCCGCTACAGCGTCCCCTCCGCCAAGCTCCTTCGGGCCTGTTGGTGTATACACGGTGTGGCCTTCCAACAAATGACATACCTTGATGGCCACACCCTCTAGAGCAATAAAAGAAAACACTGACAAGCTTAAATCTAGGGGCGTTCTTAATTGAAGAGCAGGCTTTGGGTTCACATTTAATTACACCAGGCTTTTGCCGTAATTAACTAGTGACTAACGGGTTCAGCAACAACAAATAACTAGACTGAAATTAGCAAAGATTTATGTTTAATAGCCCACCCAGCGGTGAGTTTGAATTTAATACAACGGGTACATCCTAACTGGAATTTCGGGGTCCCCTAGCAAAAGTTAACTTAAGCTAAGAATCATTAACAAATAAACAGAACAAAATCACAGGAGAGACGCCCCTGCGTATAATAATTAATTTGAATAGTTTAATCGAGCGGGCGTACGCAATGTCCAATATAAACTTCAATAGCGCACGACAGATGGTCGATATCACTTCACACGGCACATAATTATACAAAGCGAAAACACATATTTACTGTAAACAATTTTACCTTGGCCCCCAACTCGTGTTTTTGGCGGGAGCGGTGAACGAGGTCCTGGTGGAGTCACTTGGCAGAAGGAGGGCTGCAGTGCAAACGGAGTTGTTGGGATAAGAGTTCAGGGACTCCCCAGTAATCGGGAACAAGAGATGACGGCCTCCGATAAAGCTCTGGTGAAACGTAACGAGGTGTTGCGAAAAATCCCTCAACGGTTGTGGGAGAAATGACAGCAAATACTACACTATTGCGCGGCGAGCCCTCACTAATTACAGTAAGCCCGGCGTTGATACCCAAATTTGCATACAGCAATGATTTTCCCCACTTAACAGGGAAAAGTTAGTTAAGGCTTAAAGATGTCGTCTCTAATCAAATGTGCAAATAATGCAAATATCTTCCCCTGGGAAGTAAGCTATAGGAGACGAATCGGTCATTCGTATCAATGCCAAGTTAATTACTTCACTTGCCCGCCACACACGTTCAAAACACACCAACAATCTTTGCTTCGAAGGTTCGAGCTTCACTCATTTAAGTTCGGGAAAAAAATCAACACGCAGATTTAATAAAAGGCAACGAAACTTGCTACAGGGCACTCACAAAAATAACGCAGCTCCGGCCGACGCCCGGGGCTAGCGTTCTTTTACAACGTTCTTGGTCGGAAGCTTGCTACTAATTAATTAATTTCAAATCGGGCTACGCGTGAGGAACATAATGGAAAAAATGTCGAACCCCGAAACCATTATTTCTATATGTGCGGTTAACTAAGGGCTTATCAAACCTTATTTCATTTGCCCATTAAACATTCTAGAAGAAATTTCTTGCTGCTGCAATGAATCCCAGGGTGTCGAATTACAAGGCCAGTTTTTACGAACTTCGGCCGTTGAATTCAATAACAGGAAGTATTAAGCTACGCTGCCTAAATGTATTGTTGCTGAATGCAAACCGTTTGTTTCGAATTTAAAAAGAGAACGCTTACTGGACGAATTCTACGGATCGTGAGCGCATTATTGTTTGGGCCAAATAACATTTAAAATGTAGCTTTAAGATCCAGGGTTGAACTTTAAGCAGGGCCGTCTTCAGAAATTTATCAAGACAAAAAAAACTATTAAAGCGGCATCAACTCAACGTAATTTTGAGCAAAACGAAAGAGGTCGAAAATAATCTAACATATTGCTATTGGCAAACTGGTTGTATACAGCTCAATCTTATTTGAAATTAAACAATTTAAATCGTGACGTGTAAAACTAGTTTTGCGAAATCAAGACCGTTATGTTCCGATCTGTTAGTTAAAGGTAATATAATCACTATTTTCTCAATCTCGCTACTCCAGCTCGTTGTTGCAGCGGTCTCAAAATATTTTCTTCTACATAAGCCATTTTGAGCGTCAGTATCTATAATATAATTTTCCTTAATGTGTGTCAGTGTGTCTGTGGCACAAAATAAAATCTCACGTTAGGGCTTCACAGATGTTTATATTTGTTTAGGTTTTGTTTTTGTTATCTTAGCGCTCGGCTCGGAGCGTGACCTTTCGCGTATCCTATTTCACGTGCGCGTAGCTCGCCGTTTGCTTGTGTATATAATTTTGGTTATACCGTTTTTTATTTTTGGAATTAGAAATTGACATTACTTTTCCTTTGAGAGTTTTGCGCATGTAACTTCAGAGTAGAGATACTTGCCGATTTCTATTTTTGGAAGATTTTAGTCTTAACTTTGCTTCCATGGCAGTAAGGGTACTATTCTGGAATAAGCAATCTGTTGGAGTTCCGAAATTTTAAGGTACCCGCTGATCCTTTATCTTCAAATCTTCTGACGTTTGCTGAGGTTTTGGTCGAATTATTTTCAAGGCATTTCTTTTCCCGTGCTCAGCTTTCAAGTAACCCCGATGTTCTTTACATGGATTTTGAGCGACTTGTAATAACTTACGAACACCGTAGAACTCATCCATTGGTTTCCCGTCTGAAGCTGCGCGGCCCACGCTGAATTACCCCCAGAATTACCTTTAGGATGTATACTGCTGTGATTAGACCTTTGCTATGTTATGGAGCACTTGTCTGGTGGCCCAATGGGTGTCGCCGGCGGCCGATTTTCCTTATCTCTCCATTTCGGCCGCCGGCAACAAATTCTGTATCTCGGATACCGATTTACCATTGGAGCATATAGAGGATATGAGTCCACGTGTACCACGGCCAGAACATATGATATCATATCATAGGCGTAGCAGATTTTCTTCAACTTCTATTTAAATCGAATAAGCAAGGCGTTCCTTACTATACAACGATCATAGAGCGTACATTATTTGACAATGAAAAATGTATTAGCTTAGTAGAGCCCAATCCCTGACTTTAAATACAGCACTTCTAGACTAATTCGACAGAAACAAAGAACAGCAATGCTAGGTCCATAACAGCACGGCACTGCAAGTGACTGAAGGCCCGCGTCTGAGATTCAGTCGCCGTGTCTGAACAGACTCAGATTCTGTATCCCGCATACCGAATCTCGGATACTGAATCCCGTGTGTTCAGGGCCTTAGATTAGTAGTAACTCGTAACGTCGATATGACGTTGATACAACGTGGTAACTATGTTTCTGCATTACGTTTTTTGTCGTTTATTTGAAGTACTTTTTAGACCAGCAGTTAACGCAAAATGTTGAAATTACGTTCACGAAAACACGAAAGTTTTACCATTTGTCAGAAGGTAAACACGCGTGTGCTCTGAGCGCCTATCACACGTGAGGTAATTGCTCACATGATAGTATTGAACAATTAAAACCCGTGCCGTCATTACGTCAAGAATATGATAAAAAATGATGTCAGCCGTTCATTCCCTTTTGTGTTGTGCTCTCGATTCACTGTTAAATCGCCATTTTTGTGATTATTATTCTATAGTCAAATTTATACCCACTCGGAGTCACGTGATAATCTAGTAACTTTACGTACGTCGATTCTTAAAAATGCAATTTTAGGGTAATAAATGGCATTCCGTTTTGTAGGTTATCTTGACATCTGCCAATTTCTAAAACAAGGTTGCTACGGGTTTATTCTCTTATATGAAATCAAACTGACTTTACAGGTAAAATAAAACATAACATGTCGTAAAATGTAAGTATAATAAAGATATGTCAGCTGCTACATTAAAAACCTGCTGCGTATAGCAACTTTTAAGTCAATTTCTGTGCATGCATATTTTGTTATAGAACATTACCATTTGAAGCCTATTTCCTTGCACAATCTATTTAGGGAAGAAACTGAATGTGAAAAATCTCCTCCAGATTCTTCAACCAAGCGTTTTTTAGGTTTTATATGGTTACAAATTCTTTAGCTACATACATTTTATATACGGATGGGGCCATAATTATATATAACAGCAATGAGATAACATGAATAACCAAATAGAATGCTTGAGTAAGAAAGAGATGGCCATACGAAAAAAATATTTTAGTAGGCATGTTTAGTTGACAAATGTCATAATTAAATTAAACGTCAAGCCTTCTCGAATATTTGCTACTATGTTTATCTCTTTCTTACTCAAGCAATACGTGTTATCTTCTTGTTCATGTTATCTTATTGCTGTTATACCGGGTGTCCATTCTCAAAGTCGAACATAGGCAATTAACATTAGGGCATTTACTTATCCTTCATTGAAATAATTCATTTTTCTGTAGATAATTTTAGCAGACGTTGACAGAAAATACTTGATTGCGCCAACTAATTACCAATTTTTTTGACAAATGCTATCGAACTTGAAAAGCAAGGCATGGCATATTTAAAAATTTCCAAGTTTTAAATTAGTATTTTAAAATAAAAATCGCACCTTGAATATTATTATTGCTATCATTTGATGCGTAATAATTTTATCTTTCCATTGATACCATTACCTTCCCTGTAAGTTGAATTGGCGAGCAGGAATCGGCAAAAACATTCAATACAATGTTAATAGCCTATGTTCGACTTTGAGAACGGACACCCGGTATAACGGGTGTTCATAAACAGTCGTCATCCCAGTTGCTTTGAAAAACAAAATGTTATGTCTTTGATTGATTCGTGCAACTCAATGAAACGTCATTGAGTACTGTCATAGCGCAGTTTTTCTCAATTATAATAGACATACGTTTTTGAAGTCAAAACCTACTGGGATGACGACTGTTTATGAACACCCGTTATAATTGTGGCCCCATCGGTATAGTGTCCCTGATGGAGTTCTTGACTGCTTCGTCAACTTCCGTTTTTGCATTCTTCACTTTCTGGCTCATATTTTCGGTAAATTGTGCTCTCCGAGATATTTAACGCAAGAGAAGCACGGCGAACAGCGTTGGAGGGTGAAACTGTTGATTTACTATTATTAATATTGTCGTACTCTTCATAAAAAAACGCATAATATTCGAATTAATTGTTGTGACTGCTCGTAATACCGCATGTCCCATGGTTTCTTTTAATTACCAGTTTTCGGCTCAACAATTTTAGGTTTTATTACCCTTATCTTAATAACTTACACAAAAAATATAATCTGAAAGATTGGAAACGTCAAATTTTAAAATTAATTTTATGAATCGACATGCCTTTTCTCCGAATTTCTTCCATTTCATCTATTTTACTAAAGATGAACAGTGACAGACAAAAGTCACGTGACTCCGAATGGGTATAATTTTGACTATAGTTTACACTTGATCAGCAAGGGACTCCTTAGAGTAAGTATTTGCTTTTATTTTTTGTAAAACAGTTGCTCTGGTTGTAAAAAAACTTCAATTTTTTGTTATGACGATAATAATTCCATGTTGCCGTATAAGCAAACGGTGCTACAGCCAGTTTACATTTACTTAAAATACTTACGTATATTATTTTTCTTTACTTCTAAACATTCAAGTACTAACGTGTCTGTTGTGGTGCTTTAGTACTAACATGACGTCTAAGAGAAGGGCATATAGTTATTTACGAATTTATTACTATTTTTTTTTAAACACAAAGTACTATGCAATGATGTATCAAGCGTATTTTAGTCACATAAAAAATATAAATTCATAAAAATATTAGCATTTACAGAGTCAAATAGAAAACCGTATTTAAATTTGTAGGTGTTAACTGAATTACAGAAAAAGGCAATTTTTAATAATTGTTTTTATTATCAGCAAACATATTTCAGCAGACAATGGTATTCTAACACAACTTAACTAAAAAAAAGTGAGAAAAAGAAATACGTATCAAACTTCACACCACCCTAAAACTATACAAAATTAGTGCAAGAAGAACACATTAGGGTCACTAAGTATAGCAGAATTTTCATCAATATTATGTTCTTCGTTACTGTCCTTACTGTATAATTCATTATACTACTGGAACACTTGCTGCTTAAGCAACTGTCTGTTGATCTAACTGTATTTTAGCAAGTTGGTTTTTGATTCATCATGCAAAAATAGTGGCGTGCAAACTAACGTCATGTCTCTGAGACGGTATTTATTTTTAAATACAAATAACTTCCGCACAAAACATCCCACCGCAGCGAAATTTTAATGTATGCTGTCTGAAATTAAGCAACGGCTTTTGAAAAATGAAGAAGCAGCGGCAAGGCAAGGGCAACCTGAGAATTTACTCTCATTTCCGTTCCGAGACGTCCCACTTTTCGAAAACTTTGACATAAGGCTAGTAGAAGATGTTGCATTAAATGTATATATCGTAGGTAGTACTTGCCATATTTCACTTAGCTTAATTTTTTTCCCATTTAAGGTAAAACGGCTGTCCACTTTGGGTGGAGCTAGTGTTGAAGCAGTTACCAGATCTGTTTTCATTTCATCAAACGAAGTAGCCGTTTTATTTAATTGGACTGGACACAATAAAGATAATGTAGGCGTATCAAAAAGCCGTTTAAAAACAAAAACACCATGAGATTAGGTTATGGTAATGACAATATAATAGATTTTAGGTGTTCATATCCTGATTTTATGACTGTATTTCTGAACTCCTGTATAACATTATGATAGGTGGGATAGGTAGCTTTTGAGAAAATTAAGAAGATATTTTTAACAAGCTCTTGACAAACTTTATTAGTTTCTTGAGAGTCTACAATACGGGATACAAATTATTTAAATAATATAACGTAGGATAAAATAAATCTATACATATATAAAGGAAAGTTACAACCCTGACTAATCAACGCAGAGCCGCTGGTACCACGAAGTTGACATTTGGGTGGAAGGTTCAATTTGTTACGTAAGGTAGTGTTAAGAAGGGATTTTTTTTAAATTCTTCCCCTAAGGGGGTGAAAAGGGATAAAATGTGTTTTCACGAATTCCTCAATATATCTTACACCCGATGAGATATCGACGTAGTGTTTACATGCGAAGATTTTCAATGTAAATGCCTAGAAACGTACTTCAGAATTTTGCCCTAATCAACCCCTAAAGATGCAAATATGGATGCGGGGTGAATTAAAGAACCCTTCATATCTTCTATGTTTCTTGAGTTAGAACATTATTTTATGGCAAATAAACGTATTTTTAAAATATTTAAAAAGTGGTTTAAGGGATTTTGAAAAATTTACCCCTAAGGGGGTAAAAAGGAGTAAACTTGTATCATATAAAATTCAAATTGTAGGTACCTATATTTTTTTGTTTTCTGTATAATAACATTTTTACACCATGCTCATTTTAGTACTCATTTTGATGCAATTTTACTCGTCCAGACAACTTCTGCTTTATTCGCATAACTCAAATATAATCAATGTCATTAACCATTAGGCTCACTGTAATTGCATCAAAACTAATACTAAATAGCTAAAATGAGACTCGTGTAAAGATATATATAAAACAAGAATACCCTAAAAAATTATTAGCTTCAAAATTAGTTTATTTGTATGGATCCTCAGACCATAAAATGGGTAGCAAGCTAGTATTCTCTTTATTTGCCCCAAAAGGCAAAATCCTCAGTAATGTAGATTTACATAATTTAATTCTTGCAATAGTTTCATAATTAAAAGAACTAAAAGCTCAATTTGATATTGTGAAATCTTAAATACTTATTTTGACATTTTAAATGTTACAGAAGCTGTAAAACGAAGTTTTCCTCATGGTTGCTGCAGTGAAGCTGACATTTCTAAGGGAACTAAGGATTGGTTGAATCACGCTAAAACTAAAATGACAAAAAATAAATAATCTTTATAGGAAGGTACTTATACCTTGGATACGTTTTATTTTTCATACTTGTTTCCACATACAAATAATTAACATATATAGTTAATTATACTTGTAATTATCAGTTCTTAGATTTACAAACTGGTGCGCAAGTGTATTATATATTAAATCGTTTTTTAATGAAAACTTCAATATAAAAGCTGGAGCTTTGTGAGATGCATTATCACAGGTTAGTATAATTATGGCTAATATCTGTTCGAGATGTAATTTGTGTTTCTTAGACTCCGATGATTTAAAACATTTTGCAATTGGCTTTCTGGTCTATTTCCTTTAAAGTCAAATTTTCTAGTCAAGTTCGTGAAAATTTGTGTTATAACTTTGCATTTACCAAAAAGGTAACGTTTGAAAAGCATTTAGTCTAAAATAAAACATAACTTTAACGTGAAAAATACGTGGATGTTTCGATTAAAAAGTAACATTTCTTTGTCGTAATACTGTACGCAAATAGTACGTCGTTTTAACGCCAAAAGCAAGTTAAAGTTGTGGTTGAAATGTAACGTGTTGCTAACGATAGCATTTAATTAAAAATGGCGTTAAAAAACGTAGTTTTGATTTATAAAACACGTACATTTTTCGTTAAAAAGTCAACGACATTACAACGTTAACATATGCAATAAAATAACGTTCAATATACGTCCGCTTGGCAAGCAAACATAGAACACACATCAAATAGTCGGCAATAGCGTTGACAATTAACGTGTTTTAGATCTTAAATACGACGACCACAGATAACGTTCTTTTTTGGTCATGAGTTCAACGTTAAAAGGCCGTTATAGACTGACGTTGAATCAACGGAGGTTTTAATTTTATTTTGTTCGTTTGCAAACAGTATTATTGGTATCTTAAATCAGCCAGAGTTCGTTGAGTTCCTTGAGTAATTAAATCGAGAAAGTCGGATAAACTTCTGTATTAACAATCTGATACAAATTAATTTAAAAATGTATTATTAACACTTTATGTAAGTACACAAAATAAATAAAGATTTAGTATTTAGTCTTTACCTGGTGGATACAGAGTGAGGAAGAGTTGGTTTAAAAGTAGAAAAGAGTGGGGTTAAGGGTAGAAACTGCGCCGACCATGCTTCGCACCGTGGGTTGCGCAAAATTGGGTACTCCACTTGTGTCCTGCCATGCGATGAGCTGAACCTTATGGGAACAAGAATTTCCCATTAGTATATAATGTTTAAAAATACTTTGCACGGAAGCAAACGTCACAACTCTGCACTTATTATTTGTCAAGGATAGGATGGCTATAGTTTCAATGGTACAATTTGGCGATTGGCGAAGAGCTTGTTTTTATGCAATAAACCTTACCTTATCTATAAATGCGTCGTGTGTTGGGAGACCTGTTCGACGATAGCGATGCTTTACGTGAAGTACTTTATAATTTTTTTTTGAGCGGCGGGTGAAGGTAATTTCAATTAAAGTTTATGAACTTTGAACAAATTTATTCCAAGCACCATATCCAGTGTTTGCTCTTTGGAACTTTCCCATTACATCACAAGCCAATGAAAACAACACGGTGGCTCCCCACCTAATATTCACAAATATTTCCTGTAGCTACTAAGTTGACTGTCGCTCTATTAGTCTAAGACAACGTTCATCCTGTTGAAGTCGAGTGCAATCTTTAATTCTTGTGCAAGAAGTAAATGAGTTTTCATCTATATGTACCAAATAATTTTTAATATTACCGTAAAATGGGGTGAATAGAAACAGTTTCGGACCTTTCCAACTCCGTTGCTAAAATGGTAGTCATCTTTTCGACAACGAAAAGTATGGAATCTACAGGTCACGACTGTAGGTCAAAAAGCCCATAACAAAATTTTTAAAAAATTAAGTTCTTTGCTAAAAAACCTGCCTATTTCTATTAATACTTAATGTAGGGTAACTAGAAACACCCATTTTATTCAGTGAAATTTGCTATCCTACCTACACGGGGGCTAATAGAAACACATACAATGTTTTTAAAATTGGTAAAAAATATAAATACACAAAAAAAAAGACAAAAACGACAATTTTACAAAAAATATGTATTCCTGTAGAAATGTAACACATTTAAAGGCATATTATTTAATTCAAATAACTTTCATGCACATTAAATTTTAGAATGTCTCTTTTCGACGTAGATGTCATTATCTCGTCTTAAACTGGGAAAACCTGTCCAACAACCTGGTTAAAATTAAAGGTGGAAATATCGTAAACCTCTGGAAATCCATACATATATCCTGAGGAGTGTTTGGTTGGACGACTTCTTAAGAAAGTGGCTTCAATATCATTTTTATGCATATTTCGATATTTTGTTCTAAAACACACCAGAAGCCAAATTCCTTTTTCTATTACATCAAGCGAAACAGGAGAAACATATCGAAACAATTTGCCCTCAAAGCGGACTGATACTAATGAATCATTATTATTTGCAACTGACTTATCGGTGAAACTTGGCAGTGAAGTATCCATTTCTGAGACTTCGTCTGAAGAGTATTCTGGAGCTTTTTCCATTTTTGGCATGAATAAGGGGTAAATTCATATCCGGATCTGAATCTCCATCCAAGGTTTTCATGCGTCTTTCAAAATCATTATCCTCATCCTCTTGATCTTCTTTATCCGACCTGCTTTCAAAAACTGCACCTGTTACACTTTTGCCAGGAGGAACCTGAATTTTACGGCGTCGACTCTTTGCATTTTTACCATCGCCATATCTCATTGTTCTTGGAAGATTTACCAAAGAGTTATTAATTCCTTCGTCAATGTTGTCGTTCCCATCATTTATCTCGTCAATATTTTGCTGCGAAAGCCGTTCCAAGACTTGATCCCTATTAAGTGGAACAATTCCACACTTTATAAACCCAGATTGTATATTTTTTCTCGCATTAGGCTCAATATCCTTTGACAAGTAATTTAACAAAAAAGGAAATATGTCCTTTGGAACCGTGCGATGCTTTGAACCAGCCCCCATTTTCGATTTTTCAAGGATCTGTCTCTAGGCTGTTTTAAGAGGCCGGAAAAACGCCACATCCAGTGGCTGGGTTAAATGGGTAGAGTTAGCGGGGTGGAAGATAAATGAAATATTATTTTTTTCGCAAAAAGAAACTGTACTCTCAGAGAAATGATCTCAGTTCGCATTTCACCAATTAAATACTTTTTTCCTGGTAGATCTTTTAATGCCGGTAAAATTATTTTCTGCCCCCAATCTGAGAAAGATATCGCGTCAAACCAACCAGATGCACTTCTATTAAATCTGACGCCTTTTGGACCTCCAACTGTCCAAGATGTATACAGATTTTTGGCTTTGTATACCACGTATAATGGTAACAATTTCCCATCAGCTGAACATAATGGAAACGGCTCTGGGTAGCGACAGCCCCTTTTCAAAATGACTTTTTTTCTACCTGGATCATCCGTCAAGTTAGTTTAATCGTAGTTAATTATATTGGATGGCGGTACATTTTCCAACTCCGTGGCTAAATTGTCAAAATAAGCATTGATACTGTTGGGAAAAACAGCTTCTCTTGAGCGTTTGATGTTCTGGCGTACTCTAGTTCTCAATTGATGTTTGTGACATTTTAAAAAAAAATAGACAAAGTCCCTACCAGGGAGGTTATCTTTAAATCTTTCTATTGTTTTACCTCTACTGCCTAGGTAATTTTTTATAGTCATCCTGACGTCCAAATGGTCAAGTAGGTAGCCCCAATCGGAACAAACTATCAGTTGATAAACTAATATATCTTCTTCCTGTTTGGTTAGAGCTGTTTGTCCTCCTTGTTGCTTTAGATTTCGGTTTTGGTGATGCAGATAAAGCATAGAATAATGTATATTGAAAGTTTTTTGTGCCTCCCTATAACTCATCCCGTTGTCAATTGAAGAAAGAGCTATCTTTAAAGTGTCTTCATCAATTTTCTCGTACGGGTTACCTCGAGGGTCTGGATTATAAAGGCGAGGCTATTTCTGCAAAAAAATTATTGTAAATAACAATGGTGTGAATAGAAACAGCGTGTTTCTTTTCACCCCTAAATTATTAAAAAGTGACGTTATATATCATGTTAGGTGACAATTGAAAAACTAAGCAAAAAAGACAATTTCTGAAAACAGCAATGTAAACCAGACACTTGAAAGCTACTTTGATCAAAAACTTAATGTCTTACCTGTTTTTATCTAAACACTGCGAATAAAGTTTTGATAGCAATCGAAAATTCACGTGCTCTCGCTATAACAGATGTTTCGTAGTGCAATGAGTGTTGCCAATAGCAAATATCTTTGAACTGTCAAAGTAGTTAAGCTGACATCTAGTGATCGTTTAACTACAAATTTGATGCTGTGTTAGTCTTAATTCCGAAGCAGAATTTTTTTTAAAGAAGTTTCCTGTTTTCGTTTCTATTCACCCAGCAGTTTTTATTCACCCCATTTTACGATATATCTTCACAGTGACGACAGTGAATTCTAAAGCAGGCAAGAACACTTATTTTAGTATCAATGGCTACCGCCATTTATTATTTTTAAACATACATATACCAGAAACTAAGTCTTATAAGAGTACAGTTACATGTTAATCAGATTGTGTATTGTGTCCTGGACGGTATACGCTTTGTTGCTCGATACATCTGACTTGAATAAAAAACCGAAACTTAATAAATCTCAGTAGACAGCAGGCCATTCAAAATAATCATCGTATTGCTATACTAAAAACATGATATTGGTTACTAGTATTTACTTGTGTCATTGGTAATGAATCGGGTTTGTTATGAGCCAATGTCCGGAAAGATGGAGCACTGGCGCAAATGTATTTTTTTGCGATCAATAAATTATCAACTATTTACTAGATATTGGTGCCTTTTTAATTAAACAGATATAAGTTCTACATTTACAGCTGAAAAGTTCATAGCAACACTTTTTAATAAAAGCTTCTAAAAATCTCCCTTTTTTGATTACCTCTCTTTTAAAGCTATTGCGTAAATAAATAGAGGAGAATCGAATGAGCATGTCTGCCAGATATGCAACCAAAATTTCCGAGCGACTTTGTAAAGTCTGGGAAAACTCGTGAAAGGCAATAGGTAAACAGGCTATATAATTTATTATTTCAAATAATCGACGGTTCTTATAATACTCTCGGTGTAAAAGACGGGAAATTCGTTTACAATGCGTCTATAGGGGGCAATATTTACATTTAACAAGCGTTTCAGTTTCAACTTTCAAATAATTTGTTTTTAATTCCTGAATGCGAGCTTTGTGATCGTCGAAATTAATTTTTATTTTCAAATTTAAAGCAAATCTTGCTGCGAATAATTTCTGGCGTAAATTTATGTTTCCTGTTAATTCCAGTATGACAGTAAGTAATTTTTTTATCAAATTTCTTTACTTGTCGGTTCTAGAGAAGAAGTTGAAAGTTTTAAAGTTATGTAAAGTTAAACCCTCAATTGTCAATAACTGAACCACCCATTAACACAGAAATTTTAAAAATTATTTTTTCTTTTTCTGCTCTATATTGACAGTTTGCGAAAGAAAATCATAGTTATTTATTTATTAAGAGCATGGTCAATAAATTATAGCGCAAGGGAGTCTTTAAAGCGCAACGCGAAGCGGAGAGTTTTCAACTTCTCGAGAGCTATAATCATGAATATGCACGTAGTACATACGTTTATTTTATTTTGGTACTCAAAATGGATATAAATAATTCAATGATTCAGTATTTTGGCTACAGACTACTGCCTCATCGTTGTGCTGGTGCTATGAATTGTTAGTGTACTATGGTTTCTATGTAGATGATTATTGTACTTCAGAATTGTCATATGATATAGTTTAGTTAATGTTAAATCATTTGAATCCTGATACAAGATTTATGTTTAATAGTGTCGCGGTTTTACAGTTGATGATATGGTCAAACATACAATATAAAGTTTTGTACGGAGATCTTGAATCTAAATTCAAATGTTTTATAGGTCATTAAGTTTCAAGATACTTTCGGTAACTTATTTTAATGTCATCATAGGTGAAACTTAACTTACAAATATTTTTGAAAATTGTTATTGTTTAATATAGACTATGTTAGCTATATTTATCGAATATATACGCGTATCCTCGTACTGAACGAGGTAAAGGACCTACAATATCACAACAGATTAGTTCCCAAGGCTTCGAAATTAATGAATGTCCACCCATATACCCTGCAGGGGCTCTCTGTTCTGGTTTAATTCGTTGACACGTTTCGCAACGGCGAACATAAGCAGCCACATCATAACGAAGTTTAGGCCAGTAGTATCTTTGTGCAATACGATGAAAAGTTTTATTAACACCCGTATGACCAGCGGTCGGAATATCGTGATTTTGTTTGATAACTTCTTGGCGTTGAGTCTGTGGAACAACCAGTTTCCAATGATCTTCATCATCTGCCAAGTCTGGATAATCGGTTCGAACATATTTATACAATTGACCGTCACTAACTCTCCAATGGGGAAATTTTCGAGGATTGTTAATAACAAATCGACACATACGATGATACCATGGATTACCAGCAGGACCAAACTGAACGTTAATAGCATCAATGACAGGAACAGCACGAGACAAAGTGTCAGGCACAACATGTTCTTTACCTTTTCGATGAATAATGTCAAAATCATATTGTTGAAGGCGAACTGCCCATCGAGCGATACGACCAACAGGGTCTTTAATACTATTAAGCCATTTTAAGCTATAATGATCAGTTACTACCGTGAACTTAGTTCCCTCAATATATGGTCTAAGTTTTTCAATAGCAAAAAGGACAGCGAGGCATTCACGCTCTGTTGTGCTAAAATTTCGTTCGTTTCTAGTAAGCGACCGACTAATGTAACATATAACTTTCTCTCCATCAGCTACGGCTACGGCTACAGCTCAGTACGGCACCAATACCATAACCAGAAGCATCCGTTTGAATAACAAAGGGTACAGAAAAATCAGGGCAAGCTAATATCGGAGCAGATATCAAATGTTCTTTAATATCACTGAAGGCTCGTTCACAATTACTATCCCAGAAAAATTTCGCATTCTTGCGGAGCAAGGATGTAAGAGGTCCGATAAGTGAAGAAAAATTCGGAACAAAGCGACGGTACCATGACGCCATACCAATTACACGACGTACTTCCTTCACTGACACAGGAGTAGGAATACGATTAATTGCATCTACTTTTTCTGGATCTACTAATAAACCGCGTGAATTCACTACATAACCGAGATACTTAAGTTCTGGCTTACAAAAATGACATTTATTTTGGCTTAAAGTAAGACCAGCAGCTAATAACCGAGACACAACCTCACGAAGAGTAGAAAGATGTTTTTCGAAAGTTGGCGTACAAATTACAATATCGTCAAGATACGTAAAGACATATGGTTCCAAATCAGCACCAATAACCCTATCAATTAGGCGTTGCCACGTTGCCGGCGCCGTATGCAAACCAAACGGTAGGCGGCGAAATTGAAATAACCCCCTATTAGGCACAGTAAACGCTGTTAAAGGGCGTGAAGAAACAGCCACAGGTATCTGCCAATATGCGGATTTAATATCAAGAGTCGTAAGATAATGTGCGTCACGAAGTTTATCCAAAGTACTTGATACATATGGAATAGGATAAGCATCAGGTTGACTGACTTTATTAAGTTGGCGATAATCAACACAGAACCGATAACTACCATCTTTCTTTTTAATCATTACTATTGGAGATGACCAAGCAGAAGTCGAAGGTTCTACCACTCCCTCATCCAACATTTTCTTTAACTCAAGATCTACCTGTTTCTGCAGAGCAGGAGAAATAGGATAATATCGCTGCTTAATAGGCGACGATGTGGTTTTAATCTCATGTTCAACAAGATGAGTGCATCCTAACTTATTTCCCATTTTACTAAAAACTTCTTTGACAAAACAATCTAATTGTTCTCGCTGAACTTCAGATAAATGTTCTACAGCCTGTATTGCATTAACTTCCGGGATCAAGTGATCTTTCGAGAAGGTCCATTCGTTAATTCTAAGATCGGTTACAATACCCATTCTACGCAAAAAATCGCATCCCAAAATCAAGGTATGGGGTACGGAAGGCACAACTAATAACTCACAAGTACAAACTCTATCGCGAAGCATAAGTGGTACTGTAACTATACCTAATATTTGACATTCTGCACCGTCAGCAACATTACATGTCCTATCTTTACTTGGTGTAAGCCTACAATGACCTTTCAACAGCTCCCATCCCTTTCTACCAACAACAGTATGCGAAGCACCCGAATCTAACAATCCAAGAATCTCATTACCAAAAATTGAAACTTTAAGATACGGTCTCTCACCAGGACCTGCGTGACTTAAAATATAATCTAAAACAGCTTTAGAACTAAAATCCGAATTATTTACAACATTGACCGAAGAATTTTTTCGACACCGCGCTATTCGGTCGTCTAGCGGCGTCGACCCCCATTTCCCGAACATGAAGGGCATGTACGGACAGTAAAATCAGGTCGTCCACAACCATAGCAATATTGTTTACTATTTGCTGAACAGTTACGCGCAAAATGATTCGGTTTATCACATTTCCAACATCTCAAATCAGAAGGCTTGGTTGAATTGATTACGTTCGGTGGGTTATTACTACGAGTTTGAACGTAACCCTCATTTGAGGATACATTCACTGTATGAATCCTAGCATTACATTTCGGCTTTTGATAGGCTAGATCGGGTTCTAACATTCGATTTCCCTGAGTGGGAGGTCCACGGAACCGTTGTGCACGCACATGTGCATCTTCAACAGCTTTACACACTCGAAGTAATTGTGAAAAGGAAACTATGTTCTCTAAAGCCAGTTGGGTTTGGAAATGTGGTAATAAATTCCTACGTATTAGATTAAGGCGCTTTGTTTCAGAAGGCATCGATGGTAACCGATGGAATAAGTTTTCCATTATCGACACAAATACGGTCACGGGTTCATCGGCCCCCTGAGTACGATTGCGTATTTCATCCCATAAGCAAGCTTCATAATCACATGGAAGAAAAGCTGAACGTAACGCATTAACTAACTGGTCCCAATTATACAAAGTATTTTTAACCGATCGATACCAAATCAAAGCATTATCGGTGAAAAATTCAACAGCCGAAGTAAAAAGTTGTTCCTTAGTAACCCCACGCGCCATTCGCAATTCTTCAATACGCTCTAGGAAACTAGACAATCCCGATTGACCATCGAAACGAAGGTTCCATTTATTCATCGGAAGGTAATTGTTATAACGTGGAGTAGCATCAATGACTTTAGTGCTGTTAAAACCAATAGGTGTCGGTAACGTTTGAAACTGTTGACTATCAATTACATTTGAATAATTAAAATGGTTTGGTGATTGATTGGCTTGTAATGGCTCATCGTCAAGGTCCATCAAGTTAACTGTTTGTGAACTAGAAGGAACTACAGGTTCATTTTCAGATGTCAATCTGGACTCGAGATCGTCCATAGCCCCTAAACACCTATTATA
The DNA here is from genome assembly GCA_940337035.1 of Agriotes lineatus. Lineage (NCBI taxonomy): Eukaryota > Metazoa > Arthropoda > Insecta > Coleoptera > Elateridae > Agriotes > Agriotes lineatus. Next base: position 96,006,576 of record OW679199.1, read on the forward strand.
TAGCTCATCTTTATCATCTGCTGAAGACCCCTCAAAAACTAACCGTTCTAGTCGATTTGAAATATGTACCAAGCGGGTCTGAATACGTTTATAATCATTACCACCCCTAACAAATGACTCAGAAGCTAGTATCTCTTCCACAAGAATGTCAAGCTTCCTACTGCATATATCCAATTCTTCTACGTTATTCAATTCTACTTCCGGGAACGAAGCATTTCCCGTCTTCTCTAACCTAATACGCGCTCTAAGCAATTTACGCTTTTCCGGCATATTTCCCTTACAAACAACTCCCCGTATTCGTAATTCATAATCTATCTCGTCTACCAATAACCTATCAACATCCATTCTGATTCCTCAAAGTAAAACCCTTTTTACCACAAGTATACCGTTTTATGTATTATTCTCAAAGTAATTCTTTGGTTTGTCACGTTCTGACGATATTTTTCCACTTACATAAACGAGTACAGAAAGTTATGTATAACTATTGTCAGTATTGCTCCTTTCTATTATAGTACGACCTAAAGGTATATGTTCCAATCTTGTTAAAGCCCCCGTTAGCTCTTCAAAAATCTTATTAAAGCCCCCGTTGGGTGCCAAACTTGTTAGCTATATTTATCTATAAATTCCTTTACCTACCTTTAGGTCATCGCTATATCTCTTAGTTAACAATCGATCACTATAAAAGTATATTTGAGGCCCGTCTCTAGCATCAGTGAAGACGTCGCGGATTCTAGTTTATGATGTTATAAATGGCGCCAACAAGTTAAACTCAAATATACTGATATAAGCCAAGAAACTTGTAACTTCACTTTCTATCAACTAATAACAATACGATTATTGAACTCCCTATCAAAATGAAAGAAAGCAATACTTGTAGCTGGTTTTATTAATACTCGAACATTACTACCATCGATCAGACAATTAGCATCTTTACTATTACTACCTCACGCAGGGTACCCCAAATAGTTTAACTTAAAACGCTCGTAAGTCTAATGGTTACACAGTTTTTATATGCAAAAATATCATCAGATTCTAGCTACCACACTTATCTTTGTGCCGATATACTCGCAGACATTTAATACGTCCCGTTACTCCTAACACATGTCAGCTTGACAGGTTCCAACCTCGGCTGTCATTTGCTATACCTCGACCCTCAATACTGCGGTAGATTAGCTTTCCAATACTGTCCGCCTAATAGTTGTTGCTATAAATCGAATTTCCAGGTAACAAAAGGCAAATTCCACATTAAACTACCTACCCTGTTCACAGGCAATAAACTTCGCAATCGTTGAATTCGTGTTTCCCAGATCGCTTTACAGCTTGAATATAAATATTCATTGGAAAAATGACATCTGCTTAATGAACTCCTCTACAGGAACGGCTGGCTAGTAAACCAATTCTTTACTATCACCAAACCAGAATAAATGGCGAGATTGTCATTTACACCCCACGAAAACTCTTGCCTTTTTTAAAAGCTGATATACAAATTTTTCTCAAACAAACAAACGTTGTTATTATCTCTTCCCTAGCAACGAACAAAGGCAATCTGATATTAATTTTATCGCGTCACTCTCACTAGATGCCTCATTCAACACTAGTATTAATATCAAATGCTTTTGACACGTAACAACTAAAACTGAAGTATTAAAGTATGTACACAAATAATGTAAATACATAGTAATCAATATACAAAAAGCACTACATTGTTTGTGTTTGTTATACTGCTTAGCAGTTTTATAGGCCCTCGGGCAATAAAACCTATTTTAAGCCCGCTGTCGAGGGCCAATCAACAATACTACTGTTCCAAAATTAAATAAAATATATTTTAATATTAAAATATTGTGTTCCTTAAATTAATAAGTAATACTAAATAAAAATCCTAGTTTTTTCGAGTAATTATCTGCTAAATTTTCGTCCATCCACAGATTTATAGATGCGTAGCGTACAAAGAATGTAACGTTGACTGTGGTTCTGCAGATGTAATTGTCAAACTCTCATTTAAACATGCCAAAATGAATATTCCGAATATCAAATTAGATACTTTAATCATCACATTGGAGACTTTATAATTAGAAATTTAAAAATGGGAAAATATGGGTTTTCTTATTATTTCCTTACCTCTGAAATATATTTCTTTAAGTAGCAGCCTATATTCTATTGCAGTTGACGGTACGTAGAAAATTAAAATTTTTGTAAACTGCTGTTTAGCTCTATATAGAACAGGATATTAAAAAATGTGAAATTATTAATAATTAGAGAAAAATGAACAGTAATTTTATCGCAACTGCGTAACCGATTGACTAAGAAGCTTGACTAAGGTTCAAATGTGAAGTGGTACTTATATCCAGCAGCTTCCAGATATTGGTTACCGGATGATCTGGATAAGAACGAAAGCAGTATAATCGTCCTGCTGTAAATCCATAGCACTCACTATTGTTATATTTGTTTTCTGCCGCGTATAATTTCAAGCGCACGCCGGCGCCGTTGGTCTCAGGCCGTAGGAAGATGTGATTTTACATTGAACGCAAATTCGGCTTCCGACGTCTGCACTAAGGGCCTTCATTCTCGAGCAAGGACGCTGCTCGTGAAGCGAGAATTTTTACACCCGGCTCACGCCACCATCGTGAATCGCGAGCTAGTTATTTCCGTGTTAAAGAAAAGATTCAACCAAATTAAATAAACGACACTTTTTGTGGTCGGTGCGGTTTACGTGCTTCCATTTTGGTGATGCCATAGCTGGCAGAAGTAACTTAACGGCCGTGAAGACGCCTCGGTTAATACCGGATACTCAAAACTTTTGCTTTCGTTACTTGAATTACTGTCGGATCTCGAGAAACGATTTTTATCGACCCATAGTTGCTCGTCGCCCTTGGTTTTTACCCGGCGCTGATTTACAACGTTTGCCCCAACCGTTTGAGCCCCGGAGAGTGCCATAGATCTGTTGTCGCTTCAATCCTCAGGTTACCTTCCCTGCCATAGAATTTCAAATATCTCCAACCACTGAGGTCGCCGTTTCGTGCTCGAGGACGTTGCCCTGCCTGTGCCGCCTTTCAGCAAAAGGTGATTACAATCCGGAGTAGCTCAAAACCTCTCGGCGGTTTTTTGTCATGGGTAACGATCAGGCTATGGTTCTTGAAGATATTAAATAAAATAAAATAAAATATAACAAAATACAGAAAGGCGCCAGTCATCAACTACGACAACATCAAAAACTAATAGAACTCGCAATCTAAATAAATGCTACTTACCGTGTGATATGCGGCCTCTGTTTATAAGAAACCTACTAAAAACGAGGAGATTGTGGTAGCTCATAAGGAAAACCCCAAAAATAAATGTCAACCACCAAAGCTCTAATTGGAAAACTACTACGTGCGAATACCATATGAGTAGTTGCCAGAGTAACATATTACAACAAATAAAAACTATTGAGTGAATATATATAGTCAATTAGATTATAATAAACAAATAACATCAAAGACGCATAAACAGTAAATCAAGTACGTCAACATGCAAAATAACCTGAGGTTAAACGTTACAATTAGTTCAATGTGGGCACATAGATGTTAACTAACGATCCAGAGGTTACATATTAAGAAAATAAGCAAAAGCTAATTTAAGCATCAAGCAATAAAATGAACAAAACTAAATAGTGAAAAGAGGTTATTGACATTTTAGCTCGAAAGTAAATTGAGCGTTTAATAGTAACAAGGTTTATAATCATAATGCAGTCACTAGAACTGGGCAGATGTCAGCGAAAGACTATGCTATCTGAAGTGCAGCCTTCAGGTGCTGGTGAAAAGCTAATCTCTAACCTGAGAAATATAACGCAAGTCAGTCGATAGACCTTAAAAAAAACGTATAAGTATAAAATATAGCATGTACCATCAAAATAATAATAATAATAATAATGATAACTATAAATGGTCTTTATTTTCTAACATACTTAAATACATACATATTTTTTTTAACAATCACAAGATATACAGTTTAAAAAACGCCGCAGATCAGATAGCATGTCCACAAAGAACATGCTGCTGTTTTCCATCTTAGGTGTTAGGCTTTCAAATTTCTCTTAAACAAATAAACAATGTAAGAAAGAAAAAGCAAAACCGCTATTTTCACACTAAAAAGATAAATAGATTCAGTAGTTAGTAGTGCAACGTTAGCTCCAGTAGCAAATTTATCTAAAGCATTAATATTATGCCAGAAATTTGTACGGCGCTTATTCCGTCACAATCTGCTGTTACATCGCCCCAGCGCACGAACAGAAGATAAGAAGAGGTACCTGGAGCGATTGCACCGATAACGAGAACCAAAATGTATAAAAGCAAATTACGCATCCACTTCACCTCACTTGAGACCTGAGATCAGTCGCCACCTACAGATCTAAGTCTTCCTCCGGAGGACTGGTCCCTTTTCCTAATATTTTCCTGACCTAGCTCTGCCTTGTGACGGGGACCCGTCTCGTAGAGTGACCCTCTTAACCTGAACCTGACGCAGTTCTGCCTTGTAACGAGAACCACGTTTCGTAAAACTTCCCCCTAACCTGCACCTGACAGAGTTCTACCTTATGACGGGAACCCGCCTCGTAGAATGTTCTGTTAACCTAAATCCTGCATCCGGCGCTCACCAATTCAATTTGACCATAATCCACCGGCTTCGCCAAAGTTATTATAACCAAAAGCCTCAATAAATCACTAACATACCTGTAGCAAGGTCACGGTTGATCCGACGACACCTTGCGGGCAATCCTTAGAAAGCGCATTGTACTTCGCCGGCCAAGCACGAGAGCACAAACGATCTTCCAGCGCTCGCCAGGAAACACGGCAATGAAAAGGCAGACTTCTCTCCAGGTAAACATGTCCTGCATAAGTTATTCCTGGAGACCCAAACATATATACCAAGGAAGCTGCACGGCCTACCGAGCTTAACACCCTACTTACATACATTACCAGCACCCTAAAACTAGTTATTCCACGGAATTCGCCCGCACAGAAAATTCATAAACAACCGCATTAATAGCGCTTGTTTCACACCGACCGTTTCTAGTTCAAGTACACCGGAGCTCTACCTAATCCAAACTTTCTTGGAGAGGATCTAGGGAAGTAACCGGGCAGAAGCGACATGTATGGTGGGTTGCCGACCGCTAAGTAGCATCGATCCAGACCGTTTACCGGACGAAATTTTCACTTATAATACCATGAGTAGTCAAACTTATGTCGAATATTTTTGCTGTGGTATCACGAATGTCCATTGCCCTTAGGTTCGATTAGGGCGAGTGCGCTAGCACGAGATTTAATCCCAAGCGCAATGGACAGGAGTGATACCACCGCAAAAATATTCTACTTAACTTTGACTAAAAATGGCATTCGAGGGACTATTCAATGAACCAAACTACTTTTTCAAATTAGTTTTCAGTAAATCTAGCAACAAACTACGCAATTTCTATAGTAAAAGAACACTAATATTGACTGTTTCTAATAAAAATCACATTTGTTTAAAATATTCACCATACCACTAGTGAAAATTGTGGATTATTTTCACTAGTGAAAATTGTCAAAAAATATTCACTATACCACTAGTGAAAATTGTCGATTATTTACACTAGTGAAAATTGTCAATATAGTTCATTTTTATTGGCTCAAAGACGTCAAATCTTGTATTTTCATTGGACAGTTCTTGATAGATGACATGTGAGTTGAATAGTGAAATGTAATACCACAAAAGGTGAAAATTTTTTCCGTTGACATGCAAATTATTGCGTTTAAATTTTTCGAAACCAAAACTGCGTTAAAAATTCCGCGAGACCGCAGGTCGAGTGGAATTTGAGCAGTTTTTGTTGAAAAAAATTTGCAATAATTTGCATGTTTACGAAAAAAATTATCTTAAAAAATTTTGCCTTGAGTGGTATTTGGAAAGATTATTCAACAATATGGGTAGATGACCTTTACCGTGTTCGACAGCACACATTTTTAACGTTTTCCACTATTCATTCAATATTGGAGTTTCCAACACGATTATTATAAGTTTTTAGAACGACGCTGATTTGCAAACTTCACTTTGACGTTTTGGTGAAATGTCAGTCAAAGGCTACTCACTAAATTGAAATCATTGAAACCAATCGGAATCGCGTGAAAACACTGTGACATTAGGTGTTTTCAATGACAGTCAATTTTTATTGGCCGTTTCTGCAAATTAAACAATTTTCATTGGCTCGTTCATTATAGTGTTGATAATCTATTATAATTTATTTCATACTGATGTGAAATAGTTATTTAGACCACAAGTGTTAGAAGTGCAACTTTTTTTCACAAGTGTGGAGGGTTATTATTTATTAAACGAGGCGCAGCCGAGTTTAATATCCCACACGCGTGAAAAATAAGCTCGCTAACACGAGTTGTCTATAAAATTGTTTAAAATTTCATTAAATATTCAAATCCAAGCCTATTCTGTATAGAACTTTATTTGCCTTCATTTTAGTCAAGTGCGTTGATCAGTTCTGGTAACTAATGATACGTCTATTTGAAATCGTTCATTCCTAAATTAAAAGCAAAGTGTCACTTTTTTCACTCTGTGAAAAAAAGTGGCACTTCACACACCGAAATTAATTTAAAAAAGCCTACTTTTTTAAATGTAATTTTTAAAAATGACATTTTTCGGATTATTTATGGTAAAAAAACTAGAACATTAAAGTCTTAGTACTTTAAAGTAAAATATTAAAGTTCAAGTACTTTAAAATTATACGTCAGTTGTTGATATGAAATTTGAAATGATTTACAACTTTTTATTTAAAATTCGTTAAACTTGCAGTATGAAATAAACCGTTGTATTCAAAACGAACGAAAAGTGTTTTTAAAGATCCTCGCAAATGATTCCGTCCTCGGCTGACGCCTTGGCCGTAAACAACTTTCTCGTACTTTAAAATATCACTTTTCGTTCTAGATAAATAAACTACTATAAATGTACATATCATTATTAATTAAGATTTATTTTGTACTCAGAAATATTACACGGTTTTTTTCTAAATTGTTTATTCCTGTACTTATATATTTGAGTGAAAATCGTACGACACTCATTAATGACCAATAGAAAAATTAGTTCACGAGCCGTAACCAAGACAATAAAAAAATTTCTTGGAAATTTTTTGTAGGTAGACCAACCTAACTGTGAGGGTCTGTGGCGTTACGATTTTCTTACCGAATCTGCATTCGAGCATTAATTCATATCCGGAAATTATTTTCGTGCATCCCAACAACGTCCTAATTTGCCCTCGCGTCCCGCTCGGGCAAATTAATACGACGTTGTTGGACCGCACTCAAAAAAATTTCCGGAAAGAATTAATGCTCTTATGAGATTATATGTGACAATTTAATGCATACACTAAAAATCCCATAAGCCGCGTTTTTTTGTCACTATGACAGCGGCAAAAGTTTGCCTTAACTTTTCCAGCGACAAAACAGAACCTAACTTTTAAAACGGTCTAATTCTAGTAAGCCTAGCAGAGTTGCTAAGGACCGACGACGGTGCGGTTCTTAGTAACTTTTTTTTATTGAAGTAAACTTAACATTTATATTTCGAGTTTTCTTGCCTTTAGGCAATTCAACTCAAAAAACTGCCAGAAAAAATTACTCGTCGTTCGAACTCGTAATTTTTTCAGGGGCAGTTTTTTTCACTAAATTGCCAAGCAAGGAAATTCTCATTAAAATGTCAAGTTTACTTCGACAAAAAAGTGACAATACACCCATGGGCATCTGAGCATACCCGAAGCAACATTAAAGTAAATTAAAATAATTAATAAAAAATTCGCGAAAAATCCAAGCAATCATTACAGTAGTACAACGAAGAATTTCGATTGGCATCCCTAGGCCAGTAAGAAATTTTAAAAGTTTAAAAGACGTTTTTTGTATTTACATTTAAACGCGGATAATGATTTTTTTCTACGACTACCACTAAAAGTAGGCCTTTAGCGCTAGCTTTTTTTCACTAAAAGTGACGTTTTATAATTTAGCGTGTTTAAAATGAAATCAGCTGTTTACTTTTAGCACAAGTGTTATAAAGTAAAGTGAGGTTATAAAACTACAATTTCGAACTGGAAGTGAGGTTGTAAAGTTATTCTAGTTACTTCTTGCGTTAGAGGTAAAGTGTTTTTTAAATAATTAAAGCGTTATGTAAAGTCAGATGTGTAGTATTATAATTACTTTTGATAACTGACTTTGACAGTACTGGCTCCACAAACATTCACCTGCGCGTCAAGGCCATCTCTTTATTATTACATAAATTATAACTGTCATAAATGCAAACCTTTGTTAAATCGACATTTATGGATTAATAACAGAAAATTTAAGGTCGTAGAAAAAATATTGCATGCAAACTCATGCTAAAAGTGTTATTTACATAAACATCAACTTTTAGCACTTGTTGCATAAATTGCTATTATTTTGATATAAATAAATTTGATCAAGGCTGGTATGTTTTTTACTTCCTTTTACAATAAAGGAAGTATTGTGGGGTTGAAACTTCATATATATGTTTTGTGTACTATGTAGATGCGACAGCGCATAACCGGAAGTAGGTGTTTACTCTTGTGATTTTTCGGTTTTTTTGGATTTTTTCAAAAACGGCCTGAACGATTATTTTCAAACTTCTCATTTTTATTACACTTTTAATGTGTATTGATGTGAGATAGGTGATTTTTCAGTTGAATACTTCTAAAATGGGTTTCTTTTGTTTTTCTTTCTATTTTTTTTAACTCCTATTTTAAATAGAACACCCGGTATATTATTACATTTTTGAATTCAGCTTAAAATCCTAGAGAAAATTTGTCTCTTTACCTAACGCTCTATTTTGCACCTTTTTTGTAGAATTTGTAATTTTTTTAAATTTTTGACAAATGGTTAAAAATTTAAAATCAAATTTTTAGCCAATTATAAGATCACTGTAAAAGGAAGTTGAGTGAGTGTATCACACCAGATTTTTGTGAATAAAATGCAAAATTATTATGCAGTTTTTTTCGATTTTAAACAAGCAATAAATTCAAGCAAAGAGGTATCAACTTAAGCGCATTTTTTTCTCTTGATTGATACCACTATCAATTCAAGCGGCAAGCAGGAATCTGCATGTACAGGGTAATTCTTGACTTGATAGTTCGTGATGTGTAGTGATGGGTAATTAAAAAAAAGTGTATTCAAAATTATGTATTAAGGGAAGTAACGAATTAATTATGTTGAGAGTCGTGAACTAGTAATATATAAAATTATGGCATTTACCTTGAATTGTAAATGTCACTCTCCGTCACAGGTTAGTCAAATTGAAGCTTATTTTATTCATAAAAAAATTATGGCACCTAACTTCACCAACGCAGAACTCATGGACATGGTATTAACGTATGTCCCATAAGTATTGAGAAAAAATATTAAAATAATATAAAATATAGCTGTTAATATTGTTTCTCAAAACTTATGGGACATACATTAATACCATGTCCATAAATTTTGCGTTGGTGAAGTTAAGTGCCATAATTTCTTTTAACCCTTATGTGGCGGCACAAATAATACAACGTACATGGCGGGAGGTGGTACCTAGGTACCACTGTGTATTTTGAATGGTGTTGCGCGGATTGTTGTATGTTTGTGTGCATGGGCAAACCTAAAGGTAACGTTGACTGTTTTTTGTGCTTAGTCATCTCTCATGTATGGTCTAGTCGACGTGATACGGTTGAATTAAGATTAGTTTAGTTCAAATGGGAAAAAAGAATGCCTTCTACCCTTGCAATAATGTTGCTGCACCATATAATTCTAGATGATATCTGGACTTAGATAAGTATATTTGTTTGTTTGTTTGTAATGGACAAGGTCTAAGCATGCGGAGTACCAGGTACTTTAGTCACCGACTGCTTTGATCACATGATCAAAGTCCTACTTAGAATTTTGCCGTAACCAAGGAGTTCCAGCCATAGCAGGGGATCTTTTATATGATACACTTCATAGCAACATGGGATCCACAGCTTTACATCACTTCCGAATGATGGCATTCTGTAGAGCTTTTCATCCTCATTTTTAATTTTTTTTAAACTCACCGGGATCGGGAATCGAACTCTCGATCGACCCTTAGATCAGTAGCCAGAATGCTTAATCACTGAGCTACGGAGCCCGGCCATATAAGCATGTTGCTTTATTTTTCGTTATAGTTATTGGTTTTCGATATAGAGTGATGGCTGAAGAAGTCGCAAGGTTGTATGAAATGTCTGATAAAAAATTTAGTGATTCATTTGAAAATAGTAACGACGCGGATTATGAGCCACCAGTAAACGATACAGAATCAGATGTTTACACTGGACAGCGAAATAGAAGTGGAGCTGAACAGCGACGACAATGAGGAATTGATTACAGAGACAGGGACTACTGTAACTCCACCGTTTATCGTAGTAGTAATTCGACCATCTGGAACAAGATCCCATTACCCTAGTCTCAAATCTGGTTGTATATCATTCGATAATCAAGCAATGGGCTCTTGAATTGACGAAACAACTGTAATGCACTTATGTTGGCATTACAAAGTTTCATTTGGATTCATTCTAGTTGGTACGCTTATGAAAAACAAACCCTATATTCTCAAAGACCTTTTAGCTGAAATATAACAACCGCCTTTTCAACAAACTTTGCTTTCAACACAGATGGCATGTTGTGCTCGTATGTCCCAAAGGTAAAGTAAGCCTTAGATGATTTTGAAGGCTTTCACGGCCATTGCCATTAAATAAAAAACTACTTCCGGGATTGGACCGTGTCATTATTGGGGTCGAAAAACTCAACTTTTTGTCCACTTTCGTAAGGAGTTTCATCAGGAGGAAAAAGTAAAAAGTGCACTGTAACTCAACGTGTTAACCACGCCAGAGGCGAAACTCAGATCGAATTTCGCCTCTGGCGTGGTGGAGTTACTGTGCTGTTTTTGTTTTTTCCTCCTGATGAAGCCCCTTACGAAAGTGGGTGAAAAGTTGAGTTCTTCGACCAATCCCGTCGTTCTTTATTTAAGGTAAGCCATAGTTTTGTTATCAACGATACACTCTATGCAACTGATGATACCCTGAAGCCAAAGCCTGAAGTAATCTCGTTTTATAATGAAACTAAGTCAGATTCTAACGTTATCGAAAAATTTTTGAAAATATACACGTGGCGAGCAAGCCGTCAGCCAGTGTTTTTTTTTTCAATATATTAGATGTAGTAACTCTGGCTGCCTACGTTATCTACACTGAAAACAATCTCGCGAAAAGCATCAGAACATAGATAAGAGGATACATTTCTTAAAAGACTTAGCTCGTGATCTGTGCTTGCCAGTTGTGAACCAACGAAGCGAAAATTCCATGGTATTGCAAAATCGGTTTATGAAAAACACCATTGAAAGTGTTGTAGAAATTTCTGTGGAAGCTCCTAGTAATTCAAATCCTGTCCCCGAACAGTGGTACCCAGGTACCACCGTCCGCCAGAATGTGTTGATTTTTTATCAAGGCCAAAGAAACCCGACATTCTATACCTCCCAATACATGAAATTTTCAAAACATACTTACAATTATACAGTGTGGTCCATTAAGTGTGCAACAAATGGGAAATTTTTTTATTAGTTGTACAATCGAAATTTAAATATTGCCAAAAGTTAGTGCATGTTCTATAACCATAGCAGATGCCCTTAGAATGGCTTCAAGTCAAACAATATACAGGGCAGGACAAAAAATATGAAATTCGTTCAAGAACACAGTTACCTTATTTCAAAAAATATAGCAAAATTTTATTGAGAAAAGTTGTTTAGAATTAAAAGCTATGCTCAAATACAAAGTCACGGCCTCCTATTCGAATTTTGATTCTTTTGTGGAAAATTTTGTATTACCTCCGTATGATACATATTTTTATTATTTTGATTTTACATGTATTTAAAGTAGCCACAACCACATCCCTTTTAAATAACTTTTAGCAACTTGAAGCGTATTTGTAAAATTTACTTGGATTTATATTTTTTTAGGTAACCGTCCACTTCATGTTTGTTGCAACGATGTTTAACAGAACTTTAGAATTTCGCAAATATTCTTTTTAACAACGCAAATGCTTTACTAATAATAATTTACATATGAAAAACTCTTAATAAAATCAGAATAATAAAAATATGTATCATACGGGGATAATACAAAATTTTACAAAAAAAGAATCAAAATTCGAATAGGAGGCCGTGACTTTGTATTTGAGCATGACTTTTGATTCTAAACAACTTTTCTCAATAAAATTTTGCTATATTTTTTGAAATAAGGTAACTTTATTCTTGAACGAATTACATATTTTTTGTCCTGCCCTGTATATTGTTTGACTTGAAGCCATTCTAAGGGCATCTGATATGGTTATCGAACATGCACTAACTTTTGGCGGTATTTAAATTTCGGTTTTACAACTAATAAAAAAATGTCCCATTTGTTGCACACTTAATGGACCACACTGTATATTTAGAGATGTCCTAGAAGCTTAAGTTGATTCATCTTCCCAAAACCGAAATATTTTATATTTTATATACTAAAAGTACCCGGGTACCACCTTCAGCCACATAAGGGTTAAGTATAAAAGAAGCTCCAATTTGACAACTAGTTACGGAGAGTGTCAGGTACAATTCAAGGGAAATGCGATAATTTAATATTTTACTAGATCACCACGAAAATAATTATTTCGTTATTTCCGTTAATAAACAACCTTTACTAAAGTACGTTTTTTCCTATAAAAATTTTAAAGGTCAAAGAATTTAGGGTTTATGTTGGCATTACTTGGATTCCTTTAAAAATTATATGTTGGTAGAATTTGTTTTAGTAACTTTTTAGAACTAAAAATTGGTGGGAAATTTGAAATCTGACATTAAAGGAGTTTTGTTTTTAGGTAATCTTTCGTAAACTTCTTCTTCTGGCATGTTAGGCTGCAGATCCAACAGTTCCTCTGCACACTTCAGAATTGCTTTTTTTGCATTGAATTTTAAAAGATTCCGTTTTTTTACGCATATTTATTTTCAAAAAAGAAAAGCTGGCAATTTCATTTTAAATGTCAAAATGGCACAAGTCGTTTACAGTAAAACCTGACAAAAATAAATTTTCTAATAATTTTTAAAAAGTAGTTTGCCAATTTTATCTTGACCTTGAAAATTTTTATAGAAAAAAAAAACCTACTTTACACTTTTTGTTAATTACCCTTCACTACACATCACGAACTATCATTCCTCGCATAATTATGCGTATAAGTCTAGAATCACCCTGTATACAATTTCCATGTTATTTCCCTATGTTTGCACCTTAAGTGGAACACTCGGTATATATTGATGATTATTACCTTCATATCCGCAATAATGCGTAATCACTATGGCTTCTGTCAGTTTAATAATGACAAAAATTCAAACGTCAAAATTTAACTTCCGTTAAATATGTGTCAAAATTTAATCGCTTGTGCATAATTTTAACATGATCATAAAAGATGCTTCACAAACTGCATTTTATCTATTTATTCAATAAATAATCATGCCGAACATCCTGCGTGCATGTAAACTAGCCTGAATCTCTTAAATTTTCCGCCCCAAAATCCCTCGTGGTACGCACTCGGGATTCTTGTTCAGCGGCAAATTTACTTAACATATTTCTTAGCAAAACATTCTGACAGAAAAAGTCAAAATTTAATCGAAAATCGTAGGACCCTCATTAATGACCAATAGAAAAATTAGTTCACGAACCATAACCAAGACAACAACAAAATTTCTTGGAAATTTTTTGTAGGTAGACCAACCTAACTGTGAGGGTTTGTGTCGTTACGATTTTCTTACCGAATCTGCATTCGAGCCTTAATTCATATCCGGAAATTATTTTTCTGGAAAGAATTAATGCTCTTATGAGATTATATATGACTATTTTAATGCACTTGGGATATTTAGCATAATTAGCATTGGTCTACGCGTCTAAGTTACATCATTCGTATGTATATAGAAGTGAATAAATGTACAATTTTCGCGATGGTGGTAGCCACAAATAATGGGGGGGGGGGGGGGGCTTGCAGGCTGTAATATGTTGTATAAGCATCATTCATTCAGCCTTCTTCATCCCATCTGTGGGTGTAGGCCTCTTCTAAACCTTTCCAGATTTCTCGCTGTGTTACTCTTCTTCTCCACATTAGGCCCGCTGTCACCTTTAAATCATTAGCCCATCTTTGTTGGGGCCTTCCTCGGGTTCGTTTTCCTAATCAGGGGCGCCACTGATCTACATTGAAGTTCCATCTGCCATCTGTCAGCCTTGCATTGTGGCCTGCGTATCTCCATTTTAATGAAGCTGTGCGTTTTCTGTCGTTCACTATTCCAGTTTTGGCACGTATGCATGTGTTGGTCTTTCTATCGCGCAGTGAGATGTTTAGCATGCTCCTTTCCATGGCTCTTTGTATTTTAGTGATTTTGTCCATGTTCCTTTGAGTAAGGGTCTATGTTTGTGCTTCATACGTGAGAACGGGCAGGATGCGTCCGTCGAACACTTTAGTTTTCCAGTGTTGAGGGATACTCTTGTTTTTTAATATGAAGCTAAGCTTTTCGAATGCGGCCCATCCCAGTTTCGTTCTCTTGGTGACCTCTGCCGTTTGATTTTCCTTGGTTGGTTTGATCATCTGACCAAGGTGAATGTATTCCGATACTTGTTCGAACTGTATGTTGTCTATCATAATGTGTAGCCTTTCGTCGGTATTGGTCATAACTTTCGTCTTTGTTACTCATTTTCAGGTGACCCGTATGGAAACAAAGTTTAATTCTTCTATCATTGTTTATAGGTCCCCGAGGTTATCGACTACTAGCAGAACGTCATCAGCGTATGTGAGGTGACTGAGATATGATCCGTTAATATTGATGCTTCTTTGAAACCAATCTATGCTCTTGAATATGTCCTCTAAAGCGCTGATAAATAGGGCAGGCGACATTGGGTCCCCTTGGCGGACACCTCTGCCGATTAGGATAGGTTTGGTTTCCTCTTGTAACGTTGTCCTTATCGATGTTTTTTTATTCATGTTACGAATCAATCTGGCATAGCGATGGTCAATTCTTGCGTTCCAGAGTGCCTGTTCAACTGCCCAAATTTCCAAGGAGTCAAAGGCCTCCTCGTAATCTATGAAGCCGATATATAATTTGAGATGGTATTCGGTGGCTTTTTCGAGTAGTATTTTAAGAGTCAAAAGGTGGTCGTTTGTACTGAATCCCCTACGGAACCCAGCCTGTTCCACTGGCTGGTATAGATCTGATTAGTTGTGGATCATTTTTCTGATGATGCTGCTTAAAAGTTTGTACGGTTGGGATAGTAATGTTATATGGCGATAGTTTTTAAGGTTACGTCTATCCCCCTTTTTGTGTATTAGTATAGTGTTTGCTTCCTTCCATTATTTTGGTGTTTTCTTCGACTAAGCATTTGTTCCTTAGGACGCATAGAGATTCTTTTAATACTAGCCCACCTTCTGCGATCATTTCTTTTGTGATGTTGTCTATACCTGGGGATTTATCATTCTTCATTTTTTTTAGAGCGGAATTTAACTCCTCTATTGTGATTTCGTGGATATCTTCTGAATTGTCGTTCGTGATCTTTTTTGAGAGGTTAGTTCTAGTGGTTTCCGCAATGGGAGATCTTGAGCTATACAATTCTTCGTAGACCCTTTCCGTTTCATTTAGCATGTCCTCCTTGATTATCTCGTTGCCTTCTTCCACGTCCATTTACGTTGAGGCTTCTTTTTGAAGTGTGAGTTCATGGCATAATAGTGGGCTTCTTCAAGGAAGTAGAGCTTGTGCCCTCTATCGTTTCTTATGCCGTAGCCGAATTTACCCATTTTTGTTTCGTTTTCTTCTATCCTGTGACCCAGCTTCGCTTTGAAGTCTCCCATGATTACTGAGTATCTTGTAACATGTTCGTTATTAGCTTTTCTTACGTCATCATAAAATAGGTCTGCCTCTTCCTCTCCATAGTTGGTAGTTGGAGCGTATACCTGTATAACTTTGATTGTGGTTTGTTCGTTTATTTTGAGTAATAGGTAGGCTACCCGGCTGGAAATTTGTTTAAAGCAGATTTTAAAGCGGAATATGACGAATTATATAAGCATACTACTCTGAAATAAAAACATTCATAGTGGGCTTCAAGTCATGTGATAGTTCTTCCTAAAATAAGGACCTTAATCATGTTTTCTAGAAGTAATATATAAAACTAGAGACTACAAATGCTACAAAAACACTGATAATAGCGGCATAGTAATTTTTCATTTTTAGAAAAACCTTTAAGCGACAACCAGTTTAACAGAACGCTTAAGTTTTTAGTCGAATGATATAATTTAAGGTCTTAGTTGTCGCTCACTGGGTTTTAAAACTGTCACGCAGGATAGTAACTCCATCGTCCGGTAATTTACCGGCGGATAAACAAATGCTTACATTCCCCTAATTAACAGTGGCACACAAAATTGCAGTGAATTAGGGTCGCAAATTACCGGAATCAATCTTGTTAATAAGACGTGTGCTTAGAGTAATAAGCTTTGGCGGAAGCAAGTGTAAGTAAGCGATTCTGGCCGCACTTATAGCGGCCAATTTGTTAACTGTCCGAGTTAGTAGAGATAAATAGCGTAGTTAGCGCTCTGTAAATGGTCTCGAAGTTTCCGCTTTTACTTGTGCGACTTTTCTAATAAAAACAATTTTTTAAAACAACCCGCTGCTCAAATATTTACGACTGCTTCAACAAAAAATTGCTGCAACTAACCTGCAGTCCTCGAGAAGAGGCGAAAGGCTGGTTTTTAATGTTGCCGTCTTTTTAAATACATGTTAAGTTTAAGCTGACTAACCTCGGCTCTTGTTATTGCAAAAAAATCGTTATATGAAGTCTGATTGCATGTATTTCTAGTCACAAATATTGTAATAGCCTTCGCCGTTTAAAATATCATAATGAGGTTTTTAAATAAATAATTATGGTAAGAGATACTACACTTTATAAAATGTTTTAGTTTCAACTAAGAACTGCCTCCCAAACTAAAATAGTGTAATAATGATTACCACCAATAAATGGTTTATTGCTCATTCCTTATTTTATCTATTTGCAATAAATTAGGGCTTATCTTCGGTGAACATGTAACAAATCTTAACTAAAGGTGTCGGTTCATAAAATTAATAAGAAACTTTGTATGAGAAATAACTCGTATGCCAAATACTCTCAATTTATTATTAGGGCAAATGCACAATTTCCATCTGACAATTACCTACATCCTCTAAATCTGATTGCCACAACAAAATAATCTATGCTCGCAAGAAACAGCGTAAAATTGAACTTTAAACACCAAAATGGCAAGGAAGCATCAGGTAAATACGGTTAATTCTGTGATGTAGCAACGGCTAACTTCGTTTGGTTTCTAGTGCCGTCAAAAGCCACGCGCGATCGCTTTTTGTTCTGCATCCGGAAAAAACTGAATATTTCGAGTCAACTCGCACTTTTTAGAGGCGTTATCTAATTTACTCGAAGCTGGACGGACCTGAACAAGTAGAACCTGATGCTACACTTCGCGAATTATGGGGCTGCTGCAAGGGCTTCCTGTGAAATCCTGCCCTAATCGGAGACCGTTCGGACACTGGATACACTTTTTAATGACGCCAGGGGAATTACGCATTTGGGAAAGACTTGTTGGTTGAACACCCACGGAGTCCTGAAGGTTTCCTCTCCATTTTTCATTGCTCTATTGCAATTATTATTTTGCTAGCAATGTTTGGTTTACCTTTCAGCTAATTTGCCGTTAGCTGGCTTATACACTTTTAATACATAACGCTCATATACTTCGTGTACTTAACAAATCATTTTGTATTATTTTAATCATATTATGTTTGACGTTACTAAGCTCAAATCCATCAGTTACAAATTAAATTGCATTGGCCCTTCCGAACATTTGTCATATCTGAAAAGCTGAACGTAACCCTTCTGAAACCTGCTTTATTTCATGCTAACTTTTAACCCTCAAATTATTAGTTATTGCTGCTCACATCAAGTGCACTTATTAATATAAAGTACTGATTATCTTGAGGTAGCGGGTAGACACTCTCTGGTGATCCCGACAGAGATAGGTCTACTTCAGGAAGCGACCCTGCCTACGCGAGGTATGGCTCTCTCTTAACCATACTGATAAAGAGCTGTATCCTAATCCATATAGTCCTATCCCACCCACCTATCCTATCCTTTCCCTAAACCCATGCACCAAGACATATGGCCAGTGTGGTGCATTATGGCTAAAAACTCCCCAAATGAAAGAAGTCAGGAAACAATGTCTCTTAGTGCGCAACAGCCTCACATCCCCCGATTATGACGACGGTCGGACAAGGAAAGAGGCAAAGGGTGCTAAGAAAACCTGCGTAGGACCTGCTCTTCATGGACAAACGAAAAATGCAAAGAAACGGACCATGTACATTGCGACATATAACGTGAGAACATTATCCACAGAAGAGAAACTAGAAGAGTTACAAAACGAAATACAGAATATAAAATGGGATATAATAGGACTGGGTGAAGTCAGACGTACCGGAGAACACCTTACAAAATTAAATTCAAAACACATACTTTACAGTAAAGGGCAAGCTGAAACAAGAAGAAACAAGGTTGATTTCTTAGTACATAAGAACTTCGCAAAGAACGTGGTAGCATACGAAGGCATATCTGATAGAATTGCACATATCACAATCAAATTAAATAAAAAATAAAAACTCAAAGTTATACCAGCACAACCGAAGAAGAACACATAGAAAGTTTTTACGAAGAACTAACAAAATGTCTTCAACAGAACCAGACCACTTATACACTAGTAATTGGAGATTTTAATGCGAAGGTAGGTAAAAAGCTGGAAGAAACTGAAAACAGTATGGGCCCACATGGAATAGACCACAGAAACCATAGAGGAGATATGCTAGTAAATTTTACAGAGACAAACAATCTTTATGAACACGTTTTTCGAAAAAAGAAAACAACGCAATGCAGCCCTGATCATACGGTAAAAAATGAGATAGACTTTATAATTTCCATCCATAAAAATATTATACAAGACGTATCAGTTATTAACAAATAAGCAGTTGATACCGACCATAGAATGGTGCGAGCAAAGCTGTATATCAATCTCCAATCACTTAGAGCTAAAAAATTCAAAAGTAGAAAGAAACCCATTGACGCTAACAAACTAATGAAAAATAAGTTACTCTATCAGGAAGAACTAATAAAGAGGCTAACACTAGATAAAACAGATGACATACAAGATATAAATAGGATGAACGAGCATATCTCATCGGCAATAATAGAAGCAGCGTAAGAAGCAGCCCCCAGAGCACAAAACAAAAATACGAAAATTAGCCAAGAAACAGAAAACGTCATAAAGAGACGGAGATACTATAAAATAGAAAATGACCTGAACAAAATAGAATTATCAGAATTGAACAAATTGATTAAAAAAGAAATACGAAAAGATATAAGAAAGTTTAAAATAAAGACTATACTAGAGACATTAGAAGAAAATAAAGGACCTAGAACTTTAAAGAAACGTCTTAGAATAGGCCAAACAGAAATTGTAAAGATCAAAAACAAAGAAAACACAATATTAACAAACAGAGACACCATAAAATACGAAATCGAAAGGTACTGTACTAAACTCTACGAATCAAAAATTAACCCAGACGAGAGACAAATTGCAGTCTCCAACAGAAAAATTTTAAATGTGGGTTCGGAGGAGGTACCGGACATAACGACAAACGAAATTAAAAACGCCTTAAGTAAGATGAAGAACAATAGATCACCAGGGCCAGATAACATCATCGTTGAAATGCTGAAAGAGGCGGGAGAGAAACTATATCAACAACTGGCCAAAATATATAATAAGTGCCTGGAAACCCAAGAAATTCCTAAATCATGGCAAACAGCGGAAGTCATAATCATCCATAAGAAAGGAGATATTGCTGATTTAAAAAACTACAGACCAATAAGCCTCCTGTCGCAACTCTATAAGCTATTCATAAGAATAATCACCAACCGACTGACTGCAAAATTCGATGCCAGTCAGCCAATAGAGCAAACGGGATTTAGATCAGGATTCGACACATGTGACCACCTTCAAACAATGCAAAACCTATTAGAAAAGAGCAAAGAATATAACATTCATCTATATATAGCTTTTATAGACTACGAGAAGGCGTTCGACTTCGTAGAAACCTGGGCAATACTCAACTCATTGGTCAATTGCGGAATAGACCGCAGATACAACCAATTAATAAAGAACATCTACAGCAATGCCAGTATGTATATAAAAATAGATCCAACTACAACTACAGATAACATACCTATGCAGAGAGGAGTAAGACAAGGAGATGTGATCTCCCCAAAGCTATTTACCAGCGTACTAGAAGACGTCTTTCTTCAAATAGACTGGTCGGACAAAGGTATAAACATTGACGGAGTGAACTGAGCCACTTGAGATTCGCTGACGACACCGTTATACTTAGTAAAGACCACCGAGAACTACAGGAAATGATTAACGAACTCAACAACTGCTCAAGAGTAGTTGGACTGAAAATGAACAAGACGAAGACTAAAATAATGACAAACGCAAATAAAAATATAAACATCACTTTAGAAGATACTCCGTTGGAAATTGTTGATAAATATATATACTTAGGTCAACAAATCTCAACAGATAAAGAAAACATGTCCGAAGAAATAACAATAAGAATAAGAATAGGGTGTTCCACATTTGGAAAACTTAGTTATATTGTAAAAGACAAAGAAGTCCCAAATTATTTAAAAGCAAAAGTTTATAACCAATGTGTCATCCCGGCGATCACGTACGGATGTGAAACCTGGAGACTTACTAAAAAGAACTCTCATCGGCTGACAAGAACACAAAGAGCACATGAAAGGCAAATGCTTGGAATAACACTAACGGATAAGAAACGAAACACTTGGATACGCCAACAAACAAAAGTTAGTGATATTATGGAAAGAATTGCACAGCTAAAATGGCAATGGGCTGGTCATTTGGCTCGTAGACAGGATAATAGATCGACTAAAGCTACATTACAGTACAGACCGCGAAGCTACAAAAGAGGAAAGGGAAGACCAAGCAGAAGATGGCGGGATGATATACAAGATATAGCAGGAATACAGTGGATGACGTTAGCTATGGACAAGAAAAGATGGAAAATTTTGGAGAAGGCCTACGTCCAACAATGGATGGAAAAAGGCTCATCGTGATCGTGATGGTGTGATTATCTTGTAATAAATAATACTCGTAGTATATTACACAACGAGAGTTGTGCATATTACACGCGAGTTGGAAAAGTTACGCACAAGCAGCGTAGCGGCGAGTGTGTAATTCCTCGAGCGCGTCATTGCCCTACAGCTCGAGTTGCGTACTATAATTTTTCTACGACCACACTCATTTCGTTAAATGAAGAAGAAATGTTTTATTAACTGTCAAATCATTACTGTCACACCATCTTAAAAATTATGTGGCTACAGTCACATCCCTACACCGCTTCGTACAAACAACAGAAGTTAACTGTAACGTAATAAAAAAAAATACGTGTTAGTCATTACATAACACTGTTTGTAGCAACGAATTTACTAATCAAGTAAACAGTGCCTAATGAGCAATTTACTAATAAAAATGTTGTGCTCATGTTAACCTTATTCATTTAGTTAATTCGTCAATCAAAATTGCTGTGGGCAGTAAATCATTACAATATATAGGGAGAATAATATAAGACTATACAAGGTTGAATTATGCAAAATTAGACATAGGACATTTACTTATTGTGTTTGAAAACAAAATAACAACACAATGACTATAGAAACTAATTGAAACTGGATTATGTCATTGTAATTTCAAAACCGACAATTGTTACTAGCATGAGTAAATTGATTATGCTAAAATAAAGTTGTCAATGTATAGTCTTATATTATTCACACTGTATGTAATTTGCAAACGCGTTTAGACTATTTTATATTGTATATCATACTTTAGCGTTTCTCAAACTGTGGAATCTGTAAAAGCAGAACAAGGAGAACGATATTTTTTTAATAAATATTTAGGTCAAATAAGTAAAAGTATTTCTTCTTCTTCTCCGTTTTTCTCGTCCACCATTCTACTACTCTTGGTAGGTCTCTTACACAGCAATGATCTCTCCATTCCTCTTTGAGTCACTCTTGGAGGGTTAGTGCTCTTCGACGCTAAAGTGAGATTTTGCTGTTAAAGCTCTTTCATTCACTTCTACAGTACTTCAGTATTTGTGCATTTTGAAATCATAAAGACAACTATTTAAGAATTTTCATAATTAATTTGTAAATGACGTCTGTAAGTCTAGTTTAATCATCATTAATTCAATGGTATGATTATAAAGAGCAGATTGCAAACAACTGAGGCCTTAGCTACTACAGTCTATTAGATAATGTTGTACATAATTGAACGTAACAAAAAGACTAACTTTTAATTGATTACAATAATGTCTACCTACTTGCTTCGTTCTCATTTCAAACTTTCAATATGACAATTATATAATAAATTGATAATAACAGTATTATCGGTTAAGATTTTCTTGAAACCAATTTTCTCCTTTCACTTAGTTTTTGTATTAAACTAATAAATTATCTAATGTAATAAAATGTATACACTGGTAGCTGAAAATTTTTCAAAATTCAAAGTTTTAAGGATGTTAGCAGCTAAGATTTATTCCATCTTGATCCCATAAGGATTTGTTAAAAATTTTTGTAAAAATATACTTCGACACCTGGTGGCTTCTTCAGTTTACATAATACATTAGACGTTAAAAATCTGTAAGATAAAACATTTTGAAATAAATAACTGCATTATATACACGTATTTAGCTTTCGACAAATGTTTACTTCCTTTGACGATAAAGGAAGTATTGGATTCACCCCCAAAATATCGAAATTGAGTTTTCAACAGATCTTCACGTTTTAGAGTGGCCTGAACCCAAAAAACATATTTTTGTTCATTGGTCTGGGTGTCGGTGAACAGAATATCTCAGAAACAAAAAGAGGTATGGCGGTGAAACTTCATATATAAGTTTTTTGTACTATATAGATGCGACAGCAAGCTTTTAAAAAAATCTCATAGCCGAAAGTATGGTGATATGTTTTTCGGACTTTTTCCAATGTTTTTCGGACTTTTTCCACTGTTTTTTCAATGTTTTTAATTAACGCCTACTTTAAATAGAACACTCGGTATATTATTACATTTTTCAATTAAGCTTAATTTATTGTAAATGCGGTACTCGAGCGCAGAAAGGCATGATGGCAAAGGACTAACAGCGTGCATGTTTGTGAAAGCTTTATATTGTACAATGCAACGTCGCGGTTTCCAAAATCACAGCAAAAGAGCCACTAGCAGCGCGTATAATACTGTATACACTGTGAAATAAAACCACCCAAATATTTGTTTTACTTCCAACAATAGCTGATATAGCAATCTTCACTATCCTCCAGTCGGGATAGGAACCCGTCCACTGGCCTGTCGACGTAGGTCCACCACCACACAGCCGTCGATCCGTCGAAGACAGCAAGCCACGTCCGGAAGATGGTCGTCTCCCCTAAACTCTGTCCATGTATGTCTATGGTGTATTCAATTGTGGCTACTGCCTGGAGGAACCGCTCAGATGACGCTGGAGGGCAACCAGCCAAAAACCGACAAAAGTTGCGGTAAAATACCTCGGCATTTTGCAAGTGAGTTGCCATTGCTGCTGGAGGATTATGGTAGCTGCCATAGTAAGCAGTAAACTTAATAAAAGAACGGAGTCAAAGGCGGAAGAACCTGTCTACCACCACTACCAACAACAGTAACCTTGAATAATGCATATAAAAGAAGCTGTGATTTGCCGTTGAGTAGTGTTCGCGCGCTGTACTATCGAAAACATTTTCAACGGATAAATTACAAAAGGTTGTTGAAACTGTGGAGCATCGAGTGACAAACAAAAACGTAAACTGCCATATCCAGTATTATTAAACGCCACAACTTATCAGCTGTATAAATCAAGAAACAACT
Source organism: Agriotes lineatus (assembly GCA_940337035.1). Lineage (NCBI taxonomy): Eukaryota > Metazoa > Arthropoda > Insecta > Coleoptera > Elateridae > Agriotes > Agriotes lineatus. Next base: position 96,030,659 of record OW679199.1, read on the forward strand.
TTGTGAGTGTGGGCTTGTCCTGTTATGGATAGTTTGTGCCAGCAGTGGTAATTAACGGGGCAAACAATGATTGGATGCAGTTTAAAGATTCTGAATGGAAAGTGTTTGTTGGAAGTCAAGATGTGATAGGCAGGCATTCCCATGACGATGTGCAGTCAAAACTGTACATATAAGTCCGGTAAAAATAATTTATTTCCAAAAAATTGGAAACAAGAAAGTGATTGTGTTGCAGGAAAGAGGTCGATTCGAAGTGTGTCTGGGAATAGAGTCAGTCGCAGAATTGTGGGAGTTATTGCGGCTGCTGCAGTCGAAAGCTGAATGTTTGAAGGCTCAGATGTTTGAAAAAATTTATACCAGTGTCATTGACGGTGTTTGGAATTTACCCGGCGACTTTAAAGGGAACATCGAGGACGCGTTGCCACCCATCCAATCAAAGAATGTAAGGTGCACATTGCTATGTACCTTACTATGATGTTTAGTTTATTTAATTTTACTAGCTCGGGTAGAACAAATACTGTATAAGCCTGTATGGTATTATTTTAGATTGAAACAAATTTCTGTTTAGATTAGATATGTAAAATATATGCCCTTTCATATAAAATTTTTAACTGTTGGGTTTATTAACATTGCTAGCTCCAGTAGAAACATCAACTCTCAACTCAGGTTAGGTTCATGCATTATCATAATTATTACGCTTGACCATTAATTAGTACAATGAAAGTTACTTCAAAATAAATATGACAGTTCTAAAGCTGTCAATGTCAATATCATTAAAATGAAAAGTCAGTCGAACTCATATCTGATACACATATTATTATTTCAAACATCGACAATGATAAGTAATCCCTTCAAATAGGTTACTCACTCACTCTTAAACTTTATTTACCTTTTAGATCTTTTAACATATACCTACCTGTTCGCCTCTCTGAAGTACTTCTACTTGCCCCTGTTTCAAACCAATCATACGCCGCTCACCGATGTCCTGTAACGCCCATGCAAATACAGCTCCTCAATTAACTGCAACGGATGCCGTCACTAATTGCTTCTTATGCAGGCATCAACAATGCAAGCCCCTAGTTCACATGTAATCGCCCTACTTGTAACAACGACCAAATTGTCAGCAATCCAAATTGCCTTTAAGTCCAACTCAGGTGTAATCAACTACCAGTGACTGCAATGCCCTTTTTCCAAATACAACAGGATACTTCTCACTTTCACCAATAAGCTCGATAAGGTTCACCATCAGCGACTGCTATGTCTCTTATCCAATTCAGATATAACCAACCATCCATAAGCTCAATGCAGTGTCTCCTAATCCAATTCAGGTGTAGATGTCCAAACAAAATTGCATCCTAATTTCTAATAAGAGAATTTTTGTAGATCCCAGCTGTCCAACTTCTTCCTGTACCACCGTAACTCAATTCCTTCTCCTCTAGTCCATTTGTATCTTCACCTATTCTTCAGTTTGTTTTTTTAAATACCCATTTTTTCCTCACCTCGTTAATTTTATTAATGATACCCTTTAATATGCCAATTAGGTAATAAAAAACATATTATTAAACGGTTTTATTCTAAAATTTCTGTTTTTATCAAAATTACATGTACAGTCGTGTGCAAATAAATCTGGGGCAGTGTTTTTTTCACATGCAGATTCAGTTAAGAATTTGAAGAATATTTCCAGGTGCTACTTAGGTACTCTGCTTTCAATTTTTGATAAGAACCAACTCCTCCGTCGGCCATCTTAGATTTTATAACTGCCATTTTGAAATATAACTATATTATCAATATCTCGGCTTCCAAATCACTTAGGATCACAAACTTGGTGTTTAAGTATACATATTTGGGGTCAGGGAATACAACTACACAATTTTTAAATGTATCAGAATATATATTTTTACATTAATATATGTACCAATTACAAGCTATTCACCAATTAACTGTTTTGTCCGGTGTGCCCACATTTTCATATGAAGCTGCTCTACATATGAAACAATTCTTTGGCTCCGCTTATTCGTTGCGCCATTTAACAATCTATTTTAGGCTAACCTGTATATTTTTACTTGAGTTATAATCCATTGTATTTCGAATTATTTCAAATTATTAGTTCGCTCATTTCGTGCCGATTCTGGAAACCCCAAATCGCTGGCTATCGCGACGCTCCAGCCTTCAGCTGTTTTTCGCTTGTTGGCCGATCTGCGAGCATTCTTTTCCTGCATTTCGACGAAGCAACTCGCTTCTAAGAAAGCGTTGTGTGCTTATTTCGCCACGACAATTAATTTCGTTTCTAAGGGCTGATAATCCGAATCAGGTACGATGGCGCTTTTCTGTTTGTTTTTCCCATAGTAATTAAATTTTTTGTAGCTCTTAATATTTGGAATTTGAATTCCGAAACCAAAAGATTCGCATTTACAATCACTGTCATTACTTGACTATATAGTTTAATTTAATCCATGCCTTTGTTTGATATGTATCTGGATATTATTATATTTAATCTTGATCAATATTAAAGCTGTAATTTTGGTGTTTAATAGGCCCTGTGTAAAAGGAGCATTCACGCCTTTTGAATTCAATAACCTGGGTAGAAAGGTTTAACGATATGAGAGTAATAAGCTTATTCCTTGAGTTATTTGGTAATTTCAATTAATTTGAGAACCTAAAAGGGGTTTTTAATCTTTGTGCGTGTCGCAACCTTAGATATATTTACACCACTGTATTATGATAATTTGTTTGTGATTACATTACTTTCAATGGTTACTGTTGACTTTACAAGACAACTTATTTCTGAGTATTAAATAAATGCTAGTCGCTTGTAGTTATTATTTGGAATTATTTGAAATCTTTGGATTTCTGGCGCCAAATTTTTTTTTAAGATATTGCAGGGATACAGCTGGTGATTCGAACTCACGACCAAATCGCCGAAATTTGAGTTAGCTCGGCCATCGCGGTAAGTAAAGAATTTTCAGAGCTGCCGTGGTGTATAAACTGTAGGGGGATTGATCTGCGATTTTGTTTTTTTACTACTCGCAGATCGGCTTCTTTATGGTTTCACATAACACACTTAAAATATGTTTTTCTATTTCTGTGAACCAATAAACAAATAATTAACTTCCTCTATTCAGAACTCCTATGCAAAAGATAAAGACAAAAGATCAGGGAAAATACCATTACTTAATCTGATGTTTCTCTAGCATAGGGAGAGATACTACATTCTTCAGCCGTGAGAATCATCATTGTCCCCCTTTACTATCTGACAATGGAAATCTGCGCTTCAAAAAGAAGCCTGATCTTATGAACATTTTGGACAAGGATTCCCCAAATGATCCTCTTGATTATGTCGATGTGAAGCTTCTCGATGGAGCCGCTGCGCTGTTGTGCATATCCTCGCCCCAACTACCACATTTGATGATTATGCTGATGACGTATTCATTCCACACATCAATAAATAATTACAAAGCTGATAGGTCCATGCCACCATGTGACCATTAGGAAGCAGACAACAGGCTGATTATACACTTACAGGATGCACTTTTGAATGGCTGTAGTAACTGTATGGTGCGTACTGTACGTAGTGGTGATCCTCATTGGCAAGTTCCATCACCGGATGACTTTGTGTGCAGATGTGAAGATTTGTGTTGTTTTTGGTACAGGCAAAACATTTACTTATATTAACATTAATGATATATACGAGAAGCTTGGCTTCATGGTATGACGCACAGAAGCCCAACGTTGACAGCACATCGATCAATAACCGCGACCCATAGGTACTTCTTGTATAGAAATACAGCCAAACCGACCTGTAGCGAAGACAAAAACGAATGTGGCCTAACTGCAGTCATTAAACAATGTGCAATTGCTGTCGTTTTCCTCGACCTCTTATAAAAATCACTCCGTTTTTTGTGTAGAACAACAGCCTCAGTAAACACTCTAAGAGTCTCTGGAATTATGTCATTTTCTCCTTCCAAAATATCAGGTGGGTAGGGATACCGAGTGGTGTTGTGAACTTGCCCACGTATATCTTCTGCAATTATAGCAGCTGCTGTTTCCACAATCCGAAGTCTTTCTTCTTGTTCAGATGCTCTCTTTTGCCGGTACCATGCATCTGTAATGATCTTGTGGCCGGTGTTTTTGAAGCTAACAACGTAGGGGATACTTGATGATACAAATATGTCATTTTCATATTTTTCAATCAGTCGGGCTCTTATGGTCTTGGGATGTGGTATGGTATCACCTTCAACTTTGCTGATGAGCTCGTCCATGGAAAATTGACACTCTTTATCACTGCTTTCAAGAAATGTGCAAATTGATGTCATTACATCATCCATATCGCTTCGGGGTCTGCCAGCCGGTTGTGATGGATTTAAGGTATTCAAGTGGTATACCTTTTTCAAGCAAGATCTATGATACTTGGCGTTAGCTGCAGGTAAGTCATGCACAGGCAGAATACGTCTGCGTATGTTGTTAGCAAACCTAGCGTCATAGCCGCTCAAACAATCCAAAATTTTATCCTTCATTTCCAAATACGTCACAACATTAACTGGATCTCTATTTCTTTTTTTGCTTTCGACTGATGCCTGGCATAACCTTCGGGTACTTCTTTCCGACACAGAAAGCAGTAGGTATTAAAATTAAATGCTTCTACATCCAAGCGGATTGCGACGCTACCTACCTCCTTGTAGTTGGACCCTCTTCAAATGGGCTTCTATGCTTCGGTCAGTCGCATAATGTTTGCGACATTTTTCGTGAACTTCCAGCGAAGTTTTTCTCTTGAAAATGTCTACTTTACCATCCTTTCTTCTCCTACTGGCCACAACAAATGATGCCAACTGCTTTTCCTTCACAACACTCGTTGCAGAACCGTCCTTCAAAGTTTTATCACACAAAAGACACTTGCGATCGGACATTTTTCACTCATTTATAAGACCACGATACGTTCAAATAACATGTTACAGAACACGCACTAAAAAAACTCCGAGCAGGATTGTAACACGACGCCGTGCCAACGAATGAACACTGAAGGTATTAAAACTTTGGTATTAGGTAATATAACATAACATCGCTACGGGCAGTTTGGAGAAGAGTGGGCGCACATCAGGTCCGCACCACAGATAAGCGAGAAAAGGAATTTCGTCATGCTAAATAGATATTCAGGTGTGATATACGCGCATTTGAATGTGTGGTATATTTGTAATTATTCTAGGTATTTGTAATATGCAATTGATTATTTTTGAAAAATTAAATAAATATATCTTAAAAAATATGAATAATTGTTTAGTCTCAAATAGAAATGCAGACTCTACACATTTTAGAAGGGCCTGTAAAACTCTTTTTTTATTTTTTTTGAACATTCAAACTTTCTCGATAAAAATATTCTGCTTGCTTAGGTATTGCCAACATCCAAGCACATGCTTAGGAACAATTTCGTCACAATTTTCATTCTAAAGAAAAAAAGTACCTAGTTCAGGTACACTTTTTATTTGCACACCTGAAAACTTAACGTACTACCTCAAACAATATTTAATAAAATTTAGTATGATTTAAATGAAATAAGCAAGAACAAACCATTAAATTTAAATAAATTGTTAAATTTCGGCTAAAGGCGACCACGATAGCGTGCGGCAAAGTTGAAATTCGGATTCAGCACACCTGAAAACATAAAGATCAGTCATAAAACCTAAGCCCGGGATTTTTTCTTCAGAACACCCTTTACTGACACCGATTTCCTGGATTAATAGCGTAAACGACGAATGAGTAAAACCATTCATTCGTTTTACCTATCGAATAATTCGAATAATCGGTGACTATCGAACTATTCGATAGTTTTCATTCATTCGATCCCATCACTAATTATTATAAAGGTATGAAGCCCAGTGTTGCCAACTTGGTGGTTTTCCACTAAATCTGGTGGATCGAGAGCACCATCTAGTGGCGAAATTTGTTAGTTAGTGGTATAGTGGAAAATCTGGTAGAATGAGGTTTTTAATTTCATAGAAATATATGGGTGACAAATTTAAAAATGGGTATATTTTGATTATAAGTAGATTTATTTCAAAAGTTTTATAGCAACTAAAAAAAATATCGATGCGCCCTCTATTATCGAGCGGCAGAACTATATCTGCTATATTAAGTTAGAATGATTGCCGGTAGGCGCTTATACATTCGAGCTGGACTTTTTTCAAATTGTTTATTAGAAAATCGGGAAAACCCCTAGCATTTTGCGTAGCCCAAGGTTATAAAAGGGAGACCACAACCCTTTGACGTTAGATATCGATTTTAATATTTTTATTTAAATACATATTTTTGCACAAAAGGCGCGCTCCAACTTTGTATCCCTAATCCGGGGCAAGTTGAGCATTGTACCACCAGATGCAAGCGCATAAAGCACCAGTCTCTACACCGCAAGGTAAGATGATGAGGTTATCGATAATACAATACATATTTTTGTTACTGTTTATTATTCTGAATTTTTTACATTATTTTTTATTTTATTCAAGTTCTATCACTGTTCACATATCAAAAAAATATGTAGTTTATTTTACTTTACTTGGAAAAAAGTTAGTGGAATTCTGGTGGATTTGGTTCTCCCATTGAGTGGAACTGAATTTCCCAGTGTTGGCGACACTGATGATGCCAAAGCCAACTTGAACTATATTAACGAAAACATTAATGGCGTAGAGGTACGTCAAATATTAACGTGAAGTGAAATCATATTTCAAAAGTGTTTGAATCCTTTGAAATGGAATCGACCCGTGAAAAAACGAGGCTATCTAGAGCTGCAGCATCAACTATGTGGTACAGAAGATAGCGGCGCATTAAAAATCTGGAAGATTGCGGCCGAATACATAAGGACATTTGTAACCAGGGGCAAAGTCGACGCTGTGGAGCAACAATTTGTGTATTTTTTGTGTCGGTAAGGTTAAACCTGAAGATACCGATGTTACATTAATTAAATTCTTTCAAGATAAGCAAAATATCGAAGTTCCGCTGGCAGCAATCGACAGAAGTCATTGCCTAATAAAGAGAAATAGACCTGGAGCTCCCAATCCCATAATTGTAAAATTCATCAATTACATTACCTAACAAATTTTTAGGGCCAAAACCAAGCTCAAAGGAAGCCCTTTTGAGAAGCTGTAACTGTGATTAGATTAACCATTTTGCGCTCTTCACAACAAACACATGGATTCAGTTGACGGCACCATATTTATTAAGTACGCTGGAAGGATAAATATGTAGGTAATGGGCACGATTCATCAAATATCGCTACAGCATTTTTGTATCTATTATAGTTTATATTTAAGTCATGTGTGCGTGTGCGGTGACTGGATTGTGCGCTGGTCTGACTTCAGGGGTGCAAAGAACAAGGGTGAGAGCAGCAGAGGCAAGAGGTCAGAGGGTACAAGCTGGCAACCCTTGTAAGGTGTGAGCGTTATTTTGTTCACCTGGCGCCATCCTTCGTTTCGGCTTGAAGGGAAACGAAACAAGTGTGAGAAGGTGGAAAAATTGGAGCAGTGACAACAGCCCGTTTGGTTCAAGAAACTAATTGGCAACAAAATCAGAGGGTAATCTGCGAAGACGCCGAGGGTGGAGGCAACCGCTAAATCCACACACGTTTCCGCCATCATCGCCCGAGCTCACCCTTTGAGATCTCAGCAACGCCACCGTGAACGAGCTAAATGGACAATACCAGTGGTTAGTGCCTATATTTAAGAACTAATATAGCATAAAAGTAAATTACTAACTCTTAATGAAGTAGATTAGTACTAGCAGTCCAGTGAGACAAATGTCTCATTAAACGCGCCTTCAAACCTCGATCGGTTAGGCAACCAACCAGACCTGGAAGGTGTCAAATTGGTTGCCTAACCGATCGAGGATTTAAGGCGCAGAGGGTCGCAGCTACGTTTGGCGGCCGAACCAGTTTTTATTTAATACGCGTTCTATTTGAAAAACGGTCTTTTTGTGTTTTCTCGAAAACCGGAAGTGTCACGTGACTGAAATTCGGTTCCCGACCTGACATGACCATTCCAAACATATAACTTTAATAACTTTTTTCTCTATCTCTTACGGTTTGGCTGCTGAAACAGCGTCCCGGACGGACCAGCGTCCCGGACAAAACAGCGTCCCAGACAGACACGTCTATTAGATAAAGGATAATATCAGCTAACGATTGGGGAATTAGGGTCGATTTAGTTACAGGTATGCGGTAATTGGTGTTTTTTTATAAATTTTTAAGCGTAAGGCTTTTTATTTATTGCTGTCTCTCATCGCCCATCCCATTGCAGTAACCTGAATCGCCCTGAGTGTGGTCGCAGATACCGAAAGGAAGCTAGCAGCCGAGGTAGGTGGTTATAAATAAAGCTAAAGTAAATTAAATTAAATAATAAAATCAGGTAGCATTTAAAAAGCACTGCTACAAGTAGAGTGCGAAACATGGAGGATAGTTTTTTGATTTGTTGCTGGGTATGCACGCTGCTTGCTTGCGACAGTTTTTGAACTTTCTTTTTCTTATTATAAATTACAATAATCTTGTTTTGTTCTACTGCAATTTATTTAATTGTTAATTGGTACCTACTAAATTTTGATACGTGTGGTCATATTAATGTAAGATTTTGATCAAACAGTTTTCTTCATTTTAGGGATATGGTTGTACTGCTCGATTTATTTGACTGAACTAAATGTGAGCGGATTTAGTTTTAATTTGGGTACCCGTTTTAAAAACCCGGAAATTTTTTAATTAGGCAACACACAGTCCAGGTGCAAGGTGACTGAGTTACTAATAAACTGTTTTATGATATTCTGGGGGTTCAATCACCACATCTTGCGGGTGGCCCACCCAGTTGCTTTAAATACTGGGTACCGATACCACAGTTGTGGAAGTAGAGAAAGTAAGGCAGTCGTCAAAGGCATGATGCTAACCACATCACCCAGTATGTCGTTAACGGTGTGCCAGATTGACTGGGTTTCGGAAAGATATATTTAGGGATGTCGTACCCGGTCTAAAATAAAACCCGGGTACCCGAAAGCAGTTTCCGGGTAAACCCGGGTACCCGAAATATATAACAAAAAAGTTAGTGTACATCTGAACATCTGAGGTAACTACAATTTCTTTCTTTTACGCCGGGAGTTTTAAACTGAACTAAATTAAAATAGTAGATACACACCAATTCAAACTGCAAGTCATTTGTTATTCGTAAATATTTTCACACTTCCAAGTGCTATCAAATTCAAGTACGTGACTTTTCGTCCGAAATTGATAGCAGCATCAACATCACACAGAGGATGTTGATTTTACTTCATCTATACTGACGCGATTTATTTGGTACTATTGACGGGATGAATATTTCCGTGAAGCGGATTCATTGCTTTATATGAATTATGAAACAAGAAATAACATTATGTGGTATGGATGGTGGGATTCTTGTTATTACTGCATGGTTATGTTTTTCCACAGCTTATTCCTATTGTTTTTAAGTCTTTATAATTTTCTCCGAAAAAGGCTGACTTTATGGAAATTATATAATTTACTAGTCGGGTACCCGGGTCCTGAAAATATACCCGGGTCGACTATTACCCGGGTACCCGCCGACATCCCTAATATATTTCGGCAACCCTGACTCGCTGTGTCTCGAGTCATATTCCTACGTGTGGAATGAAGCGCCTTAAACTTTACTTTTATGGTATTCTGAATTGTAGACTCCTGTTGAATAAACCGTCTTCAGGTATAAAAAAAAGCAGCAACGTCATTTGAATTTAAGAATTTTTTAGAAATAATTTATGATTCAGAATACCATAAAACGATGTATACAGCTCGGTTGTTACCAGAACTTTAGCTGCTGACACAGATAACAAGTTCACTATCGCTTGGTTGCTAGATACCGTGCTTGCACCCAAAGTTCTTAGTAACGGTCGTGCAGTGTAAATTAATTACTCTTATATTATAAATCGTTTATACTTCAGGGCTTTCTTGCAAGGACGTACATACTTGATTTCTTATAATATTCACTCAAAGTTAAATATATATTCAGTATCTGAAAAATGGTAGAATACCCACTAATAATTAGGTATGATAAAAGTGAACATTAAATGAATCGCGTTTTTGAACAATGTGTTTTATCGTAATTGTACAAATTGTATGGTATTTTATTGTTTTTCAGATACTGAGTAAAAATTATTTTTAATTCAATGACAAATGCAACAATATTTCAAGTATTATTTGTTATGAAATGTGTATTATGATCAATAAGTTTTCCAAATATGAGATAGTACATCTACCACTGGAAAGTTGTAATATTTTCACTTATGTAAAAATATTAGTATGTAATAAATCTTTCTTTAATTTATTAAAATAATAAAACTTATTTGACTTTTATTAGCCTTTTATGCATAGTTGCCCTTATATTTGTAATAAATACATAATAATATATTGTCGTTTAACAAATTCTGTTTGTAAAGGGATAGATACATTGCCCCTAAACCTCAAATGCAGGTATGAACATCCGTCCGAAATGTTATTTTATTATGTAAGTAGGGTGGCGTTTCAAATATAACAATTTTGTGATAAGTATTATTTATTATTTGTGTTAGAACTTTGGATAAATTTCTGTTTATTCCATTTTTTTTGTTATTGCGGAGAGCAAATATCAGGTGAGTCGCATTGCATATATACTTTTTTTTCCTTTATTCGTTAATTTTTTAATTGTTTATATTGATTTAAAATTTTCAGATACTCAAAATCTGAATTTATTTTGTATTATCAAAATGTTAGAGGGCTTCCAACCGAAACAAACACCTTTAAATGTAACCTTGCGGCTGACGATTATGATTGCATTGTACTGAATGAAACTTGGCTTGATTCTGATATACATAATACTGAAATTTTTGATGAACGCTACAATATATACAGATGCGATAGAAATTAAATTAGTACTGGCAAAGAATGGGGAGGAGGGGTGTTAATTGCAGTTAATAAACAATATTATTCTGAAGTTATAAAAACTAACACCAAACTTGAGACGTTAACAATTAAAGTAAAATGTTTCGGAACCACTTATACCGGGTGGGCCACGAAACTTGTAGCCCCTGAAGATTTGCTACTGCAACCGAAATATGAAAGAAGAGCAGATCGTTATTTTTTATGCATTTAAAACAGATCATGGTTGGTAAATATCAAAATAAACAATATTTGCTGTATGTATTTATGTTACTTCTTGTAATATAACGAAAAACGTGGCTAGAGGGGCTACAGGTTTCGTGGCCCACCCGGTATAATAAGTACAGTTTACTTTGTGCCTAAATCATCATTGGATGACTATTTAGAGTATTTTGCTTTGTTGGAAAATATTCGAAATATTTTGAAAAGGAAATAATAATCGTAGGGGATTTTAACATACGCGAAATTAATAACTTCAATTATAATCTTGTAAGTGGTAGTCAGATAACAAAAAGTGTACAGGAATTATTAGATTTATTCAATTTACAAATGTATAATAACGTTGGGAATTCCGTTAATAGAACCTTAGATTTAGTTATGTGCACTTTTGAATTGTGTGTGGGACAGCAATTTGATGACGATAACCTCGCATTGAATAATTAGTACGATTTTAAAATGCTGACTGTTACTATACAGTGCGTTGAAGAATACAGACTGGAGTATTCTTGAACCCATAGTAGATGTGGCTACTAATGAATTTTATACAACATTATAGACCAAACTGTAGCTAGAATCAAATGCAATCTGACGAATAGAAATAAATATTTAACACCATCCGGAGTGCCTCAGGGTAGTAATTTGGGACCGCTTCTATTTCTGATTTTTATCAATGATCTGCATTCCTATCGTAAGCATTCTTATTGATTGTTATTTGCTGATGACCTTGAGATTTTTAAGAAAATTACTAGTAATAAGGATGCAAATTTGTTTCAAGATGATATTAATTCTGTAGTAGAATGGAGTGTTGTTAATAAACTGCATTTCAGTATTGATAAGTGCAAATACATTACTTATACATTAAGAGTCCTCTCTACAGCGGCTGATCGTACTATCGGAATAACTTGAAAACTACTAAATATTTTGAAATGCGGATTTTAGTATTACGTTTAGAAGTATTCGCTGAAACGTGGATACTAGCCAATATTAAAAAAAAAAAAGTTACAGAAAAAAACAAACACAAAAAAGAAAGTTCTAGCATATACGAAAGCTTCCACCAACGTATATATGTAGGCAATGATAGAACATAAGTGAATTTCTCAGTTACACAGATTGACTATTATTTATTACAAAAGTTAAATCTGGCACTGCGAGCTAGCGTCCTGGTCAAAATCACTTGCGGCGGAAGTACGAACTCCCGTTAACGTGATAATTGACAACGTCGCTGCAGTCTGCAAGAGAGCGAAAGCGTGCCAATTCTATTCCGTTTTGTGTCAGTAGTCGCTTGTTTTAGCGTATTGCGTTTTTAACATATGATTAGGGTGTTCTCGGTGGTTTTGTTCTATCGAAGTATGTTAGATAGTTGCGATATTTTTTAGTGTAGGTATTATAAAGCTGTTGTTCGAACATAGTGTGATTTAGACATTTGAGCGTTTACGTTGTGTTGGTTTTATAAAATAATAATGGGTCGCATAAAAGCCAGTCAAGAATCGCACGGCCGAAAAAAAATGTATCCCTCGAGCCACAGACGAAATCGAAGAAAATCGGTTTTAAAGTAAGTATGTATTTATAAAAACTATTTGTTCTAAGTACCTAATAGGTGGATACGCATAAATTCTAATAAGTTTGCCTATATTGGAATAATTCAATAACACATTTTTTATGAAAAATTATATTTAGTCTGCGCTTTTGAAAATAAAGTTGTGTAGGTAATTACTAGTAGTGGGACATTCTTCGATTTTAGTCCAACAGCTGAAACACACATTGCGTTGCAATTGTGAACTGAAACCAGAAAAGGTAAAGGACCTGACGCCACTTCCAAGTAAAATCGAAGTATTGAAAACTATTCAAATATTCGAATAGTTCAAATATTCGAATAAGTGAGAATTACTTGAATACTTAATAATAATGTTTATCAATTTGAGTAATTCGAATAGTAGTCCCACCCGTAGTAATTATTTAACGCCGTTTATGACTTATCTTTATTTTACTTCTGGAAATGTCAAAGCAATTTTTCAAAAACAAACAATCGCTAGTATAAATAATTCTGGTCCCCTATATCAGTAAATGTGTCCGCTAGGTACAGTTGCGGCCAATAAAAAATGGGCAGTTACGTCTATTTTCGCGATTACGAATCTGGCCTCAAAATGGGTTTAAAAACAAAATGGCGTCGGGGTCTAATTTTTTATTTTATTTTTTTGTATTTTTATTAGATGTCTGGGAGGTTTTGGAATCGCTGATTACGAATTTGTCATTAAAACTCAATTAAAATAAAAAATTGCGGATCCAAAATGGCGGAAAGAGGTAATTTTTTTAAATTTCTGATACCTATACCTAGGGGTTTTTTGGGTCGCTCATCCCAAATTTTATGTAAAAATTTATCAAAAATAGAAAACGGTGTCTGAAAAAAGGTGGAAACAAATAATAGAAGAGTTAAATGAGTATTAAAGCTATTATATACAAATCGCCGAGCCTAAAGGCCACTTTTCCTACAGCCACAAGCTAGCCCGGCAACTAGTTTTGTAGTTGCAAAAAAATAATTTTTAAGATGTTTTGTGGAGCTGGTTCTTGTGTCATTAGGATTGGAAAACACTTCCGTGTATCATATTTCCAACCCCAATCTTCCGTTAAAATATCTTGGTTTCCCAGCCACAACTGCGTTTGCAAATACACCGCGCTTTAAATGTTGTTCTGCTGAATCCGTAGTAGGGCACAATGATGCTAAATTAACGCTACTTTTTTTAGTAGACGCCTTAATAAAAGAGTCAAACCTAAAATTCAAAATGTTTTTATTTAAAAAATATATATATGTATTGTATTGTCTGTAACCTCATTTACCTTGCGGTACTATATGCATAATAAAAAACGTTCAATCATTTAAACATTCCTGTAAGAGTTTAAGCAGTTACTTTTCTTTGCACTATACATTGCAAGCATACATTTTATACCAGCATTTTTTTATATAAATTTTTGCAGTCTGTTGTAAATCACAGCTATTTTCAAATATTTTGGCAAATTTATTCTTTCCTGAACATAGCCATTGCTTCATTTACTAGGACTTATTTATGTGGATCTTTAATAAGGTGCCGGTCCTATTCGTCTTCCTCATCCTTATATATCTTCAATATAGTAAACTATATTCAAAATCCATGATCTGCACCTTTACACCAAAACTCACAAGCTAAGATGCTACATTTTTCCCATCTTGCTCTATGGGGTCGAGTCCTAGACACTTAACGAAACAATCACAAAAAAATCGAAGCCTTTGAAATGTGGTTATGCCGGAGAATATTTCGGATGTTGTGGAAAAAACGTGTAATAAATATTAAAATTCTGGAGAGAATGAAAAAAAAGTAAAGAGATCATGGACAATATCAAGATACGCAAACTCCAATACCTCGGACATATAATGAGGAATGAGAATAAGTACGCCTTACTGCAATCTATTATACAAGGCAAGATATATGGCAAACGTCGACCAGGACGCAGAAGAATATCTTGGTTGCAAAACCTAAGGGCGTGGTATGGGAAATCATCCAATGAGTTATCTAGAATTGCAACCAATAAAGTGAAGATAGCCGTGTTGATCGCAAACATACGAAATCGGATAAGCACCTGAACGAGAAGAAGAAGATTCTTTCCTCTGTTAAAACATGCTAAAGTTGTGTCACATCCAGTTAAAGCATGTACCTACAGAAAGAACATGCTCACTACAATTGGGATGCGCAAATTGCAGGCTTTTAGAAGAAGATATATTTTTATTTTCTTTATTTTTGGCAGGTTTTAAAAAATATATATCTTTATCAGGAGAAACTAAAGCTGTTAATATAGGTAAGTAATACGTTTATATTCTCTGATACTACGACTATGTTTTCATTTGATGCATTGAGAGCTGTTGTAACTATTAACCGATCAGCATCACTTATTTGCAGCTGAAGTTTCTTTTAAAAAATCAACAAAACGACATGAAAGACATTTTCCAGAAATTTTTCTTGATACAGCTTTAAAGACTTGTCTCTTTCAAATCGAATATCTGGTGCAGTTTTCATTTTTAGACGTCGGGCTCTTTCATCAGATTTTATCCATGTTTCTGATAATCGACAAAAACAATTGCTTTTTTCCATAATTACAAACAATAAAATTAATATATATCTAAAATTGCACCATACAAGTTGCCATTTGTTTTTATGTAATAACATTCCTCCGTCAGTCAGAAACAGAAAAATCTTTTATTTCAGTAATATCTTTTGGAAATTGTACAAAGAGGTCGTAGAAAACACATTTTTAGGCGTTGGAGATTGTATGTATTCATATGTTATATTTAAATGTATTTAATCTATTTAAATTTGAGTTAGTTTAACAATTTAGAATTTTATTTGTATATAATGTTTATTAAATAATAATAATAATAATCGTACAGAATAAAAATTAACCTTCTAATGCTATATTTATAATTACTGTGTCCAAAACCCCTAGATATGAGGCAACGCTCGGAATTCAAAAATTAAGCTATTTTGCCACTTTAAAGACGTTATTTTTAATTTTTGATAAATTTTAACATAAAATTTGAGATCAGCCACCCAATTTAGGTAAGAAATAAAGTCCGAAAAAAATTACATTTTTTTGCCATCTTCGATCCGCCATTTTTTATTTTAGTTCAGTTTTAATGTCAAATTCGTAATCAGCGACCCCAAAAACCCTTGGACATCTAATAAAAATTTTAAAAATAAAAGAAAAAAATTAGACCTTTGACGCCATTTTGGTTTTTAGACCAAATTTGAGGCCAGATTCGTAATCTGTGAACCCAAAAACCTTATGTTATCAAATATCAGGCAATGGTTTAAATAAATAAAGAAGTTATAATTTTTTTTAATTAAGAATATATTAAAAAACACTTATTTGTTAATAACAATTGAAAAAATAAAAAGCACACTTTCTCACCTATGGGGAACTTTTTCATAAACTTTTTCCGAAATAATAAAAAAAAATGTTCAAAATCGGTTTTGAGTCAACGAAGTTAGAACTTTTTTCCTTTAGTAAATGGACTATTGTTTTTCTTCTCCAGAGTATACCATTGTAAAATTTTGTTTGTCAATTTCTCCATTTCCTATCCATCTCACTTCCTGTACTGCTATTATATCCAAATTATATCTGTCTATTTCTTTTACTAATTGCATAATTTTTCCTGGTATTAGTAAAGTTCTTATGTTCCATGTGCCTAACTTTATTATGTCATTTCGGTTTTTGCGTTTCTGGTTTTGTTTATTATGATTTGTTTTATTTTTAGGTTTTTTAATTTTCTTCTCACTCATATTCATATTCTTCCTCCATAGCTTGTTGGTCGTTTTATCTGCTTTCTTAGTTTGTATTTTCCACTTTTTATACATTTCTACTCTTATCCTTTCTTCCTTCTCTTTTTCCGTTATCTCGCCAAGGTCGTCTTCAATTTGGATACCCAATGTTCTGATTTCTCCTATTTTTTCCTGGTGATCGGTGTGTCTTTGTTTGCTTTCTCTGTTTTTTCTTGTGAAAACCCCGCTAGCAAGCTTTGAGACCAAACCGTTTTTGTTTTGTATTGTTCGTCCTCCTTTTTTTATTTGTTAGGTTTTTTTTTTTCATATTTTCTTCAGGTAATGGTGATCCATTGTTACTTGATGATCTATCTATTAAGGTTCTCTTCATGCCTGATCGTTCCTCTTTTTCTTCTTTTTCTTTTTGTTTATATTCACCAATCTCGAGTTCTCTTATTCCATATTCTTCTCCACTTATTATTAATTTATTTCCTTTTAATTTCGTTGTATATCCTTCTTGTCTCGCTTCCTTCATGTGTTTTAGTAGTTCTTTTCTTTCTTGTTGTTCACTGTGTGTGAGATCTTTCTTTAACCAGATGTTAGTTTCCCTTTAGTTTAATTGATTTTTTTAATAATTCCCATTTTTTATTTTCATTCGAGAAGGCAATTAAAATGGGTCTACATTTACTTTCATAAAATTTACCCATTCTTCTTATATCTTCCACCTCATTTCTGATATTGAGATCTATTTCCATTTTCTTTATAACTTCTGTAAATTTTTCTTCCAATGTTTCTTTGTTTTCTCCTTCTTCATCCTGAATTCCGTAGCACACCAAATTTCTCTTTTTAATTTCTCTTTCCAGGTATTCCATTCTTAAGTTCTTGGCAGTTTATTTTCTCCTCTAGTTCCGCTATTTTTATCTGTTGTCTTTCTATTTTTTCTTCCCTTTTTTCTATTGTTATTCTTAGTTGTTTTACTTTCTCTTTATTACTTCGGTTGTCTTCCATTGTTTCTTTTATGTTTTGGTTCATCGTTTCTAACTGATTATTGATTTTTTCAAGAATACTTTCCATTTTTTCAAAAATTTTCCGTGTTGCTTCTTTTTAATAGGTTTTGCGATGTTGCGTTTTTCCCGCTACCGAATCGTTTAATAGAAAATTACTCGCGGTTGACCCAGCCTTTTCGTAATTTTGATTAATCGTATCACTTCCTTCCGTCTTTTTTAATTTTAGAGTATTAACCCGCACGTTTCACCTGTCTATTGCGCGCCTCTGACCTTTAGTTTATTTACGTATTTTTACGCTCCGCCACGGAATTGGCCCCGTTTTTATGCGAGTTTATTGTTTTTAGAGTGCATAAATATAAACACTCCTTATCGTGCATCACCGCGCTCAGGCTCCACAGCTGTTGGTCGAACCTTGGCCGATAATTTCCTTTGGATGGGGTTCTTTATTGATTCAGAAACTTTCATATTTGGAGCGTCTCCAGACAGTCTAATTGCTGACATGGCCATAATAGAAATTAAATGTCCCTCAACAATCAAGAAAATGACTCCCACGCAAGGCATTCTAAATAAAGTAATAATCTTTGCAACTCTGGATGATGACGGAAATTTGCATTTAAAGGAAAATCATAATTACTATTACCAGGTGCAAGGCCAATTAAACATAACAAATAGAGAACTTTGCTATTTTGTTGTATGGTCTCCTGTCGGAATGCTGGTGGAACAGGTATATAACTGTATTACTTTCTGATCATTTCAAATCATATAAATTTTTTTCTAAACAACACGCAACAGATTGTTTTGGGAAAACAAAATGGCCGCAGCGTTAAAAATATTCCTCTACAACTGCTTTTTACCGGAACTTATAGATCCTCGACATCCAATAGGTTTAAAAATCAGAAATCCACCACGATGTAGTTCCTCTTACGCTTTGGTAGAAACTAAGCAGTAGGGGATTTTAGAACAATCACTTATTTCCTTGATGTATTAGTACAGGCGCCAGGGAAATCGTTAATAGGGCTTTACGTGCAATTCTTGGTACCTGCATTTTGGGTTAATGGGTGGGTGGGGGGCTGTGCTCTGAGTCTAACTTTAAGTTTTCGGATCGATCGGAGAAATTGTTTTTCCGCAATATTGGAAGAAGTGTTGAAAACGGCTTTTTAGCAATTTCTCGTTTCCTGTTGCTCTGATGCTGAAATTGCATCAATACCAGTTTGTAGTTTATGAAATTCCTCACAACTTTTGGTAATACCTTTTTCTCGAGCGCTCAACAATTCAAAAGTTGTTACCCCATAAAGCCAAGAAATTAAGGGTTGAAATTGGTTTTACGTAAATATATCGCTTTCAGTTAATCCTACGATAAAAAATATTCTTATATTTTTTGTAGAACAACTAATTTGCATAAAATTTGTGTATGAGTATTTTTCCATTTGGACAATTATTTACCGTTCTACAGCGCCGCAAATGTCGCAAGTCACTTAAACCGTACATTTAATGTGCACTTTCGAACGGCCCTGTTCCTTTGAGGTACAGTTTGTAGCGCGTCTTTTTATGTGGTTTCCCCGATATACCTACTCCACGAAGTGTATTTCTAACAGTCTCACACTTCCCATGGTCTTTTTGATGAACCGGGTTCTGCATCGTTGATCCCACTCATTGCAGAATCGTTGATTTTATCGCCCTTGTCAAGTTGTGTTTCCTTTGAAAAGAACTCGGAAAGAGAAAATATGTCGTCGTCGTAATTGATGTGATATTCGTCAACATCTGTAAAAAGCATTCTGGAGAATTCCTGCACGTTCTCACAGGATTGTCCGGCGGGAAGCAAATGACGGTGCACTTTAAACCCGCTTTGCGACAGCCATAGGCCTTTCCACATTTGGTCTTGCACCCGCATAAAATTAATTTTATTATTGCAAGAGGCGCGGGAGGCTCAGTGCTAGACACCTGTGTAAACGTACGGTCACTTTTCTCTCAGTCCCATATTCCCGTGGGTAGAGTGTCACTAAACTTAAACAAAATCAAAAATTTATATTCAAAATGAACGATTCACGACTCACCATGTGAAGAACAGTCAACTCGGTTATTCTGTTATTTGATTATTTTTTTGAATCTAGACTGTAGTGTGTTTTTCTTTGCAAGCCCGGAAAACTGAATACGAAGGATAAATCATGCGGGAAACACGGCGATGCTGTATCAAAGCATATCTTGTTTTTGCATGCATTTTCTGGTTGTGACACAACATCGGCTGCTTACGGTAAGGGAAAAGTAAAATTTCTTAAAACCCTAAAAAAGACACCTAGCCTGGAATCTGCAGTGAATCACTTTGTACAGAAAGATGTAGACGCGGATATCATCGCATTAGCGGGAGAGCAATTCTTTATTGCGTTGTACGGTGGAGACATCCATAAAGACAAGTCAATCAACTTGCTGCGATACAAACACTTCGCGAAATCCCTTGCGAAGTCAACGTTTACTCTGGCATCCCTGCCACCTACAAAAGACACGGCCAGCATGCACGCATTCCGGACATACCATCAAGTTCAATCCTGGCTTGGAAATGACACTCTACCCGCGGAAAGATGGGGCTGGAAGAAACGTGGCCGTACGTTTACACCGGTGCCAGCACTGAGCCTCCCGCGCCTACTGCAATAATTAAATTAATTTCATGCGGGTGTAAGACCCAATGTTGAAAGGCTTGTGGCTGCCGCAAAGCGGGATTAAAGTGCACCGCCATTTGCTCCATATGCGCCGGGGAATTCTGTGAGAACGTGCAAGAAATCTCCAGAATGCTTGCTACAGTTGAAGACGAATACCACACCAGCTGCGACGATGACATATTTTCTCTTCCCGAGTTTGTTTCAACGGAAACACAACTTAACAAGGGCGACAAAATCAACAATTCTGCAATGATTGGAATTGACGATGCAGAAACGGCCCATTAAGAAGACCAAGGGAAGTGTAGAAATACACTTCGTGGATTAGGCCTATAGGGGAGACCACGTAAAAGAAAACGCGCCACAAGCTGTACCTCAAAGGTGGTGTGGAAAACAGTTGGTGCGACACACTCGAAGGAACAGGGCCGTTCGAAAGTGCACACTAAATGTACGGTTTACGTGACTTGCGACATTTGCGGCGCTGTAGAACGGTAAATAATTGTCCAAATGGAAAAATACTCATACACAAATTTTATGCAAATTAGTTGTTCTACAAAAAATATAAGAGTATTTTTTATCGTAGGATTAACTGAAAGCGATATATTTACGTAAAACCCATTTCAACCCTTAATTTCTTGGATTTATATGGTAACAACTTTTAAATTGTTGAGCGCACGAGAAAAAGGCATTTCCAAAAGTTGTGAGGAATTCCATAAACTACAAACTTGTACTGATGCAATTCCAGTGCCAGAGCAACAGGAAACGAGAAATTGCTGAAAAACCGTTTTCAACACTTCTTCCGATATTGCGGAAAAACAATTTCTCCGATCGATCCGAAAACTTAAAATTAGACTCAGAGCATAGCCCCCCACCCACCCATTAACACAAAATGCAGGTACCAAGAATTGCATGTAAAAATTCCCTGGCGCCTGTACTATATGTATAATAGTTATTTTTGTAGTTATTTAATAAGAGCATAGTATTCACTCAATTCGTGAGAATGACCGTTACTCACTGGGATATTACGACACTCACCAAGAAGGCTCGTGTCGCAAACCTCATCGAATAATGTCCAACTTTCTTTCTAGTTGAATAATCAAATTTACCTTTTGTATGAATTATGAGGTTACAGACCATACATACATGAATTAATTGCATTTACAACTATGTTTGAACACAACTAAATAAGCATGTGCATAGTTTGAATTTTTTAAATTCTTTGACTCGTTTCGATCTACGATTGACCGACATACAACTTTTTCTTTTCACAACGGGCTGTAACTAGATACGTTGCAGCGGGGAACTTATTACAATTACTTAATACGTTGTACGTAAATTATAAAAAAAAAGGGTACAAATTGGAAATATTAATATTTTCAATAATAATTGACGCATTAGATATTTCTTCGAAAAACAAAATGTTTACACTTTGTAGATTGCAAAAATGATTAATTCCATTTTTGAAAAGTTTTACTGTTATATTAATTATAAATTATTATTATAAATTCAATGTAAAAAATCTGGTGTAATACAAGCACACAAGTTCTTTCTCCAGTGATCTTATACTATTGGATTCACCCCAAAAATTAAAATTTTTGGGGTGAATCCAATACTTCCTTTCACTCAGTGAAAAAAAAGTGACACTGCTTTTAATTTAGGAATGAACGATTTTAAACAGACGTTTCCTTAGTTACCAGAACTGACCAACGCACTTGATTAAAATTAAGGCAAATAAAATTCTATACAAAATAGGCTTGGGTTTGAACATTTAATGAAATTTAAAAAAATCTTAGACAACTCGTATTAGCGTGCTTATTTTTCACACTTGTGAAAAAAGTTGCACTGCTAACACTTGTGGTCAGTCTAAATAACTATTTTAAAACTAAGGAATCAACCGCACTTCATGAGCGATGATTTTTTGACTTGACCGTAATTTGTTTATTTACGCTAAGAATTTTTACGGAGAAGCAGGTCCTAAGCATTTTTAAAATTTTCGACAATGAGCGTGTTCAAAGAACACTCATTTTATCTTTGAAAACTGCAATAGCAGTTCAATCAGGTAATCGCCATCGGCAAATAATTCGCACGGCTGCTGCACATGCGGCTAGAGTAAGGACACTAGAAATGTCAAATGAATTTGAATTTTACTGTCCGACCCACCAGTCACTTTATTGTAGTTTATTACGGTAAGAAGTCTGTAGTGGACAGCGTTGCCGGTAGAAAAACTGAAAGAAATCGGTCCGAACCATGTAAAGCCTACGTTATTGAAGGGCTGCACTCGGCGATCTTCACTGTAGGGTTAGTCACTACCTTAGCCGTTGGTGTTGCATTAAATAATCGCTGCTTGTAGCTTGTGGGGATCTCCGCGGAACGGGGCATGCGGTGTAATTTCGCCGCAGAAAGTCACGTGGTATACAGCGCTCTTAAATTAGTATTCTAACCAATGATGTGAATTTAAGTAGAGAGTTTCAGATCAGAGACCTAGGTGTGGTTTTCGTTCCTACGTTAAACTGGCAGTCTCATATTGGAGATGCAGTGAGCTCCTCATTGCGAAATTTGGGTTTCTTAATGAGGACGACTTCTAACTTCAAAACCATAAGACCTATTATAGTATTGTACAACTCACTTGTTAGGACTAAACTTGAGTATGGATGCCGGATCTGGGACTCTGGCGTCAAGAAATACCAGAATAAAATTGAAACAGTTCAAAATACAATTTTAAAATGCATTTACTATAAAAAGATGGAATATATCCTGACTACAGTATATTACAAATTATAAGACGGGAATTCAAGGTCATTAAGTTGCGCCATCGGCGCGAAATCAGTGATATACTGTTTTTATTTAAATTAATTAATAACCGCCTGGATTGCCTCAACATACTACCTTTAATATGTCTCTATGTCCTGGCATACAGAACAAGACCCCGTTGCATGCTGTATGTACCACCCTACCGGACTAACATACGACTCCATTCGCCTATTGTGAGAATGCTCATTTGTTCTAATAGGTTCATTGCAGAGGCTGATGCTAATATATTTAATACATCTCAAGTTCAATTTAAAACTGTTATTCTGAATTTCTACCGCGACTACTATTCTTATGCATAATTACATAAAATTGGTATTTTTATAGTACATATTTATGTTTTATTAAATCCTAATGAAATAATGTG
The DNA here is from genome assembly GCA_940337035.1 of Agriotes lineatus. Taxonomy (NCBI): domain Eukaryota; kingdom Metazoa; phylum Arthropoda; class Insecta; order Coleoptera; family Elateridae; genus Agriotes; species Agriotes lineatus. The sequence goes on from OW679199.1 coordinate 96,053,923, forward strand.
AACTTCCTGAAATTGGCTGCCATGCAAAGGAATTATTATTATGTACTTTTAGGGTTAAGCTTAAATGTAATTTTTTCTCTTTTTGTTTATTTTTAACTTGTGTTATTTTTGTAAATATGGGAATGCTGGCAATATTATTGGGCGTTAGCCTGTTTTGTCAGTATCTTAAATAAATAAATAATAGACGGTCACTATGTTAACGACATCTATGAAAGTTATTTTCCCACTGTCAATCATGTAAGTCAGTGATACAGCCTTAGTAACAAAGCGTGTAGTATTAGTTGTGGGGAGACTAATGTCAAGCAAGTAGGCCTTCATAGGCTCTTTTTGCTAACCCCATGGACGAAGTCTAGCCATGCAGAGTACCAGGTATCTTAGTCCTACTTAGAATTTTGCCAAGACTAAGGAGTTCCAACCCTAGCAAGAGATCTTTTACATGCTACAAATCGTAGTAACATGGGACCCACGGCTTTACATCACTTCCGAATGATGGCATTCTGTAGAGGTTTTCATCCGCATTTAAATTTTTTTTAAAACCTCACCTGGATTGGCTATGGAACTCTCAACCCTTAGATCAGTAACCAGAATGCTTATCCACTGAGCTATGGAGCCCGGCTAACAAAGCGTGTAAGTCGGTGATAATATTTGTTAGCTGCTTTCTCTTGACAACGGAAATTATTATTATTATTAAGTTCCTAGGATAATAAAATTAACAACGCAAGATGCAGACCTAGACGTTTTGTTTATAATTGCAAGTGTTTATGTGATGTGACTCACGAAAATTAATCCTGGTGACAAACCAAATGATTTTTTTTAAATCTAATATATAATATAATAAAATAACTCAGACTGTATCGTCTATTAACATTTTCGGCAGGCAACAACCCACTGCTTCGCCTTCACTTATATTTGCCTACCTCAAATGTTAATAGGTCCTTACATTCCTTGTTACTTAAATAGCTATTATCCGATGAGCATCTTAATTTATCGGATAGTCTACTATATTTTTTATATCAATATAACAAACATGCATTTTGAAGTTTTTGGATCTTGGATTTATCTTGCGAATCAATACAAATTCCTTACAACACATCACAATAATTACCCAGAGATAACACCATACTGTTATATAATGTGGCTTTGATATTAGTGTTGAATACGATTTAAGAAAGTAGTTTTTAAATTGCAATAAGCTCTGTAAACATTTAAATAAGTTTTTTAAAATAAAAATTTCATTCAAGGATTACACCCACATTTTTAATGGTATCTGTAACAGGTATTGTATTATTATTTATTGTAAAACTGACAACTGCTAAGTAATGTTATCGATGTGGGTTGTATAATACTTCAAATGCATATTTACGATTTTTAAAGGGCGATGCTTATATATATATTGTTCAATATCGTTGGAAATAGTTAAAATTGTATATGAAAAATTTTTCATAAATAAAATGCCACCCACCCACACCTCCACCTTTAAATGTTCGATCTTTTCGTCTGATATTATAAGCTTCAATAAAAATCTCATTTGTTACATAATCAGAAAATCAAGTTTCAGAGACAGCCAGCAAGTTAAATGAAAGCATCAAAATTGGAAACCAGTGAACATATCTTAATGTGAGCACATTTTAATTTTGAAAACATTACATAGGATTGTCGTATAATTTTAGACTAAAAAACAAATCTATATGCAGAACAAAACTGAGCAAAAGGTAAAATATTCAAAGTACCTAAGTAGATACCTACTAAAAAAATATATAGGCAATTTAAGTTTACAGAACAAAATGAAAATGCTAATAAGAAATATATAAACTTCAAACAGCCGTGTCAGCAATACCTTATTTATAACCAAAAGCCATGGAATTTAAATAACACGTATCGCAATTTACCTGCAAGAAGTATATGCGAAAAACAATTTTTCGATTTATACAAAATGATTTGTTTGAAGCCAATGTAATCTATAAATGATAGTAAATCGGATGTTACTTTTTGTTCAAAATCAAATATGTAAATCTACATATACCTATTGAAATCGCCTAGACAAATTTTTTTTATTATGTATAGGTATTAATAAATAAATAAATAAATAAATCATCTTTATTAAATAAGAACAACAGAGTTGCAACAACGTTATAACAGAAATCAGAATTCTTATTTAAAAGGTAAGGGTATCGGACAATGCGGTTTACAACCCTACCCTAACCCAATGAGGTATAATATATAAAATAAACATCAAAATTAAACAATTAAAGTATTATACATAGTAAAGAAGTGTAAAAAGTTTATGAACACTGGATTGACAATAGATCATTTTTTAACTTATTTTTTAATGCGTTGACATTTGTTGAGTTTTTAAACAGATCGAAATAACAGTTAAGTATACAGCTTGCTACATACGCATAACAGCACTTAAATCTAGAAGTGTTGTGAGAAGGTATACAATACTGATTTACATGTCTTAGGCTTCTAGTGTGCACCTGGTGACGTGTTTTTAACAGAGTAAACAAATAAGTGGGGGTGACAAAGTTTACAATGTTATACAACGCAGATGCATATAATACATAAAATCGGTGTTCTATTTTTAAATAGCGCAAGTTGTTATAATAGGGAGTGATATGTACTCTATTACTAATATTATAAGAGAAACGTAGGCAAGAGTTTTGTAAAACTTGTAGTTTATGCTTACATTTTACTGTTAAAAATGGATAGTATACATTACAGCAGTAATCTATATTACTTAAAATAAGGCTATTAACTAAGTTCCATTTAACTTTAGCTGGTAGTATACTTTTAAACTTATACAAATAGGAAAATTTAGCATAGCACAGACCGCATTTTGGATTAACATGCGATTCAAATGATAAATTGCAGTCGAGCACTACACCCAGATTTTTAATTTAATTTTTCATCGGGATCACATTTTCACCAATCACTATATTTTTAGAATGCAAAGAAAGAGCTATTTTACACATTGATTTTGTACCACAACACATTGCTTCTGATTTCGTGGGATTAAGAGTAAGTCCGTTTTTCTTCGACCAAGTAGCGATACGTTCTAAATTGTGGTTAATGTAATCAATTGATTGATTAATATGATCCGTGTCAGAGGAAAGATAAAGTTGTGTGTCGTCCGCGTAAAGATAGAGATTAAGATTTGCTTTGATGTGAGATGTTAAATCAGAGGTAAATATGCAAAACAAAAAAGGGCTAAGGATACTCCCTTGTGGTACACCACGGGACACAGTTACTTCATTGTTACCCATTTTCACACATTGTATGTATTATCATATCTAATGCAACTAGTGGGTTCTTGATTATCAAATAATCATTTCTGTTTACAAGAGATATATTGTTTGGCAATCGCGCGAGTCCGAAGGACGAGCGTGATTGCCTAAACAATATATTGAGTGGAAACAGAAATGATTTGATAATCAAGAAGACACCAGTTGCATTCGGCTAGATTATATCACGAGTGAATAAACATTTGAATAGTGTATTTTAAATATTAAAAGTACAGTTAATGTGGTTGTTATGACAATTGTACTGACAGCAGGTAACGTGATGTTTGTGAAGGCGTGTGATTATCACCTATTAATCAGGAAGGTATGTGATTGTCAGTTGCTATGTACATTATCAAAAATTAGTACAGGCGTAACTATGCATTTTGCCATTTTTCATTGGTTGATGTTAGAGGGAGTGGTATAATCAAGACAATTTAAAAATTCCAAGTGACTATTCAATTCACTTGTCATCTGCCAAAAACTGATCAATAAAAATACAAGATTTGAAGTCTTTGGGCCAACAAAATTGAACTATATTGACAATTTTTACTAGTGGTTTTAATCAACGATTTTTTAAAGTAATTTTTAGTTACAACATATACTAACAACTACACTTATTTATTAAAAGGTACAACTCAATTTCAGAATAAACAAATTAAAAAAAATGGTTTTAGTTTGATGAATAGTCCCTCAAATACCATCCTTAGTCAAAGTTAAGTAGATTATTTTTGTAGTGGTATCACTACTCATGTACAGTCGTGTGCAAATAAATCTGGGACAGTCTTTTTTTCACATGCAGATTCAGTTAAGAATTTGAAGAATATTTCCATGGATTTCCTCTTATCAGAGAGAGTTACGGGTTTCAGTACCTGTTAAAGTTTAATGTAACTCTTTCTGATAGCAGGAAATCCATGGAGATATTCTTCAATTCTTAACTGAATCTGCATGTGAAAAAAACACTGTCCCAGATTTATTTGCACACGACTGTACATTACGCTTCGGATTAATCGTATCAAAGTGCAATGAACACTTGTGATACCACCGCAAAAATAGTCGACATAACTTTGACTACTCATGGTATTATAAGTGACTATTTTTCGGAGGTTTATATACTACACCAAATAAAAGTTTTTGCCTACCCGCAGTTACCATTATCAATAACTGTTCGATAACATTATCAGTTTGTATAACATAATGCTTGAATGATAATTTAACGTATATGCCAACTCCACCTCCCCTTGATGTACGATCACGACGCAAAAAGCAGTAGCCATCTATTGCCACCACATCTGAAAATATATTAGACGTTAACCAGGTTTCACTTACAGTCAGTGAGTCGTAGTTTGTATCAATTACACGGTCGCCAATATTCGAAAAACTTGCCATGAATTATCTTGCATTCAGGTGCGCACACTGAAAATTAGAAGCGATATCATTCACGATCAATAGATTCTTTATTTAATAAAACAGAAATATGAGATATAATTAAGCAACTAATTTAATGTGCATTGGAATAAGAAATTAAATTAAAGATACTTTATACCGGTAACTTAATTACAGCAAGCAGCATGCTAAAAATATAAACAGCTTCATGTGGAATAGTAGGTAACTCAGCAGCTCATTGAATCTTAAAAACTTTGCCATCACGACCAGACATTGGTAAAAACATATATTTGTTGTGCAGAACGCAGAAATGCCAAATAAGCGTCCACACACTGCGCTAGCACGTCTATTCAGCTTGACTACACATGGATTACGGGTGTATTTCTAATCCCTGAAGACATTTCGCACTGCACTAAACTGCCTCTCTTGTTCAAAGATTTCACCATTTGCTGAATGCGATACGAGGTACTCCACAACTGGATATCGTAGCTCTATGTTGGTGTCAGCAGTTTTATAGACAAGCAACTTGTTGACAAGAGATAGTTTAGAGTTGCAGTCTAACAACCAGTAATATTTTCTCAATTTAAGATTGAGTTGCTCCCTTATTGTCAAAATAGTGGTTTCTAGGTTAATAACAACCCATTTTATTGCCGCTTCTTTTGAATTTCGGTATTTGACGGCGCTAAAACAGATCCTGTTTTTGCCAATACACAATATTAAATCAGTATCACAACTTCACAACTTAATCACAGACAAGAAATGAACCACTGAACTTAATAACACAAAATATTAATTAAATGTTACGAAACGTCAAACTGACGTTTTACCGCTCTACCCTTTCGCCACCTGTTGGATCCGCCAGGAACTAGGACAAAAATTAGCACGGCTTCCTGGATTAATACGCAATGTTGCCAACCCTACCGATATTTCGGTAGATCTACCGATTTCGACTAAAATCTACCAATCAACCGAAACGACCCTTATTTCTACCGAATTTTTGTTACACCGTATAAACATACGCAAAATTTTTCTTGGGTACTATTTAAACCGAAAAAAAACATCAGCAACTCTTTATTTGTATAAAATATTCAGATCAATTTATATTTTAGGTAAATTTACAAAGGGATTCATAAATCTGTAATGACCAGCCCGGGCCACAGTAAATTCGATGATCACATCATTTACGAGTATTGTTATTTTACATACACGTGCTTGGATTCTAGATTTCTGTGCTAACCGTTAACATGCTATTTTATATTTTTAAATTTGTTCAGTTCACGACAAAATATCTAGTTACATAAACACATAAAGTTAATTAGCAAATGATCTTGTTGTTGCCTATATTTGATAGTCTAATGGATTTCTCAGTAATGTGGTTCACTAATAACTATTCCTTTCAATGTTTTGTTTTTGTATATCCAACAAAATTCTTACATGTAGGTATTGTACCTATATTGTGGCACTCGTAAAAAGTTTTTGATTGAATATGCAATATGGAAAAATAATGAAAGAAGAGCACAACATTCATAACAACGCTAACATCATGGCATTTTAAGAACTGCTTGCTACTATTTTTTTATATTGAAGAACTTTTAAGAAGAACTTTATGTTGTTCGAGAAATAAGCTTTTAAGTACAACAATTGGTGGTTTATTACATACAAAAAGGTAAATGGGGCAGGGCAAGTGTTGCGATTTTGCTGTTGATAAGAAAATCCTTACAAAAATGACTAAACAAATGTATTCTATAAGTGGCGACAAAGATAGTATGTAGTAGCAAAAATGAATAGAATAGGAACTATTATATATTTTTATAGTCATATTTTATACGTAAACATTTAAAATATTTTTCATGTATTATATATTACTAGCAACCCAGTGAGACAAATGTCTCATTTAAAAACACAAAAAAGACCGTTTTTCAAATAGAACGCGTATTAAATAAAAACTGTACCCAGACCTGGAAGGTATCAAAGTGGTACGCCGCATCGGAACATTCTGGAAGCTGTCAAAGTGGTTGCCTAAGCGATCGAGGTTTTAAGGCGCAGAGGGTCGCAGCTCCGTTTGGCTGCTGAAACAGCGTACTGACACTTCCGGTTTTCGAGAAATCACGTGATTTCTCGAAAACCGGAAGTGTCACGTGACTGAAATTCGGTTCCTGACCTGACATGACCATTCCAAACATATAACTTTCATAACTTTTTTCTCTATCTCTTACGGTTTGGCTGCTGAAACAACGTTCCGGACAGACAAAACAGCGTCCCGGACAGACAAGTCTATTAGATAAAGGATTGTACTTGCATTTATGAATTAGTAGTTAACACTGAAATGTTTAATAATACAGTTCAGTGGTAGTTAATAGTGTTTTAAGTAAATTAGTGTAGTTTTCCATAGTTCTTAATAAAACAATTGTTTTTCGCCTTGATTTTATTTATTTAATTAAATAATGAAATACAACTATATGTGAATTTTTAAATGCCGGTCTACTGAAACTAGGCTATTGTAAAAATTTAAGTAGGTACTACAAAACCATTTTATTATATCTACCGAAAGTTTTTGGGATCTCCCGAAATTTAGCGCTAAAAGCTACCGATCGCCTAAAAAATGAGATGGCAACACTGTTAATACGAGACTGAATGTCTTTATCACGGCTTGGCGTGTTTGAAGTTCTAGGCATGATTTGATTGCGATTGAAGAGGCGCTGTCGTACTCCAGTTCAGGCTGCATATTATGAATATATACTTGAAAATATTGCATTACTGCCCGGATGCGAAATCTCAAAGTTGTTTTAATATTATTAAGCTATTATACAGAGCGGCCAAGGTAAAAGAGGTCCCGTGTGAATACAGAAAGGTAAATTAATATTATATTTCTATTTAAAATCTGCAGAACTGTATTCACAACCGTTATTAACAAGTGACAACGCAACACTGAGCAATACACAGTTAACACAAAATTGCCGCTGGACATCACGTGACGCCACATGAGCGCTCAATATCACTTTCAGTATGGTACAGGACACGGGACCTCTTTTACCTTGGCCACCCTGTACTAGTTATTTATCAGTTTATTACACTCAATAGTTATATTCTTGTAAATCCATATTACTAATTAATCGACTTTTTTTAACTTTATGTTTGTGTATGCAGCCACCACCTATACAGTGTTGTTAAGGCTGCATAATGTTAAAAATGATTGTATAGCCAGCAAAAAGTACGTATTTCAAAGAAAATTCAAGACATTCTTGTGTATAACCTACAAATTCGCGCAAGTGTTCCTGGAAAGAATAAATTTCAACAACGATTAATACCATTTTATAAGAGTATCAGTACAAAAACTGCTTTGTAAAGTTTGCTACTACATTTGTACATGTTTTAAAATTATTGAAAAAGATGAGTGGCAAAAAAATTAGAAATTTATTTGATGTTTTACCATTACATTTTTTTAGATGCATAGAAAAAAACCCACTTCAGAGAAAAAGCTACATACTTGCTTTAGTAGGCAATACAGACCCTAGTCAACATCAGACTGCTAAAAAATGTGCATCACAGTCAACAGTGTGCCATTTAAACAGTAAATTGAAAGCGAACTAACCTATGATACGTACTGGTTGATTTGGAAGACAGCAGGTCATAACTCCAAGAGACAAGTGGCAATTACAGAAAATTACATTGAAATACAGGAGGGCAAGTCATGCCGATATAAATATAATTCATATTCTTTTTTGGGTATTTCGCCACTCTGCAAATTAAAATTATTAAATAACGTATTAAATAACGAACGTTTCGAGGGACAATCTGCCCTCGTTGTCAACGAATAACAATTAAAAAGGAACAAGAAAACTTAGCTTTTTCACGGAGATTGAAAACCACCAATCTCCAATGAGTTGCTTAACATTGACGTTTGTTGATTGTCTAAACCTACTTGATCTGATCTTTAAGAATCGATAGCCAACTAGTGTCTAAAAATATTGAGAAAGACGACACGCATTTTTCTTCGTTAAGTAAAATATATGCCGTCTTCTTAATTTTACGTTTAGTTGACATTGATTCTTTAGACAATATCTTTGTGTTATTCCAGTGTACTTTATGATTATTATCCCAAGCATGTTCTGCCAGCTTAGACTTATTGAATTGATAGGTTTTCATCATATTTTTATGTTCTTTAACTCTAACTGCTAAAGGTCTGGACGTTTCACCGATATAGTATTTCCCGCATTCACAGGGGATACTATATATACAATTCTTTGAATGTTGTTCTTCGTTGAACGGTTTAGTTTTTGTAAGAACTGACCGTAAGGTATTCATCGTTTTGAATACCGTCCTAATTTGCAGAGTGGCGAAATACCCAAAAAAGAATATGAATTATAGATTCACGCCACAAAGAAGTTTCAGAGATTATCTTAACGAAAGGTATGGGCCTAACATAACTAGTAACTTCCGAAATTGGGAAAACCTCTACAAGAAACGGCACACTCTGAAAATAGTATAACTTTCCTATGTCGTTGTAGAAATAGCTGTATTATTCCAAAAGGGTTTAGACTCAAAGCACCTTATGTAAGTGCTCGTTCTAGTAATATCATGAAAAGAGCGAGTGAAGCTCTAGTCAGAGACAGAATACAATTTCACAGACATAACAAAGCTATATTATTTTCTGACATCAACAAACTGGAACAGGTGATGCAAAGGGATGTACGGGAAGACGATTTCAACCGTATGTACAACTCTACATCAAAACACACACAGAGCAGAAACGTACACATTTAAAAAAGTTCCAACACCTCATACAAGAAAAACACACAACTGAACTGATTACACTAAAGAACAGTGACACTTTTTTAAATAGAACAGTAGTTAATCTGTCTTCTAAAGAACTAAACGCCACTGACAAATTAATTCTTGGCAAAGGCCTCAACTACGCAGTGGCGCCAAAACGAATTAATAAACTTGATTTAGATACAGCCATAGAAGAGACTTGTCAGAAGACATTAGACAGGAATACAGGATTAGAAACAAAATCATACTTGAACGACCTTACACAATCAGACAAAATATATCCAAACAAGAAAAAACAATCACTACACACACTAAAAACCGATATCACAATTAAAATTCTACCTGCAGACAAATGCAATGCCACAGTAGTACTTGACACAACCACATACAACGAAACACTTTTAAAACTAATTGGTGAGGGACAATACACTAAACTAAATAAAGATCCAACACATACAATAGAAACAAAAATATACAAAACACTTTACAAACACAGAGAACAATTTACAGGTTTTGTAAGACGTACACTAACACCACACTACAGTAAACCACCACATTTTTAAGGATTACCAAAGATACATAAACCAAATGTACCACTTAGGCCAATAGTTAGTTCTATAGGTTCTCCTTGTCACAGTTTAGCTAAATATTTACTTAAAATACTGTCCCCTATATCAGGAAACACAGACACATATACCGATGGGACCACAATTATATATAACAGCAATGAGATAACATGAACAAGAAGATAACACGTATTGCTTGAGTAAGAAAGAGATAAACATAGTAGCAAATATACGAGTAGGCTTTCAGCTGATTTTAATTATGACAGATGTCAACCAAACATGCCTACTAAAATAACTTTTTCGTATGGTCATCTCTTTCTTACTCAAGCATTCTATTTTCTTGTTCATGTTATCTCATTGCTGTTATATATAATTGTGGCCCCATCGGTATAAAGAACACGCCACATTTCCTTGAAAAATTGAAAGAAGCAAACATAAACACACAACACTTAATGGTTAGTTTTAATGTAGTTAGTCTCTTCACTAATGTTCCAGTAGACAAAACACTCAACATCATTAAACATAGGCTACAAAACGATAACACATTACATACACGAACAACATTAAATATTGATACCATTATGGAACTTTCAACGCTATGCATTAAAACGACATGCTTTCAACTAAACAATGAATTTTACCAACAAGATTTCGGGATGGCAATGGGTTCTCCTCTATCTCCTATTGTTAGTAACATTTTTATGGAAGACTTTGAACAACAACATGTCTACACATACACTAAGAAACCAGTAGTTTGGTGGAGATATGTCGATGATGTTTTTGCAATTTGGCCTCATGCTATGGTTGAGGTGGACAAATTCCTTGAACATATTAACAGTAAGAAACCTCCATCAAATTTACATTAGAAACAGAGCAAAACAATCAGTTACCTTTTCTTGATACACTAATCACACGCACAATAAATACTTTTGAAACATCAGTATACCTTAAAAAAACAACACTAATAGGTACTTACATTTTAACTCCAACCATCACAAAAACATAAAGACAGGTGTTGTAAAAAGTCTTTACGACAGAGCCAAAGTTGTTTGCTCTAATGATGAAATTTTCAAAAAAGAGAAAGAATTTATTGTTAATGTTTTACAAGATAATGGCTGTTACTGTATTTTGCCGAACGCTGATTCAAACACCGTTGTTGTTGAATTGAACTTTATTTCTGATTTGAACAAGTGGACTGTATAAATATATCGTAATAACTATGCTAAATGCGTTGTAGCACAGAGCTACCCTGATGGATCTTGACTGCAGACTGCTTGTACCGAAGATCGCCGGCTGGTCCCTTTGCAGCAACCCTCCGCGACCCCACCCCTGGCTTCCAAGTGTACCCTGCCGCCCCCCTAAAGGCGACGCTGCGTTAAAATGCATTGAATGTTGGTTTTAACACTAACAAAGCCGCCCACCTTGAAACCCCTTTTCAAAATTTTATAACAGGTCCTAATACATTGCCTAAAAACTAATACTAGTGAGATTTATCAACTAAACAACTTAATAACACAAAAAATAAATGAATCAATGACATAGACAAATATATACAAACAACATAGAACAAATAAAATCGACATAAATCATGCAAGATGTCCTTTTGTTTCGTGAAATCACTCGCGTTCATTGCTCGGTAGCGGACATACACCTTTAACTGCTCTGTCATAGAGTCCTCGCACGGTTTTCACCTTCACTACCCGAACTGTACCGTCCTCTCCTGGAAGATGACCTGCAATTCTCCCCAACGCCCATTGAAGTGGAGGAGCGTTGTTGTCTTTTAGAAGAACCAAATCGCCGATTGCTGGTACAGGAGTAGTGGAGTGATTCCATTTGAACCGCTGTTGCACTTGATGGATGTATTCGGTTCTCCATCGTCGCCAGAAATGTTGAGTGATTTGCTGTACTCTCTGCCAACGGGATAGTCTGTTGATTGTTTCCTTAATCACGTCTTCGTTCGGTAGAGCCATCAGTGGACCGCCCACCAAGAAGTGACCCGGAGTAAGCGCATTCAGGTCGGAAGGATCGTCCGATAAAGGGGAAATAGGACGGGAGTTCAAACAAGCTTCCACCTGAGCCAGTACAGTGCTAAACTCTTCTTGCGATAAACGAGTTTCGCCAATTATTCGTTTCAAATGATTTTTAGTAGCCCTTACCCCAGATTCTGCAATGCCGTTAAAATGAGGACTTTTTGGTGGAGAGAAGCTCCAACACATTCTGTCCTTTCCCAAATAGTTGTTGATTTCAGAATGATATTTTTCCAAAAACTCGTACAGTCTTTTTATTTCGTTAAAAGCGCCAACAAAATTAGTGCCATTATCCGTATGGATTTTTGAGCATCTTCCTCTACGGGCTGTAAACCGACGAAAAGCAGCTAAAAATGCCTCTGTGGACAGGTTGGAAACCAATTCAAGATGTACAGCTTTAGTAGCAAAACACACAAATATGCAGACATACATTTTTATTAACTTGTAGCCCCGAGTAACCTTGTCTTTGATTTGAAATGGTCCCGCGAAATCTGCTGCGGAGTGATCAAATGCCCGTCGCGGAACTACCCTATCCCTTGGTAGGTCTGCCATGATGTATTGTACGGTTCCCGGAATAAATGTAAGACATGTTTTGCATTGACGGGTTATCCTTTTCATCAAATTTTTACCCTTGACTGGCCAATACCTTTCGCGAATTGAAGCGAGCAGTGTTTGTGCCCCGCAATGTAATAATCGAATATGTTCTTGTCGCGCAATAAGTTGTGTAAGTATATGTTTTGGGTCTAATAATATTGGATGTCGCTTGCTGAATGAATATGGGGAATTTCGTAACCTCCCACCTACCCTGATCAACCCAGTGTCGTCGATAAATGGGCACAACGTCACGAGCGGACTTTTCTTCGCCACCTTGCCTTTTCGCTTTAAAATCGTGATTTCCTTCGCAAACGATTGAGATTGACTGATTTTGATCAACCTATTTAAACCTTGATTCAACTCGTCCGGAGTCAAATTACCAATTCGCCTATCCTTCCGAAATCTACAATTATGTATAAAACGCAATACATATGCCATCACTGCTATCATTGTATTTAAATTCGAAACTTTTTGAAACAGATTAAAATCGTCAAAATTTACCGTGACCGTTGTTACGTGAATTGTCTTACGTTCTGGGGGTTCTACGCTATTACAATCGAATTTACTGAGCGGCCACATGAACTCCGGTTTCTGAAGGAAACTGGGCCCGTGTCGCCATAACCTTGAACCCTGAATACCCTGGCCAGACATCCCCCTAGAAATAATATCAGCAGGATTTTCCCCAGATTCGATATGATACCATTCGTTTGGTTCTGTCAAATTTTGAATAATTGATACTCGATTTGCCACGAATGTTTTCCATTGCGTTTGTGTGTTTTTTATCCAATGCAATGTAATTGTTGAGTCTGTCCAAAAATATGTTTTGCTAATATGCAAATTCATTGCCTTATTAATTTTGTTGAATAATTTTGCCACTAGTAAAGCGCCGCATAATTCTAGCCTAGGCAGTGAAACTTTCTTTACCGGGCTAACCCTACTCTTCGCACATACGAACTGTGTGATAAATGAACCGTCTGATAAATGGCATCTAATGTAAATAACTCCGCCATATGCATTTTCGCTTGCATCTGAAAAAGAATGAATTTCAGTTTCAGTTACATGTTCCGTAAGAACCCAGCGCGGTATATGCATTTGGTTTATGTACACAAGTTGCTCCTTGTAATCGATCCAAATTTCCTTCAATTCTAAAGGAATTGTTTCATCCCATGAACACCTGTTTAGCCATAATTTGTGTAGTATAATTTTTCCCTTAGTTATGACCGGTCCCAAATAACCAAGTGGATCGAAAAATCTTGAAATGGTTGATAATATCGCGCGTTTGGTGTTGCCAGTTGGAAATGCGGATATGTCTACTGAATAATAAAATGTGTCTGTGGTAGGATTCCAATAAACGCCAAGTGTTTTGTTTTGTGTTGATTCGCCAATTTGTATTGACCCAGCTGCTGTATTTGAGTCTAGCAATGATTTGGTATTTGAAGACCATTTGTTTAATGGAAATCCCCCTGAATTCAAAATATCTATAATATTCCGTTTGATTATCCTTAAATCGTCTAAACAATCACTACCGCATAACAAATCGTCGACATAAAAGCAAGTCTCGATAATATGGGCAATGCGAGGGTGTGATAACTTATACTCTATTGCTAATTGATGTAAACATCGTATCGCGAGAAAAGGACTAGCCGATTGTCCGAACGTTACACGCGTAAGTTCATACTCCTGTACTGGTTTTGTAATATCGTCGCGCCAAAATATTCGCTGATATTTCCTATGATCGGCTTGTACCACAACTTGAGAATACATTTTTTCAATGTCCCCAACTAAAACGTATTTATGTTGACGAAAGTTAATTAAAATGCTGAATAAATCGCGCTGTATTGTTGGTCCAATGTACTGAGCGTCGTTAAATGAAACACCTGTAGTTGTTTTCATACTGCCATCAAAAACTATTCTTATTTTGCGTTCGCGGTCATTTTTAAAGACGGGATGGTGCGCCAAATAATATGAATGTTCTGCTGGTTGTTGATTGACAACTTCTGTCATGTAATTTAAGTTGTGTTACCGCTAATTACCGATACTCTGGTGGTAAAGAGGGGGGCGGTAAGCAAGAGCGGCCGGCTTCTCAGCCAGAGGAGGGCGTGGGTTAAAATCGGAGACTCAAAGCTTCAGCTGAAAATAAAATAAATGGGCGCCAGGTAGCAGGTAACCCAGCTCTTTGCTAATCGCACATATAGGCATACGATAAGATGCGCTACCAAACACTTCCTGAAAAAAAGAGGTACGGCAAGGGAGCATAAATAAAATTCACTGGCCTAAGTAACGATTCAGTATAATCAGCAAATCGTAAATTGGGATCCACAAGTATACACAATAATTACTACGGAATATTCCACAAAATATCTCAATAAGGAGACCATATCACAGTTCAAAAAAATATCAAGGGTGGCTTGAGGCTAAAGTCACCACAGTACAGCCAGATTACATATACAAGGGCATCAAGCGAAATCAGCGGGCGGGCCCAGAATTAATAAAATTTCACACAATATGTATAAAGTGCTAAATAACAGTATTAGTAAAAGATTACAAAATTGATATTAAATTTGGCCAAATGCATTACTAAATAAGCACTAAAGAAGAGCTCGGAGACTCGTGGCTCCGGCGTAATGATTAATTTGAAAGGTAAATTTAGTAGGTGGGTTGAATTTAACTGAACACACTGTATGCAAGGTTCCTCTCGTAATTAAATAAAGATTAATTCACATTAGCGTCGCCGCGGTCCGACAAGATCTTGCGGTGGTACCACGAAGCGATTTCGCGAACAATGCAATGTACTCTACATTATAACGGCCGAGGTGCGAGCAGTAATAATAATTGCTTGCAAAGCTGGGTAAATAGCATAATTCAACGGTGTAATTAATAACACTTAAAATCTGAAAAGGTAAACCGTCGTGCACTTGGCTTCACAATGTGGACAAAATACCGTTACAAATTTTACATATACAACTCCGATAAAATTTTGCCCGAATTCGGTTACAACGCGATTCCGATAAAACTATTCCGAATTAAGAAGCACTTTCGCCTAAATGACCTACTTGGCTATTTACTGTGCGGAAGAGCTACCGCTAAAACTGATTCTTGCTGAAGGCAAACTCAATCATAATCGTGCAGGTGAGTTCATAGCTTTAAAAACACACAATATAACAAACGTAAGTCTATCGAGCACCTTGCAGCGTTGCCACGCAAACGGCCTAAGGGGGCACTTGATTCCCGAGAGTTCGAAACGGAAATATTAAACTGACAGACCTTTGGCAGTGGGCTTCTCTTCCGCTGCAGATGTTAAAAACAGGGGGAGCCTAAGGACTACGAGGGGGCCAAGCCATCACCAGGTAGCTGAGGGGATGCCATAGTCAGCGAAACTCGTCACCAGGCTAGTGGCTACGTGACCACAATGCGACAGCTGCGATTAGCTCGGTAGTCTTGCTCCCAACGAGGAGGATTCGACAGGCATGCTACCGTCGAGTAAAAGGTACCGTCGAGTAAAAGCTGAAAGGCAAATAGCTATGGAGGTACACCGAATAAGTCACCTACCCGTTTCAGGTTTTCTACGGCTGTTCAACGCCAAAGTAAAAACATGTGCTTTGCTAGAGCGGAATCCCCAAACAATATTCGGGCTGGAATTCGCCAAAAATGCAACTCACAAAGCCTAATTCTGAACTTCCATGGAGTTCACGACACAAAAAGGCACAATTCCAGATTAGGATGCTAACGAAAAATCCTGGTTTAGGTACGTCATTAAAACGTAAATTTCGAAGCACCTAGCTCTTGCAGCACAGGGTGGCGGAAAAATGTCAAGATGGTTTCCAAAACTGATAAAGCCCAAAAATCAAATTTCTGGGGAAAGGGAAAATGCATGAGGTGAAGCCTACACTGCAGGGGCATTTGGACCCATAAAATCGATCGAATGGTTTACTTAATTTGCAATACAGCTATCAAACGATCTGAATGCTTAAAGATAATGCAGGGAAAATCATACAACCGAGATTAGGGCAAATAATTAGGCGAATAGCTAAAAATGAATTTTGACCCGTAACAACCCTCCCCTCACTTAAAAATAGGTAAATTCCCCGAATTTACTGACGCAGAACCTAAGCATGCACAATAATGAAACCTCAAGAACCTTCCAGATGCACAAAAAGAACCAAAGCGGATATCCAGCTCAACCAGGCCAATGTCAACAAATTTAGAAGCGGATACGTAAACCAAAAAAAGTTCGTCACTGTCAGAAGGCGAAAAGAAATAAGGGAAACACACAGGGTCGTAAAAGGATTGAAAGTCGAGAGCAAGATCGAAGGGATAAACGGCTCTCCAAATGAATGTCATGCAGAAAAGGACATCGGAACATCCGTCGCTGCTGGATGACAAAGGCGGATGAACCGATCCAGGCCCAAGTCTACACAACACGCACCGAGAGACCGCCTACCAAGAAGAGGAGAATAAAAAATTAGAGTGGTGAAAAAGGGCATGGGATTAGGAAGTTCCAGAAAAGAAAATAGTGGACGACACAGAAGAGGGATGGGAAGGATTGTCCGTTGTCTCGTCAGTCGGTCATCGTAGGGTGGAATTAAGTAGAATAACAGAAAATTTCAAAATTGGAAAAGGCCGAAAAAGTTTGAAGTCTGCACAGGCAATGGGTACCAGGCGCGGGGCCCCGTAGTGCACACCGCGATCATAGGCAACCATCCCCTGAGCCGAAAAAAAAAAATAACCCTACACCCTACTAGTCTAGGAAAAGTGGGCAGCCCAGGACCGACTGCACACTGAAACACTATCCTCCGTGACCGGATAGCGGAACACCGGAGATGAGACCTCAAAGGTGGCTCACTCCTGAATGAACGACAAGATGGAATGTCTCAGTCTACCTTACAAGTAAGGAATAGACGGAAAAGTAACCGACCGTTCAAGTCCCCAACCATCCTCCCAAAAAGACCAGAACGAAAACTTCCATGAAGCTTTCTACAACGCAGATTAAGGAACACAAAAAAAAACGAACACAAGAAAATAACCTCAAATCATAGCTACATTTGAAGACCAGAGGTTCGACAGAACATACGCAGACTAACAATAGACTACACCTCATTGGGTGGTTGATCGCGAATGTCGTCGTAGTGGGGTTTAAGGTCTTTGGCGTGCCAAGTCCCACGCAGCAGATTACCTTCAGGAGTCTTAAGTTCGTAGACCCATCTCCATTCTTCATGGTCTTCTCGTAGATCGGAGTAAGTGACGTTGACGTGCTTATACAGCTTGTCACCTTCAAGGCGCCACAATGGGAAGCGACGAGGATTATTTTGTACATTATTCCGCATGCGGATGTACCAGCGGTCTTTAACGGCTTCGTTAATGATGGGTTGGTCTCCTATAGCATCAACTACGGGTACGGCGCGAGACAACGTATCAGGTACAACATGGTCTTTACCCTTACGGTGAATGATATCAAAGTCGTATTGTTGCAGACGCACTGCCCAACGAGCAATTCGACCAGTAGGATCTTTGATGTTGTTCAGCCATTTTAAACTGTAGTGATCCGTGATCACAGTGAACTTCGTTTCCTCGATGTACGGTCGAAGTTTTTCGATCGCAAATAGAACTGCTAGACATTCACGTTCTGTGGTGCTGAAGTTCCTCTCATTTCTGGTTAACGAGCGGCTGATATAACATATAACTTTCTCGCCATCTTCCTGGTTTTGGGTAAGAACGGCATCAAGACCATAAGCGGAGGCGTCTGTTTGAATCGAAAATGGTAAACTGAAATTAGGGCACGCAAGTATAGGTGCAGAGACCAGATGTTCCTTAATTGAGCGAAACGCGTTTTCACAGTCTGTGGTCCAATTAAATTTGGCGTTCTTTCGAAGCAACGAGGTTAAAGGAGCGAGCAATGTAGAGAAATTTGGTACAAAGCGTCGGTACCATGATGCCATGCCCACTATGCGGCGGATCTCGGAAACACAAGTTGGAGTGGGTATTTCAATAATGGCCCGAACTTTATCGGGGTCAACTAACAGACCTCTGGAGTTAACTACGTAACCAAGGTAGCAAAGTTCAGGTTTACAGAAGTGACATTTCTCTTTGCTTAAGGTTAAGCCAGCATCGGAAAGGCGTTTAACGACTTCTCGTAAGACGTCTAAATGTTGCTCAAAAGTCTGCGTACAAATAATTACGTCGTCGAGGTAGGTGAAGACAAAGGGTTCTAGGTCAATCCCTATCATACGGTCTATCAACCGTTGCCAAGTGGCCGGGCCGTATGAAGGCCGAAAGGTAGGCGACAAAATTGAAACAAGCCTCGGTTAGGCACTGTAAAGGCAGTATATTCCCGAGAGGACTCGGCAACAGGTATTTGCCAATAAGCGGATTTGATATCTAAGGTTGTAAGATAACGTGCGTCTCTAAGTTTGTCGAGGGTGCTACTAATATAAGGAAGAGGGTAAGCGTCAGGCTGACTAACCTTATTCAACTTGCGATAATCAACACAGAACCTATAGGAATTATCGCGCTTTTTAACCAAGAGGATCGGAGACGACCAAGCAGAGGTAGAGCGTTCCACAATGCCAACTTGAAGCATCTTGTCTAACTCCTTATCGACATGTTGCTGAAGGGCCGGAGAAATGGGGTAGTAACGCTGTTTTATAGGAGGCGACTGCGTTTTAATCTCATGTTGGACCAGGTGAGTACATCCAAGTTTATCACCCATAGCATTAAAAGTACTATCAACAAATTCTTGCAGCTGAAGGCTCTGTTCACTAGTAAGGTGTTCGACGGATTGAATGGCGTCGACAAATATGTTAGGGTTGTTCGTAGCAAAGCTCCATTCATCCCGGCGAAGGTTAGGTATAATGTTCATCTTGCGCCAGAAATCGATTCCCAAGATAAGCGAATGGGGTAACGAAGGGACAACTAGGACGTCCATGACACAGACTCTATCTCGGAGAGTTATAGGAATGATAGCAGTACATATACTAGAACATTCATCACCATTGGCGACTACACAAGAGGAAAGGTGTTTGGTATCGAGACGGCAGTAGTCCTGTAGCATCTCCCAACCTTGTTTACCTAAAAGAGTTCGAGAAGCTCCGGAATCTAAAAGGCCTAGAATGGAATTTCCAAAGATAGAAACCTTAAGATAGGGTCTTTGATCGTTATCTGCATGGCTAAGTATAAAATCGAGTACAGCTTGGTGTTTGAAATTAGAACTTTCAGACTTTTCATTCGGATCAACAATCGGTTCGTTGGCCTTGTGTTTGCAGCGTGCTAATCGGCCTCTTAACGACGCTGGACGGCGTTTCCCGAACACGACGGGCATGTTCTAGTTGTATAATCTGGTTTTCCACATCTGTAGCAGTGTATCCTTTTAGACTGAGGGCAATCAACAGATCGATGGTTGGGTTGATTGCAATTCCAGCAAATCATAGGCTTAGCAGCATTGGTGTGAGTCAGACCGGCACAAACTGAAGGAGTGGGAACAGAAGCTAAATCTTCCACAGAGGCTATATTGAATTTCGAATGTGATCGACGGTACGCTAAGTCTGGTTCCAACGAATTCTTTCCATTAGTTGGAGGATTTCGAAAGCGTGAGGTTCGTACTTGAGTGTCTTCGATGATCTTGCATGTACGAGTGAGATCTGAAATAGTGATTACAACTTGTAAGGCGAGTTGAGATTGAAGATAAGGTTGCAGGTGTCTTCTTATCAAAGTGAGACGTGTGGTTTCCAACGGCACTGAAGGTAGGCGTCGGAAAAGATTTTCCATGACCGCGATGTAGACGGACACTGGCTCATCAACACCTTGGGTGCGGTGTCTTATCTCATCCCATAAAGTTGCTTCGTAGTCACACGGCAAGAAGGTTTCTCGAAGAGCTTTAGTCAGGTCATCCCAACTACGGATAGTGTCGCGAATAGATCGGTACCAGATTAAGGCATTGCCAGTAAAAAGTTCTACGGCTGCAGTAAACAATTGTTCCTTAGGTACTCTTCTAGCAACTCGGAGTTCTTCAATACGTTCCAAGAAACTTGATACGCCACTTTCACCATCATATTGTATCTTCCATTTATTGACAGGAATAAAGTTATGTTCAGCGGGTGCACGACTCGATGTAACCATACTAGTGCTATGAAAAAGTGAGGATCTTCGCTGTGCGGCATTGAGGTTGAAGTTTACGTTGGAGCTACGCCTAGGTTCAACATCTGGTGGAGATGGTTGTTCCTGATAATCGTGATAAGTATCGGGAGCTCGAGGTAGAGAGGTAGCAGCATCAGGTTCGTCTAATGAAATTAAATCTTGATCTCGTTGATTTTCAATCTTGCTTTCAAGATCGTCAAGTAATTGAAGGCATTGATTCACTGCTTCATTTTTCAGATTAGCCAAAGATTCGATAGAAGCGATTCTCTCAAGGCGGCCATACACATGTAGGAGACGAGTATATAATCTTTTGAAGTTGTTATCCTTTGTGGTGGAAAAACAGATGCCGACTTCTGCAGCAAGGATTGCTAATTTAGCTGTGCATGCTTCCAATTCTAGTGCATTATCAATGTGGACTTCGGGGAAACTAACGTTGCCACTGCGCTTCATTCTAAGTCAAGACCTAAGTAACTTGCGTTTCTCCATGACATTACCTTGGCAAGAAATACCCCTAACTAGTAATTCATAATCGAGTTCATCGACAAGTAGGCGATCAACGTCCAGCTTCGGGTATTCAAAAGAGCGACAAAAAAGGAAGGAAAAAAAAATAGTCTAACAGCTAACAGCTAACACTACTATTCAAAACTAATTAATGTGTTGTATAAACACTCGAATAAACTTACTACAACTATCAAAATCTATTACTAGAACATTAGCCTATAACTAACCCTGCAACAAAAATTATCAGCAAGTAGCTAAACGATATGGCAGGATACCCAATTATCTAAATCACATGCATCTGGAAACTCATGCAAGCCAATAAATCTATCTAACTATCTAGCTAAACATGCAATATGAATACTATACCACCAAAACTAATTTAAACGTATAATTAAATATATCACAACAAGGGGGAACAAATTTGCTCACTCAACCGAAATCGAGGCCAGGAGAAAACAAGGTCAGATGAAGCAAAATCGGGCTCCACGACAGGGTGCCAAACTTCTTTTGTTACCGCTAATTACCGATACTCTGGTGGTAAAGAGGGGGGCGGTAAGCAAGAGCTGCCGGCTTCTCAGCCAGAGGAGGGCGTGGGTTAAAATCGGAGACTCAAAGCTTCAGCTAAAAATAAAATAAATGGGCGCCAGGTAGCAGGTAACCCAGCTCTTTGCTAATCGCACATATAGGCATACGATAAGATGCGCTACCAAACACTTCCTGAAAAAAAGAGGTACGGCAAGGGAGCATAAATAAAATTCACTGGCCTAAGTAACGATTCAGTATAATCAGCAAATCGTAAATTGTGATCCACAAGTATACACAATAATTACTACGGAATATTCCACAAAATATCTCAATAAGGAGACCATATCACAGTTCAAAAAATATCAAGGGTGGCTTGAGGCTAAAGTCACCACAGTACAGCCAGATTACATATACAAGGGCATCAAGCGAAATCAGCGGGCGGGCCCAGAATTAATAAAATTTCACACAGTATGTATAAAGTGCTAAATAACAGTATTAGTAAAAGATTACAAAATTGATATTAAATTTGGCCAAATGCATTACTAAATAAGCACTAAAGAAGAGCTCGGAGACTCGTGGCTCCGGCGTAATGATTAAATTGAAAGGTAAATTTAGTAGGTGGGTTGAATTTAACTGAACACCCTGTATGCAAGGTTCCTCTCGTAATTAAATAAAGATTAATTCACATTAGCGTCGCCGCGGTCCGACAAGATCTTGCGGTGGTACCACGAAGCGATTTCGCGAACAATGCAATGTACTCTACATTATAACGGCCGAGGTGCGAGCAGTAATAATAATTGCTTGCAAAGCTGGGTAAATAGCATAATTCAACGGTGTAATTAATAACACTTAAAATCTGAAAAGGTAAACCGTCGTGCACTTGGCTTCACAATGTGGACAAAATACCGTTACAAATTTTACATATACAACTCCGATAAAATTTTGCCCGAATTCGGTTACAACGCGATTCCGATAAAACTATTCCGAATTAAGAAGCACTTTCGCCTAAATGACCTACTTGGCTATTTACTGTGCGGAAGAGCTACCGCTAAAACTGATTCTTGCTGAAGGCCAACTCAATCATAATCGTGCAGGTGAGTTCATAGCTTTAAAAACACACAATATAACAAACGTAAGTCTATCGAGCACCTTGCAGCGTTGCCACGCAAACGGCCTAAGGGGGCACTTGATTCCCGAGAGTTCGAAACGGAAATATTAAACTGACAGACCTTTGGCAGTGGGCTTCTCTTCCGCTGCAGATGTTAAAAACAGGGGGGGCCTAAGGACTACGAAAGGGCCAAGCCATCACCAGGTAGCTGAGGGGATGCCATAGTCAGCGAAACTCGTCACCAGGCTAGTGGCTACGTGACCACAATGCGACAGCTGCGATTAGCTCGGTAGTCTTGCTCCCAACGAGGAGGATTCGACAGGCATGCTACCGTCGAGTAAAAGGTACCGTCGAGTAAAAGCTGAAAGGCAAATAGCTATGGAGGTACACCGAATAAGTCCAATTAAATTCACCTACCCGTTTCAGGTTTTCTACGGCTGTTCAACGCCAAAGTAAAAACATGTGCTTTGCTAGAGCGGAATCCCCAAACAATATTCGGGCTGGAATTCGCCAAAAATGCAACTCACAAAGCCTAATTCTGAACTTCCATGGAGTTCACGACACAAAAGGCACAATTCCAGATTAGGATGCTAACGAAAAATCCTGGTTTAGGTACGTCATCAAAACGTAAATTTCGAAGCACCTAGCTCTTGCAGCACAGGATGGCGGAAAAATGTCAAGATGGTTTCCAAAACTGATAAAGCCCAAAAATCAAATTTCTGGGGAAAGGGAAAATGCATGAGGTGAAGCCTACACTGCAGGGGCATTTGGACCCATAAAATCGACCGAATGGTTTACTTAGTTTGCAATACAGCTATCAAACGATCTGAATGCTCAAAGATAATGCAGGGAAAATCATACAACCGAGATTAGGGCAAATAATTAGGCGAATAGCTAAAAATGAATTTTGACCCGTAACAGTTGATGTAATTATTCATAAATTTTACGTATTTTTTCCTTAATTCTGTGTTGTTCTGCAAGCGACGCTCTATACCAAAAAATCTACGTAAGGCTATTTCCCTTGATTCCCCTAATTTAGTGAGGTTTTCGTTAATTGGCATTTTAACAATGAATCGGCCCATCGGATCACGTTTGTGTGTCTCTGCAAAACTATTTTGACTTTAAAATCAATGAGCTACGATTGGGTAGAAGCGTGAATACTAGGAAATTTGCCTGACAAATCATCACAACGCAATGTTACAATAATCTCAAATAGGTAAACTCATTTAGTTTGGTATTTTTGCAAATGATCTAGGAATTCCAAGTATAATTAATATGAGAAGTTTGGTTAAAAGAAACTTATTAAAACATTTACTCGTAGCACGCAAGAAGGGATAAGAATCCTTGCTGGTCTACTGTTTTATCCGTCTTGTCTTTTTAAATTTTTTTGTTGTATTATTTTAAGGAATGTTTTTTATCATTTTTTAAATATGTTACTATCACAAAAATTAATGCCAACCAGATAGAATTTGGCGAGGTATTTTTTCGAATCAATAAAAACAATTAGGAGGTTTAAGTTACTAGCCAATATATTGTAAAAAAAATTTTGTTTGAGGCTTTTACGGCCATTGTCATTAAGCAACAAACGACTTCCGGGATTGGACCGTGTTATGATTGAGATCGAAAAACTCAACGTTTCGCCCACTTTCGTAAGGGGCTTCATCAGGAGGAAAAGCAAAAAACCCGGTAACTCAACGTGTTAACCACGCCAGAGGCGAAACTCTTTGCAAGGGAAGGGAGAGAAGAGCACGGTAACTCAACGTGTGAACCACGTCAGAGGCGAAACAGTCGCGTTTCGCCTCTGCCGGCTTAGTGTTTCTTCCCGTTATCCTTCGTCCTAGCGGGCGGGAGACTTGAGGCTATACGCTAAATTCTATATCGCTGAGCGTCTATACATTAGATAGTCTTTGATAGTAGTTAATGTACATATTTATAACTGAATTGTGAATTTATAACTTATATTATTTGAATTGTAATGCCTTAACACCCTACGGGTAGATAAAGTCACGGATTATATACAGGGTGCTCTATGACGGGCGGACCAAACTTCAACAATATGTTGGGGAGGTCATTTTGAGTAAAAAATGTTAAATGAACGTAGGTCGTATTCCATTTAGTTACCTAACTACAAGAGATCAAAGTTTTAAAGGCTAGTATTTAGTAACTTTAAAATCGTCGTTCGCCACATCTAGGGATTTTTGAAAACGCCTAAATATAGGCAACAAACTGAACTGCTATTGCCTCTGGCAATGGCCTGTTGTAGATTTGACCAGTGGAGATCGTTAAGCCTATAATGACAAGTTAATCTGACAGCGTACCTCATTACGAAAAGTTCAGTAAGAAAACAGAATGCAAACACGTTCAACCGTAAATATAGGGCAACGGGAAGTTATAACTGAGAATATCGCTTATGTATCCATCCATCCAATGGCGCTACAGCCCGAGTCGGGCCTTGGCCTCCTCAATTTTCCGCTTCCAACTATCACGATCATTTACGGCTCTTTTCCAATTGGGTAGTGCTAACATGGATTGTGCATCTTGTTTTACTTTGTCTTCGCATCGCGCCGCTGGTCTTCCTATCGGTCGTTTGCCTTCCATTTTCTTTTCCATAACTTTCTTGGCCACTCTTGTTTCGTCCATTCGTTGAACATGTCCGGCCCATTTCAGCCTTTGTAATCTTATGTATGTAGCGGCATCAACTTCTGCATAGAGCCGGGCTAGTTCATGGTTGTATTTGCTTCGCCATTGGCCATTTTCGTTAGTTGGTCCAAAGATTCTACGCAATATTTTCCTCTCAAAGGCATTTATAGTCGATTCTGCTTTTTGTGACATTACCCACGTCTCACTTCCATAACATAGTATTGGTCGTATTATGGTTTTGTATAGTCGCAGCTTTGTGTTTCTATAGATATTGTTTGATTTCATTATTCTTAACATGTGAAAGTATGCTTTGTTTGCATTGGTTACTCTTCTTTGTATCTCTCTTGCTTCATCATGTTTGTTCGAGATTGTGGATCCTAGATACGTAAACTCATTTACTACCTCAAAGTTTTGGTCCCCTATGGTTAGATTCTGCCTGTTTGCCCGATTGCTCCTTGATTGTATTAAAACCTTCGTCTTATTTTCATTTACTTCTAAACCTATGCCTTCTGCTGCCTTCTCGAGTTCAATGTAAGTCTCTTTCATGTAGGCCATGCTTCTGCCAAGTATATTTATGTCGTCCGCATATCCCACTATTTGTTTAGATTTGTGCAACAGTGATGCGTTAGTATCGACATTGATTTTTCTCACTGCGTATTCTAGCGCTAGATTAAATAGCATCGGGGCTAAACCATCCCCTTGTTTCAGTCCCTGATTTACTTTGAAGGGCTCCGTTAGTTTTCCTTGTATTTTTACGCAGCTTTCGGTGTCGTTCATAGTAAGTTTTGTTAACCTTACTAACTTAGCTGGTATTTTAAAGTCTAGCATAACACTGTACAGCTTCTCTCGATTTATACTGTCGTACGCCTGCTTAAAATCCACGTACAGCTGGTATACGTCGACATCGAATTCCCAGCATTTCTCTAGAACTTGCTTCACTGTGAACAGTTGATCTGTGGTTGATCGTCCCTGTCTAAAGCCCGCTTGGTACTCCCCTATTATGTCCTCAGAGTGTGCTTGTAATCTACCTCTTAGAATGGTCGTGAAGATCTTGTATGCTGTGCTAAGTAATGAAATTCCCTTAAAATTGTTACAGTTTAGCTTGTCACCCTTCTTGTGTACTGGGCATATAATGCTAGTTTTCCATTCCTTAGGCATCTTTTCTGTTGTCCATACTTTACTGATTATGTTTGTTATGGCGGGCGTCGTGTGTGCTCCACCATGTTTTAATAGTTCTGCCGGAATATTGTCCACTCCGGGCGATTTGTTATTGGATAGCGAAGAAATAGCTCTTGTTACTTCTTCTTCGGTTGGTGGTTCGGAGTGTGCTTCTACAGCAGTGGCTGCTGTTAGCCTTTCGTCTTCAACTCCGGTGCCAGGGTTTTGTTCTTGTTTTGGGTTCAGAAGTTCTATGAAATATTCTCTCCATCTTTTTTCTATTTCTTTCTCGTCGCCACTGATCTGTCCTTGTTTGTCCCGGCATAGGGTGGTACCAGGTTTGTATCCTTTTCTAAACGTGTTCACTTGTCTATATGCTTTTCTGACATGGTTTGTTTTAAAGTTCTCTTCGATGTTCCGTAGTGTTTCATTGATTGCTGCTCTTTTTTTCCGTCTGAGAAGTTTATTTGTGACTTTCCTAATTTCTTCGTAGCTGGCTTTTTGAGAGCGGGTTGGCCTGGCTGTGTATAGATTGTATGCTTTGTTTCTCTTAGTTACTGCCTTTTCGCATTCCTCATCAAACCAGTCATTGCGCATTGTTTTTGGTTGGTGCTCAATTGTTTTTTCTGCTGCTTTCTTTATTGTTGTTTTGAGTCTTTCCCAATCCTCATCTATGTTTTGATCTTCACTATGGGTGATGTTTTGTCGCTTTTGCAGGATTTCTTCTAGTTTGCTTTGATATGCTTGTCTGGTTTTCTCTTCTTTAAGATTTTCTATATTATATTTTGTTGCTCTTTTTCTGTGTTCTGCTCGCCGGCTCCTCTTTTTTCTACAGCTAGGTGGTCGATCTGATTAAATGTTACCCCGTCTGGGTGTTTCCACGTTCTTTTGTGTATCTTTCATTTATTGGTTTGAAGTCAAGGATTTGGTTTTTCGTTGCTTTATCCACTATGAAACCCACGCCAAATTCGCGGGGTCCTTCTTGTTTGCCACTGTGTAGTATGGTGTGTGTTTTGGTATCAAATATCTCATTTCCGATCCACTTTGTTTCTTGTATAGCTGTGACTTGTAGGTCATATTTTTCCAGGATAGGTAGCAGCTGTTTAGTTGATCCAGTTTTATTTAAGCTCAGCACATTCCATGTTCCAATATTCATGTCCATGTCATGCTTGTGTTGTTTCCTTATGATCCGTCCTGGGTTTTTCCGAGGCTTTGTTTGAGGTTTCGTGACTGGTTTTTTACGGGATAAGGGTTATTAGCCCCAGGGGTAGTCGGCCCCTTGCCCAACCCCCTTTTCGGAGGGCCATTTGCTCGGGTACCTCGGGGTTGCAAAGCCCGTACTAACATCTAAGATGTTAGCCCCTGAGCGAATCGCTTATGTATATTTGATTGAAAATTTTCCATAGCAACGGCGATTATTAATAATCGGAAATTTATTGAAATTTACCGGAAAATTTCCAGTTATGTCACTGTCATCAAAGCATTTAGAGACAACAAAGCTGTGAACAAACAACAAAGTCAGTAGGCCGATAATGATTGTTGCTATGGGCAACCAAAAGCGACCCCTAAACAAACTTAAATGTTAATTAACTGTACTTTTGACAAAAAAATCCTAAAATGTTAGTACTTACATATTAGTTTTATTATTATTTTTAACAAAAATGTTTTCTTTACTGTGCTTTTTTCATTAGTGATATTCTCTATCAAAATATAACGCGTGCATAAAAAAATTCCTATGGAAATATTTGCAAAACGTGTTCCTCAGCTACTTTTTTTAACAAAAGCATTCCTGCATGCCTTCAAGAAATTAGCTCCAGAACATTTTTCCAAATATTTTCAGAACATTTTCAATCATTTGGTATATTTCTACTGAAAATTGCATAATGTTTTATAATGGTCATAATAGTTTAATAGTCTTTGTTCTACATATCATAAAAATTTAAAATGCATACAATCTGAAAACAACATATTATAGAATAATTCATTCACATAAATCAATGGCGTTATAAATTAAATATTTATGCTATTTTGAGAATTAATACTCGTATACTATTTTTAGCCCTATTGCCACGTTGTAGTTAAAGAATAATTACTTATGCAGACCCAACAATGCTAGTTGAAACGTCTACAACGACAAGTTAAGCTTACTCGACGTGCTGCTAAAACCCAATAAACTATCAATTAACATTGAAGGTAAAAGGTCAATTAAATGACATTTATAAAAGAAATGCATGGTTATACTACATTCGAATTTTTGGTTTTTTATATCGTTATTGTTATTCCTTTTTTTCTTTGTTTACTTCTTGCTGATCTTACATGTTCAAGAAGATTTTCTTTTATTTCATTATAATATTCTGCACTCACAACATTTATGTACATAAAGGTACTATTCTTATTTGATCAATTTTTTTGTCTCGTCTAAAACTCCGAGTAATCAATATTATGGTATATTTTAATAAATATTGAACAATTTATTGAAAACTAACAAAAAATCTTCTGCGCCGTACATAAATAGATACGCTTTGGATTTAAATTCTTATTTACAGTATATGTTGGATGTTAGCTACATGTAAAAACGTATAAGTACATATTTATTTCATTTTTAAATTCAAATTTTTAAAAATCTGAATATCATCGTTTAAGATCATTCTAAATCCTCGTCATGACCAATCACTATAAAATTTCATGTTTTTCTTATTTTCAAAAAAATCACTGAGTAATAATACGTATTTTTCTCCAACCACACGAATAAGACGCCATATTGTCGAATAATTTTGTATAAAAAGTAAGTCATTTCGGGATGTTCACCAATTACCTTGGCAACCGTACACTTTTCGATTCATATTTGCACTAGTACAAAAATGGTCGCAAGATAGGGTTTTACATGGTAAATTTTAAATAAAAAACAAACGCTTCGGCAATATTCGGCAATCGCCGTCGTTATTGTTTAATTTTCCCGTATAGTTTTTGTTTATTTGCGCCATGACAGTTCTACAATATAACCTACAATGTTTGATTCTAAATAATAAGTCATATTACCGAATTTATGAGTAGTTGGAGAAAAAATAGTATGTTTCATTCGTACAAAAAATGCGTTTTCGGGACGCGTAAGACTCGCCGGACTCCGCTGCGCGTCGTCCGGCGATCTGTCTTACTTGTCCCGAAATCATGCATTTTTTGTACTAATGAAACAAATAACTATTGTGCGATAGTGTTAGGTATTTTTGGTTTTTGTTCATTGGTCTGTGTGTCTGTCTTTTTGTGTGTCTGTCTGTCTGTGAACAGAATATCTCAAAAACGAAAAGAGGTATGACGTTGAAACTTCATATTTAAGTTTTGTGTACTATGTAGATGCGACAGCAAGCGATTGAAGAGAATCGCATAACCCGAAGTATGTGTTTACTCTTGTGATTTTTCAGTCTTTTTCGATTTTTTCAAAAGCAGCTCCAACGATTTTTTTTCAAACTTTACAATTTTAATGTGTATTGATGTGAGATAGGCGATTTTCAAGTTGAATACCTATAAAATGGGTTTTTTTCGTTTGTTTTTATTAACTCTTATTTTTAAAATTAAAAAGAAATCATGACTACTATTTCCAAATACAGGGACAATTAAATATATGCAATAAAAGCAAGTGCTTCTTTGTTGTATGGTCACCACTTGAAATTTCCATAGAAGTAATCTATAGAGATGCAATTTTTTGACAAAACAAAATGATACCAAAACTACAACAATTTTATACAATGGCGTTATTATCAGAACTTGTAGATCCCAGAAGCATAAGGAATCTGCCAATTCGGGAAACTTTTTTGAATAACTGACAGTTTTTAAAACATTTTACATTCCTAAGAGATTAGTACTTGTTCTGATTCCTATTTTTATCTTAACATTAATTAATTAGGTACTTCTTATTTTTATTTTATTATTAATTTAATTAAATATACAGGGTGTATACAAATTCGACCGACAAACTTCGAGAGTGTATTTACTGCCTAAAGATGTACCTAAATTGTTCGTATACTTATAACCAATCTCCTTTCATTTCAAAGTTAGAACCTCTTTTGTGACTTTTCTTTTAATCTAACATTGAAATAGTCGAATGAAATTTTACTCAAATATCGAACTATACTAATTAATTAATGACATTAGGTACATATGAAACATGACATTTAATTAATCAGACTACCAGTGCAAATAAAATATTCAAGTTTGGAGATTTGAATGAGTATAATGTGTAGGAACACTAATTTTTAATAGTTTTTGGAAGTCCAGAATTCTTTAAAGAAGATAGCTAGGCCATAGCTGATAATAAATTTCATTCTTAATATTCAAGTTAATGGATTTCTTCTAATTTTTATTTTATTTAATAAAATAAATCTTGAAAAATTCATAGTGTTTTTTCGAAGTGTTTTGACCTGTGCAGAGTTTATCTTGCAAATAAGGATCAAGGTTGTCTAATCTTTTAGGTTGTCTTTAGTGAGAGAAATATGCACCCAAAGTTTGTCGGTCGAATTCGTATACACCCTGTATAGGTAATTGTGACAATTTATTTCTTTTTATAAATGTATGTGTTTGCATGTTAGTTAATAAAAATTATTTTTTGCATCTATCTGACTCCTACGGATATGGATCTTATTGGTGAAAGACGAAAAGGGTTTGTGTCGGTATTTACTGTTAAATAATCCTCTTATTCTCTTATCAGTAATACGCTTGTTGTTTAACAACGGGTGGTTACCGGGACATAGCCCTGGTTAAGGTGTTGCCTATATTTGTACGGAATTTTAACAAAATTAATAGACCATTTTTTAATCGCTAACTGCAGGGAACGCAAAAATAGATCGATGCATGTAGGTCAATAAAATACTTTCATTTAACAGGGCAAAAGGACAAAAACTTATAAAGATGAATTCCGCTGGCAGTATCAATTAAAATTCATGTGTTATGTGTAACGCGATATCATCCACATTTATGAAAAAAAAAACGCTTTTCGAGATTTAGCCCGTTGGAGAAAAGGTTGCTCTAAATGGTCCTTAAATTAGTTTTTTAATCATACTGCTGTGAAGCGAGATATCCCAGTTAGCTTTTCACTATTCCACGGTGCAAGACGGCTTAACTAAATACAACCCTTAAGGACAAATACAAACTTAAGTGTAGCGGCGAATGTAGGGGCATATTTTGTATGGAATGCAGTGAATTTGACAAAATCACATTAAAAACGATTTCACAACAAAAAAATCACCGACTGAGATATTTTTGCGTTCTATGTGATTCTCCCAATCTAAAATATTTGAATGAAAAAGTTTCACAATTAACAAGGGACCAAGTACCACAAGATAACATCGAGGCTATAGGGTCACTAATTAAGAAAGTGGCTGATGCAATTCCGATTATTACGGAAACACACGAATTGGTATATAACCAAGATTCAAAGCTAGATTTGCTTCATAAAAGACTAGAGGAGATTTACTCGATGTGTCAGTCCTTCACTGATTGTGGCCCACAATCAATTAGAAAAAGTTTAAATGGTATGCAGCAGGATCTTTTTAATCTTTCCTCAGTTTTCTTCAACAGCAATAAAGACCAAATCAAAGTACAGGTACACGATCCATCTTCAAGTGAAATTAGGAAAAACATAGAAGGGATACAACATAAGTTAACAAACATATCAGAGTTCATGGCGGAGTTCCAAATAAGACTGAAAACCCTAAAATCTCCAGGTGTTGCTTCTTCTACTTGACCACCGACTCCAGTTCAAACATCAAAGTCTTGTATGTCAGTTGGCACCCAAACAACAGAACTATCTCCTAGTTTGAGTGGTCCAAAACCAGTGTCAAATTTAACCTTACCTACTCAAGATGAAAAAGTAGGCAAAAGTGAATGGCAGTATGTGATTGTGAGAAACCTTCCATCGTACTATAACAGCAATCACGTAGTACATTATATTAAAGAAAAGTTGGGAGTGTCGGACTTTTTAAGATGCTACCCCTATTAAAACAATCAAAAAATGCAGCGGAGATAACATACAAGATTGGCACCATAAAAAGAAAGTCTGCCGCTCGATCAGCAGAAGAGCACTTCTGACCTGCTGGTGTATCGGTAAAGTGGTCAGTAGAAAGAAAATGCCATTTTCAGGAAAATCCTAGCGAAAGAAATAAAACGCAGCTGAACAAGGTGAAGAAAAAGACAACTAAAGAAGTCGCTACCAAGAGAAAATTCTAACGCTTCATTCTGATGGGGAGGCTATAGCAGCTGGCAAACAACACGCCTTTAAAGAAAATCAACCCATAAAATTTGTGAGTGCAGGCATTCAGAAAACAAAGCTCACAATAGATGCAATGACTCCGCTTAGGGTGAAACTGACAGTGCAATCTGCCGCCGATGAAGGCCGGTACCTTTTGGCTCGTCTGCGGGAACCAGCAATAATGAATGCCGTCAGGTTGTACATATCCTATCTACATGAACAACCGCAATCAGTTTATCACTATTTTTGGCATGTGAGGGCCTTCCTGTAGACGTGGAGTCGCTAAAAAAAGTATACATGATAACATGAAGTACTTTGAAGCGTATGGAATAGAATCTTCTACTGCATCGGCGGACCTTGCAACTTACAAATCATTTGTTTCCTCCCAACATCTAGTACGCCTACAACAATCCAGGGAAAGCCATGGAAAATACTACTCGCCAAAACGAAATTTTTAATACGACCGACGTGCCCAGAAGAGTAAGTATCTTCTATCATTGACGAACATTCAGTGCTTCTCTTTTTTGTAATAAAGACACCAGTAATATTACTATTTTGCATGCAAATAGTCAGTGTATTAGGAACAAACATAATTATCTTGAATCCATCTTAACTGAGCAAAATTTTGATGTGGTGATGATTAGTGAACATTGGCTTAAGGATGGAGAAAAACATTTACATACACCAAATAACTACAATCTAGCTTCTTGTTACTGCCGATTGGAGAGTGAATGTGGAGGAGTATGTATTTTTACTAGATCTGATCACGTTTTTACATCAATAAATTTCATTAATAAATTTAACAGTGAAAAACATTTTGAATGCACTGGCATTAAACTTCCTGGTTTGAACTGTGTTGCGGTGGCTTTATGTCGTTCTCCAAGTGGTAATATCGATATCGTTAAAATAATCTTTCTCGTGCTTTTGACTTAATATCTAAAAATTTTAAAAATAGTAAACTAGTGTTTGGTGGCGATGTTAATATAAATCTTGCAGTTAAATCTAAGGAAAGCATCGAAATACTAACATATTCCATTCATTTGGATTATAAAAAAATATCACCGACTTTACTAGAGTACAAAAAAATTCTAAGTCGTGTATCGACAATATCTTCACAGATTTTGAAACACAACTTGCAACTGTGGCTGAGTTTCACATATCTGATCATAAATCTCAAATAATTAAATTAACACTATCCAACAACGGGCGACCTTTGTTTACAAAACCGTACCAAATAAAAGTTCTAGAAATAGAATCAAATTTTCAAATTACTTCTTAACTGAAGATTGGGTAGAATTATATAGAGTCTGACCCAAACTGTGCAGTTAATGCTCTTTATAAAGTTTTTTCAGATTATCACGATTTATATTTTCCTCCTATTAAAATAAATACAAATAACAGATGTAAAAATGCCTCTATATTTACCAATCCAAAAATAGTTTCGGCCAGGGAAGAAATAAATCCTCTTGGAAACATTTTGAAATTGAACTTGCAAAATAATGATCTATCGGCTGAATTTAAACAAAAAAATACGAATACGAACAAAAAATCTTAAAATTAAGAAAAGAAAAAATCAGTAAAGAAATTTTAGAATCTGATAATAAACAAAGAACAATATGGAGAATAATAAAAAAAGGTGTAAACAATTGGTAATGATTAAGTAACAAACGACTTCCGGGATTGGACCGTGTCATGATTGAGATCGAAGAACTCAACGTTTCGCCCACTTTCGTAAGGGGCTTCATCAGGAGGAAAAAAGCAAAAGAGCACGGTAACTCAACGTGTTAACCACGCCAGAGGCGAAACTCTTTGCAAAGGGAAGGGACAGAAGAGCACGGTAACTCAACGTGTTAACCACGTCAGAGGCGAAACTCGACTGACTATCGGAAGAAGAAAAGCGAGAATTTATAGGCAAGCGCCGTAGCGATTCAGCAAATGCCGTCGCGGTTCAGTGACGGAGGGCGGGGCTTAGGAATTAGCACTTTCCACATAGAAGGAAGGGGAAAGCCTTCGTCCCGATTGAAATTATTAGGGTGTTTGCAAATCTCAATGGCTTCGCGAATCTTTCTGCTAAAGAAGAATGGGGATTTGCAGATGATGGAAGTTTCATCAAAAAGGATCTTATGACCAGTCTCGCGTTGGTGTTCGGCGATGGCCGATGATGAAACGAGACCTGACTTGAGACAGCGCTGGTGCTCAGAGATGCGAGTTTTCACCGAACGACCTGTTTCACCAATGTATACAGCATTACAAGAGCAAGGGACTCTATAAACACCATTAGATGACATAATGTTTAATTTCCCCTTAGATGAAGGAAGAACCTGTGAGATTTTGCTCGGGGGTTTGAATACTGTTTTGATGTTTTGTTTTCGAAGAAACTTTCCTATGCGGTCCGTGACTTGGTGGATATAGGGAAGAAAGACTATTGCTGCAGGAGGATCGGGTTTTGGAGGTTTGGGTGGCCGTGGGTAAAGATGGCGATTGATGGCAGACTGTATATCCCTAGCACGGTAACCGTTATTCCTAAGAGCTTTCCGAATGTGAGTTACCGTGCTCTTCTGTCCCTTCCCTTTGCAAAGAGTTTCGCCTCTGGCGTGGTTAACACGTTGAGTTACCGTGCTCTTTTGCTTTTTTACCTCCTGATGAAGCCCCTTACGAAAGTGGGCGAAACGTTGAGTTCTTCGATCTCAATCATGACACGGTCCAATCCCGGAAGTCGTTTGTTTCTTAATGACAATGGCCGTGAAAGCCTCGAAAATCAATTGGTAATGATATATGAACATACTGAATCACCCGAGCTAATAGCACACGGCCACAGCAGCTGTCACACCATAAACCACGGCGACAGATGCTCCAATCCGCGGCTTAAAGGTTTATTTAAATTAAAACTTTTTCGTACTCTTTGAAAATAAAACCGGCCTACGGATCTAAGTCTAAAAATTAGCAAAATTTTAAGCCATCATACAATTTAATCGGTCCAGTATCTTCGGAGGAGATAACGAACAAACATAGAAAGAAAGAGGGCAACGATTTTGTGTGCTTAGGCAGATAAAGTATGCAAAAGTCGCTGTTTTATCTGCTTAGGCAGATAAAGTGACACTTTTACCTTGTCAATAAAGACAAATAAGTTGTCACTTTTGTGACGTTTGCGGATAAAAGCATTTTACTCGATAAACTGGAGTATTACGGTTGCAGGGGAGTAACTATAAAACTAATGTCGTCCTACTTATCTGACACCAGATGTCTTCAATTCAACATGGTGTCCCACAAGGAAGTGTATTGGGACCGTTGTTATTTTTAATCTATGTTAACGACTCGCCTAATGCCATCCCAGTTTTCACAACTTTATTTGCAGACGATACGACCTTTGCAAACCACATAGAAAATGAAACTCTAGTCAATTAATTACAAACCAACATTATCAACCAAGCCTCAGATTGGTTCCAGGCAAATAAGCTTTGTTTAAAAATTTCATTATACAAAAAGAGCCTTGAGAGTGTTGGCGGGGGCGATTCAGTTAGACAGTTTTAAGCCATTGTTAAAAAAATATAACATATTAACGCTACCGCCAGCAATACTATATTCTAATCTATTACACATAAAAGAACATTATGGTGATTATACAAAAAACGGCGATGCCCATGGTTACGACACCCGCAGTCGAGGCGATATAAAGGTTCCGCAGCAGAGATTAACGTCCACTAAACGAAATAATTTCGTAATAGGATTATTTAATTCGCTCCCTAGTACTTTCAAAAATGCCCCAACAAAACTCTTCAAAATTAATTTTAAAAACATCTTCTGGCCAATGTCTACTTGTCTACTATGAACTATCTAGAGAAACTACTGCCACATTAGCGGGGAAAGAAGACCCTGTTAACTGTTGTGAGGGAAAAAGTTGCAAAATACCCCTCTTGTATACCAAATTGATTCTAATTATCGACAATTTGGCATGCACTAGGGATATTAGTAATGAATATCTACAGTTTCCTGTAACACGCGATTTTGGTGACATCTGTTATAAAACATCGGTTGTTAGGTAGCAAACTTTTTATAAACTAAATTACAAATAGGAATGCAGTAGCTGGAGCTGTAAACTCAAACTTAGTTTTACACTAGGAAATTATAAGTGCAATACACCCTAGATCGAAATTACTATGGATCTTCTTTATACTGCGCTTCTTGTCAGAGTTCATTATTTATCGGTTTTTCTTTTATATTTTTAGGAAGATTCATATCGAATGTCGAATTGACAATTTGGAAAAAAATATTTGCAGGTGGAATAGTAAAACTCAAACCTTCCCCATGTATAACATTTAATGAGTAAATAAGTAGTTGACAAGCGACATGTTTCGATAATTAAGTCATCATCAGGATTCTAAAATTAATTAATTGACTAGAGAAAAGTTACAAACCTAATAGAAGTCAAAACTTACTAAAATCCGGAAGCGGTATATTGTAGATTAAAATTAATATTTAAGTTTAAAGCAAAACTCAAAGGAATGCGTGATAACCTTGAAGAGGCAGGTGTGGTTAAACCAGGTACAAGATACATCCAAATACATGCTAAAATAAGTGTAAATAATTAATTAACAATATTACAATAAGAAAAGTAATAAACTTACGAGAAATATCTTATAAACAATTAAAAATTACGAACAAATTAAGCAGTCAACAACACGTAAAGCAGGTCATGACAGAAGTGAACCAATTCGGAAATGACAGTTTCAAATTTAAAAATGCCGGTAAAGAGGGAAACTATAAGTAGGTCCCTGTAATTGAAAAGTGGAGCAAAGCGGAACTAACTTAAGAATAATAAGTCATGTTTGTGATAGAGTATTTCATTAAGGGATGCCTGAGGGTTTTTGTTATGAACATTGTGGATCTCCTTGGTCTCCAACAAATTAAGTTTAAGGCTTTTATTGCACAAATGTAAAATTTCAAAATTCTTGGATGAATTAAACGAGTGACCAGTGTCTAAAATATGATTCAAGATTTTGTCATTTTCAAGTTCAAAAGTAAATTTAATGTTTTTATGAACTGAATTAAGGAAATCGAAACAATTTTTGAGGTCCACGTCGTCTCCCTCGAAGACAACCAAGATGTCATCGGCATATCTCTTGTAAAAATGAAATGTTTTTTGATATTATGATTAGTAAAGAAGTGATTAACTTCAAGATTGGTTAGGAAAATTTCTGCTAAAAGCGGAGAAAGGATGTTACCCATCGGTAAACCAGTGTTTTGTTTATAAATTGTGTTATTAAAAAGAAAACAATTTTGATTAAGACATAGGGTTAAAGCTTGTTTAAAAAATCACAAGTGGTATCGGACAAATTGCTTGCAAAGAGATAATTGTCGAGGGCAACCAAGTAGTCAGCGAAGGGGACGCTCGAAAATAAATTAACTATGTCAAAAGATACAAGCCTGTGGTTTTTATTTAAATTAAGATTAATGAGTTCACTAGCAAAAGTTTGGGAATTATTAATGGAATAAGGAAAGTTAAATTCAATATTGGATCTCAGAGCTTCAACTAAAAAAATATTTGATTTTCAGATGGTTGTAATGATTACTTTGTTTCGACCAATCACGGCCATAGTTATGATTGCTCCTTAGTTCCAAGTACTGCATGCTTATACTAAAATGGCATTGAACAGACAAACAATCAACGCAGACGATGTTGTATATGTATAAAGCGACTGTAGTTTCAGTTGGATATCATTTAAAGTGTGACGTTTCGGTAAAACTTCAGTATAGCCTACTGGTACATTTTGACATTTACGTAATATGCGGATAAAGGAACTGTTATGTAAATGGTGAAACTGTGTTTTAAGCTATAGATAAGAGAAATACTCATCGGGAAATTCCAATCCAATGTTATTGTCTATGATTTGACTAATTCCTTTTTTTACGGTAATACACAGACATTTTTGTACTAAGTACAAACAAATCTTAAACTGCAGCTAACCTAAATTCACACCTCAACGGCAGCCAATATTGGGTCTGGCACGAGACGCTTGTGTTTTGACTCCATTGTCTGAACATTATTAGAACCACCGACAAACTGAGAATCACATCATGCTTAGCGTACATACAGTATGATCGAAAACTTTCAACCTCTACGGTGCTGTGGAATTAATTTGTCAAAAAATGTTGTTGGCACTCGTAGTAGTAAAAGTCAAATTGGCATTTTATATCTGTCAGTTTAAGGTTATGTCAGGATTGCCATTTCAACAAATACAAACTTTCTTGTTGAATACATAAAAATGTTAGTAACAAAAACAACTATAGCTATTCAAAATCATTTGCTGCATTTTCCATACACAGCACAACCTAGTGCTCGGCATTAAACATCCTGTAAAAGTTAAATTTATCTGTTAAACTTGTATAGGCTATATTATTAAGTAGCTTTACTCATCACTGCCAACATAAATTTAATTCTAAAAAAATTCACAGACCTCCAGACGTTGAAAGTTTTCGATCATACGGTACATCAAACAAGTAGAGACACTCATGCCAAATGTTGAAACCTGTCTAGAGTGTCTGGGACACTGCCTAAGGAAGTATTTATAAACTTGACTATCAGATGGCAGCACAAAGTTCTACCAATCAGAGCCAGTTACTGGCTCTGATACCAATCATGATGTGATCA
The DNA here is from genome assembly GCA_940337035.1 of Agriotes lineatus. Classification (NCBI taxonomy): domain Eukaryota; kingdom Metazoa; phylum Arthropoda; class Insecta; order Coleoptera; family Elateridae; genus Agriotes; species Agriotes lineatus. Next base: position 96,093,499 of record OW679199.1, read on the forward strand.
AGGCCAACTAAATCTATAGGAACAAAGTCCCTACGAAGCCGTTGCATTCAGGGTTTTCGCTGTCTAACTCAATATATACAGTGACCATATAGTACAATATACGATTAGTAGCGTTCTCTAGTTTTGAAATTATTAACCTTCAAAACGTCAGAAACATTACAAAACTGTAGAATGACAGCGGTTCAATGACATTATTGAAAATAAACTATTAAAATTGGTGGGCCAACGTTACAGATCTGTTATTGTCATGTAATTGGGCATATTCTAATTCAGGTGGTATATTTAATAATAAATATGAAATAATAAATGACATTTATAATTTTGAATATTAATTTGGAGATGAGTAATGCCAAAAAGAATTCTTAAAAATCCTGTGTGTTACTTCATTGCGTGATTTTAATTATTTTTTTAATGAAAAATAAAAAATCATTTGTCAAAAACATGTATATTATCGAAAGTTAACATTTTAAATTACAAATCAATACGTTTCGCAATTTTTGATTGCATCTTCAGTTGTTAAAATTAGTTGACGGTATTTATTACAATTCTGAAAGGAGCAAACAAAAAACAAGTAGAATTAGCGAAAACATTCCTTTCTAAAAACCTGCATACTTACATAATAGTTTTAATTGTAGAATCATTTATTGCAAGTTGTTGATGATATTGTGTTTAAATTTGAATTTAAAAAGAAACACTTTAAAACTTAGTTAAAATTTTTACTATTTTAAAACGTAAAATCTAGCTCACTACATATTCTTCAATAACAGCAGAAGCTTCGTTAATAGAACGATAACCTAACCTATTTCGCATATTTATGACAGTAACAATTTTTTTAAGACAAACAGTTGTATCAGAGGAATCCATCTATCATATAAATAAAGGAGAACGATCCAAACGTGTGTGTCCGTCACGACAATTGCAGACGCAATGTCCCCCATTTGCGTTTGCATTAATTTTGCTGTCGCCTCGATTTCGTGACCGGGGCAGAGCCCCGAAGGCCCCTTTGGAGAGGGGCGGAGCCCCGAGCGCCTCTTGGAGAGGGACAGAGCCCCGAGGGCCCCCTTGGAGAGGGGCGGAGCCCCGTGGGCCCCTTGGAGCGGGACGGGGCCCCGAGGGCTTTTTGGAGAAGACCCCCTTGGAGAGGGGTGGAGCCCCGTGAGCCCCCTTGGAGAGGGGCGAATCTCCGAGGGCCCCCTTAAAGAGGCACGGAGCCCCATGAGCCCGAGAGGCGAATCCCCGAAGGCCCCTTAAAGAGGGGCGGAGCCCCAACGGTCCCCTTGGAGAGAGGTAAAGCCCCGATGGCCCCTTTGAGAGGGGCGGGGCCCCAAAGGCCCTCCTGGAGAGTTCCCGAGCCCCGGGGGCCACTTTGGAGAGGGGCGAAGCCCCGTGAGCCCCCTTGGAGAGGGGCGGATTCCCGGGGGGCCCTTTGGAAAGGGGCGGAGCCCCGAAGACTTCTTGGAGAGGGGCGGAGCCCTGAGGGCCCCCTTGAAGAGGGGCGGAGCCCCGTGAGCCCCCTTGGAGAGGGGCAGAGCGCCGATGGCCCCTTGGAGAGGGGCGGAGCCTCAAGGGCCCCCTTAGAGAGTTGCGGAGCCCCGTGGGCCCCTTGAAGAGGAACGGGGCCCCGAGGGCTTTTTGGAGAAGACCCCCTTGGAGAGGGGTGGAGCCCCGTGAGCCCCCTTGGAGAGGGGCGGATCCCCGAGGGCCCCCTTAAAGAAGCACGAAGCCCCATGAGCCCGAGAGGCGAATCCCCGAAGGCCCCTTAAAGAGGGGCGGAGCCCCGAGGGCCCCCTTGGAGAGAGGTAAAGCCCCGATGGCCCCTTTGAGAGGGGCGGGGCCCCAAAGGTCCTCTTGGAGAGGGGCGAAGCCCCGTGAGCCCCCTTACAGAGTGGCGGATTCCCGGGGGGGCCCTTGGAAAGGGGCGGAGTCCCGAAGACTCCTTGGAGAGGGGCGGAGTCCTGAAGGCCCCCTTGAAGAGGGGCGGAGCCCCGTGAGCCCCCTTGGAAAGGGGCGGATTCCCGGGGGGGCCCTTGGAAAGAGGCGGAGCCCCGAAGACTCCTTGGAGAGGGGCGGAGTCCTGAGGGCCCCCTTGAAGAGGGGCGGAGCCCCGTGAGCCCTCTTGGAGAGGGGCGAAGCCCCGATGGCCCCTTGGAGAGGGGCGGAGCCCCAAGAGCCCCCTTGCAGAAGTGCGGAGCCCCGTGGTCCCCTTGGAGAGGGGCGGGGCCCCGAGGGATTTTTGGAGAAAACCCCTTTGGAGAAGGGTGGAGCCCCGTGAGCCCCCTTGGAGAGGGGCGGATCCCCGAGGGCCCCTTAAAGAGGCACGGAGCCCCATGAGCCCGAGAGGCGAATCCCGGAAAGCCCTTTAAAGAGGGGCGGAGCCCCAAGGGCCCCCTTGGAGAGAGGTAAAGCCCCGATGGCCCCTTTGAGAGGGGCGGGGCCCCAAAGGCCCTCTTGGAGAGGGTCCGAGCCCCGGGGGCCCCCTTGGAGAGGGGCGAAGCCCCGTGAACCTCCTTGGAGAGGGGCGCATTCCCGGGAAGGGCCTTGGAAAGGGGCTGAGCCCGAAGACTCCTTGGAGAGGGGCGGAGTCCTGAGGGTCCCCTTGAAGAGGGGCGGAGCCCCGTGAGCCCCCTTGGAGAGGGGTGGAGCCACGATGGCCTCTTGGAGAGGGGCGGAGCCCCATTGGCCCCATTAGAAAGGGACGGAACCCCGTGAGTCCCTTTGGAGAGGGGCGGATCCCCAAGGGCCCCATTTTAAGCAATTATTCTCTCTTCAAATGATAACAGATCTTCTTTAGATGGTTAACATCAATTAAAACTTGCACGGGTGTTTATCTACAAATAACTCCCGTTTTATCAAAAAAACTGTTTTAAAACGGTGATACTGAAACTAACAATAATGGTTTTCAGTTGAAAACGTCTGAAATATTACTGAAATAGGACTACAAATACCTGTGTAAACTGCAGGAGTCGTCTGTACCCCATTCACTACATTTGTTACACTGTGACAGGATTTTCATGTGCAATTTTTAACGGTGTCAGTGACATTTAGTAACAAGATATTACTAAAGTCAAAATTATTGCTTGGTTAAAATTAATTTTGCATTCGTACTTACTTTATTTTTGTGTATAAAATAACACAAGTGTACATCAATGATGATACAATATTTGTTTTAATGCTTAGGCCGTGTTCAGTAACTGAGCTACTTTAGATAATTTATAAAATATCAATATCTTATTTGACATTAGTAACTTTCTGTAACTAAATATGCGTGCACTGCTAAAAATATTCAATAGGACATTGAAACGACTCTTAATGGCGGATTTTAAAACAACCAATCAGAAACAGGGCCAAAATTGATATAGGCCTCGGCCAGCAATTGCAGGCATCGTCCATAAAAAGCCAATTTTTCGTCCTTGATGCATAATAGTAATTTTTAGGCCTCCGTCCCGAAACACTGATTTTGCATTCGTCTAAATCGGCTAGAAACACCCTCTTTGCATGTCTAGGCATGAAAATGACAGCTAGTGTAATTTAAACTTTAAAATTTGAAAATCGGTTGGTAGCACTGAATCCTGAATCTGCTGTCATAATAATGTCAACCTCACCAGTTATACGACTTTTCAGGTAGTAAGTCTAAGTTTTGAATAGCATTTGCAGCTGCTTGTTTAATATGTTCTGGTATATTATCATCCATTTTCTTGTACTTATTGTGCACCGATTACTTATGGCATCAAAATTCAGAAATATAAATGCGAGGGGTATTCCGCGAAAAAATATTATGAACACTAATTCCCAAAATTGTTAGTAATTTATCTAATTTCATACTAATTCCCTAGTAATTCTCCTAATTCCTTACTAATTCCCCTAATTCCCTACTAATTCCCCCAATGCCCTTGTAATTTTTTAATTCCCTACTAATTCCTTAGTAATTCTCCTAAATCTCCACAACGATAACTAGTAACACCTTAGTATAATACTAGTTATTCTAAGATAACAACACCAAAGTGACAATATTAATATCTGCTCTTCAATTAAATTAAAAAATTATCAGTAAGATAATCAGATCTAGAAGATGCATGTTGGAAATAGCTGTCAGGATTTCGAAGTAAACCAATTTCTATGTGGCCGAAGTTTCGACAATTTTATTTCGTCATCCTCAGGATTCTGAAAATAAGCAAACAAAGATTGATAAATCTATACATACAGACTAAGTATGGGTCATTCCTAAAAACGCTAAACACCAGTTATATAATCTCTTAAATGTACAATTAGCTATCGTAGTTATAACTTATAACTCCACATTTTTTTGTTAATAATGTTTTGTTTATGTAAATAACCCTGCGGATGGCGAAATAAGATTGTCAAAACGTCGACCAGATAGATGTCAACCAAATTTCTTCAAAATCCTGACCCCAGTTCTCCAAATACTACTTCTACGTTAAACTGCATGATTGTTAAAACAAAATATTGAAGATAATTAGAAATTGTGGAAATGCTTTGTTCAGGATGGAGCTTGTAGTGGACTGTATGAATTTATTTTGGACAAATTACAGGATATGTCTTAGGGGTGCAGGAATTAAAAAGGGTGCAACCCAACGGTCTCGTGCGGTCTCACACGAGATGATGTAACAAAAAACCTGGGGTCCGTTGGGCAGCGTGAACACAGTGAAACAAAATTTCAAACTGTATTAATTTAATGACTAGTTCTTTTCTATTTATACTTATAAAAATACTGACTTAGCATATTTGCCCTAGTTCAAGCTGCTATTTCTACGTGCGTGTCTAATTTAATAATAAACAAACTTGCAGAGTGCAGAATTGCAGGCTGTTCACCGGGTCATTCGAGCACTGATTACATTACTGCTGACGCTTTGTTAAGCATTTTCCGTATGCAATATATGTTTGTGAAATCAACGCCTAATTAAATTAAAAGGATTAAAATTTATGTTTGGTTCCTAAACATTCTGCCGAGCGACGATGGGCCGGGAAGGTGTGGCTGATTCTGTCTCTCCATCTTCCTCGTCTGGTGGCAGTGGTTGTAACCTGAAGCCTTCCGACGGTTCTGATTTTGGCCGTGGCTGCGGTCTCCTGTTCTTTCTCCAGTATTTCCATAATGTCCAGATGATACAACCTGATACCAAAATACAGATTGTAGTACCGGTGTTCACCATGACGATAGGTCGATGGTGCCAAAATCGATAGTCCTGATGTAACTGCAACTCATCTTCTTTTTCTTGTAGGCGTTGAAGATGATCGGACGGTAGCAACACAGGTTCCTCCATTTGCAATTGAGGGTGGCTGCTTGAATTATGCAAAGTAGTGTTAATAATTACTTGCATTGGTTTGTTGAACCCAGCTACGACAGGAATAATAGTGAATAGCTGAGTATGCAAAATAGTCCGTTTTGTGTATATAGTACAATTTGGGGATATTTGGATTATGACAACATCTTGAATGTGGGTTGATTGGGAATAAATAACCATGTATTGGCGGCGTACAGTTTCTTCCATACCAGTGTCTTAACTGTAAACTGATGGACCAAACATTTGATCTTGTTCAATCGCTGATAGATCTCGTCGATGATGCAATTAGGATTGTCTTCAATACTTCGAATTGCGGATGGCCTGCATAGGTAAAGATGTTTTCCTATTGGTTCGATCTCCTTTAACTTGTCCTCTTGGATTTCAAAATAGGTTTGTTCGTTGTAGTTGATAGCTAAGAACTCCATTGGCAAATTCAGCGATGCGTAGGTTCCATTTCCCTTCTTTACTGGAATTGGAGTTGGTTTTATTAAGTTGTATTCCCGCTTCTCAGTTATGTGAAAATAACTGAAGATCTCGATTGATTCATTGTTGATGTTAACTTCCATCTTGTGCGTTGGTGTAGTAAGAATCTCTAGGTTTGCTGGAAGATTGACCATTGCATTAGTCATTATTCTGTCAAATTGTGACGATGGAATAAATTGCATGATGTCTGCCCTTTTAAATTTTACATTTAGAAGTTGTTTGTACTTCTCACCCATCTCTTGTAAGTAGTTGGTAGCCATCTCATATGATGTCAACACATGTATGTTTAGCTTGTTGTCGTCCGTCTTCTTGTACCAAGGTTCCATCTCATTGATTGCTAGCAACCCTTCATTGAGTTTTCTTCGAAAATTATCCAACTTCTGGGATATTCTGGCTTCAGTCTCATTTAGAGTTGCTGCAGTTGACAACATTATCCTTGTCTGATGATTAGATGTATGCATCAATTCTAGTTGATTTTTCTCCATTGATTCGATGTCATGGTAAACTTCATCGTTAACTCCAAACACTGAGGTGAGTAGCTGCCCTAGTACTTCTCGCTTGGTCCTGACAGCTTGAGTATACATGCTTTTCATATTCCAGATGATCTGCCGTTGCTGCTCTCTCAGGTGATGATTTAATTCCTTGCAATGGGATTCTGCAGATAATGCCAGTGCCTTGTTGCATAAGGTATCCATTCGTTGGATTGTCTTGTTTATATCTTCTTCATCTACTTGGAAGCTGGAGATGTTCACTGCTACTTCGATCCTGAAGTTTCCCCTCGAGAGTTTTGCGTGGCCAAGTTCTTCAATAAATAGGCCAGGTGACGGATACTTTACTGTATACGACCCCTTGGTTGCCGATATTATAGTGCATAACGTAAGTAAGAGTGTTATAGTTTTTGTTACTGTTGACACTCCACTACCCCTGCTTTGCTTTCTTCTTCCTTCCTCTGCCTCCTGTCTAGGTAACGGAACGAGCTTGGTAATAGGACACTTGAGAATTGTGTCTCCCTTTGTCTTAACGGTTGCAACTCTGACAATGCCATCTGTACCTGGATGCACTTCTGTCACTCTTGCTAAAGGCCATCGATTGGGAGGACTGTTTTCATCCTTTTGTAACACTAGATCCCCTACTTGCAAATTCTCTTCCTTCGAAGTCCATTTCGTTTTGCGTTGTAACCCAGATAGGTATTCCTTAGACCATATTTTCCAAAAGTCGTTTTTCAACTTTTGAAGTAGTTTCCATCTTGTCAGTGTTTCTGAATGTACTTCTAATTGTGGTTCATTTGGTGTTATAAGTTCCCTTCCAATTAGAAAACGGCCAGGGGTCAACGCTACCACATCGTCAGGATCTGTGGTTAATGGACAAAGTGGTCTCGAATTGAGACATGCCTCTATTTGGTACAGGAGGGTCGATAGTTCTTCAAACTTGAGGGTACTGTTCCCTACAATCCTTTTCATGTGATACTTTGTTGACTTTACCGCTGCTTCCCAGATTCCTCCGAAGTGGGGAGCTGCCGGTGGAATAAAGTGCCACTGGATTCCTTCTTGAGTGAGTTTTTCTTGAACGCTAGAGTCTCCTAGAGTTTTCTTGAAGTCCTTCTGCAGAACTCTATTTGCTCCTACAAATGTGGTTCCGTAATCGCTATAGATATGAAGGCATGTTCCTCTTCTGGATGTAAATCTTCTGAAGGCTGCCAAAAAGGCGTTTGTTGTTAGATCACTGACAGCCTCCAAATGAACTGCTTTGGTAGCCAAACATACAAAGATGACAATATATCCTTTGTATGACTTATTCCCTCTTCCTTTTGCGGTTCTGATCTGTATCGGCCCTGCATAATCCAGTCCAGTGTGAAAAAATGGCAGGGACGGCGTTACTCTAGGCTCAGGTGAATTGCCCATGAGTTGCTGCAACGGTTGTCTTCTGAATGCAAAACATTTCATACAGGTGTGAATTTCTTTGCTTATTATTTTCTTCACATTGATGATCCAGAATTTTCTACGTATGTATGCTGCTGTAGCTTGACTTCCGCCATGTAGCAGTTTCTGATGGACGTCTCTCACTATTAGGTGGGCTAGATGACTATTATGGGGAATGAGGATAGGATGTTTCTCATTATATGGCAACATTGAATTTTGAAGTCGTCCTCCCACTCTAAGAGTTCCTCATCATCGATGAATAGTTGTAATGGTGCCAAGGAACTTTTTGTGTAAACCGAGATGTTTTTCTTCAAGGTTTGAATCTCTGTTGCCCAGCTGCGTGCTTGCACTATACGGATGATTTGAATGAGGCAATTGTTGAGTTCTGCTGCCATAGGGTATTCGGTCGGAAACGGTTGTCTTCTGCATTTTTGAACAAACCTATTACAGTATGCAGTGACCCGCAGTAACTTCTGCAGTAACGAATATTTGGATAAGATGTTAAATTCTTCTTTTGATGCGATAAACGCTTGGACTTGGTGAATTTTTGCCTCTTCTGTAGCTGTTATGGGAATAGTTGTTTCCGTAAGTGGCAAAGGATTAGTTCGTAACCATTGCGGGCCGTTCCACCACAATAGATGATGCTGTAGTTTGACAGGAGTGAGCCCTCGGAATACAGCGTCTGCTGCATTGTCCTCTGAGCGCACATGATGCCAATTTCCGCTGGGGGTTACTTCCAATATTTCTGTTACCCTGTTTGCAACAAATGTTTTCCATTTCTCCGGACCTGCTCTTATCCAGGATAAGGTTATTATGGAATCTGACCAGGCGAAGATGGAGATGCTGGGGATGTCCAGTGCACTAATAGATTCCTTCAACATTTTTGCTGCTAACGATGCTGCACATAACTCCAGCCTTGGCAACGTTTTCTTCATCTTTATAGGTGCAACCTTTGACTTGGCTGTCAAAAGACTTACTTGAATGCGTCCGTCTTGAGACATTATCCTGCTGTAAATTACAGCACCGTAAGCTTTTTCCGACGCATCACAGAATGCATGCAGCTCCATTTCCCGGATGCTGCTGTGGTACCCTAACCATCTTGGAATGGATATGCCTTCAACCAATGGTAACTCTTCTTGAAACTGCTTCCACTCGTTCATTATTTCTGTGGCCACTGGTTGATCCCATGATTGCTGTTGTAAACAAAGTTGTTGAATTATTAATTTGGCTTTTATTACAATTGGCGCTAACCATCCTAATGGTCAAACAAGCGGGATATTTCTGACAAGATTACCCTCTTTGTAGGATTTGCATCAGCTGTGACTCAAAACTTAAATTCGTCTGCCTTTGGACTCCAGTGTACTCCCAAGGTTTTCCTTGTTTCTCATTTGTCGATCTCGAGTAAGTTCTTGTCCTGTAAGTTATCTGGCAATTCTTCAACAAGAGCTGCGCTGTTGCTTGCCCATTTTCTGAGGGAAAACCCTCCATTTTTTAACATATTGATTAGACTTACTTGGAGATGCCTTGCTTCTTCTATGGAGTCAGTTCCCGACATTAAATCATCCACGTAGAAGTCCTTGGTTGCTACTTCTGCAGCTATTGGGTATGTTTGTCTTTCATCTTCAGCTAGCTGCAATAGGGTACGGATTACCAGGTATGGTGCTGCTGTTGTTCCATAAGTTACAGTGGTAAGTTTAAACTCTTGAATAGGCTCGTCTGGGGAAAACCGCCATGCTATCCTTTGGAGGTCCTGATCTCCTTCGGCTATCTTGAACTGACGATACATCTTTTCAACATCTGCTGAAAATACAAACTTGTGTTTCCTCCACCTTAGGAGAATTTGCTTCAAGTCTTGTTGCAATCTTGGTCCAACAGTCATTAGCTGGTTTAAGCTGAGTCCAGTAGTGGTCTTCGCACTAGCATCAAAGACTACCCTTAACTTGGTGGTCGTGCTGTCTTCCTTCACTACCGCTTGATGAGGGATGAAGTAGGATTGTCGTATATTGGCTCCTGGTTGAACTCGTTTCATATGTCCCAGTTCTAAGTATTCCTTCATGAATGTCTTGTATTCTTTACCTAGAACTTTATTTTCTTCTAATCGCTTCTCTAGTTGAAGGAACCGTGCGATTGCCTTTTTTTTCGAATCTCCAAGCTTTTCTAATGGTTCCTTGAACGGAATTTTCACTGTATATGTACCATCAGCATTTCTCTGGTGGTTGCAGTTGTAGAATTCGTCGCATTCCTTGTCTTCGTTGGACATCATCTTTTCTGGTACAACTTCAATTTCCCAAAATTTTGTGAGTTGTTCATCTTCTACAGCACATGCGACCATGCTAAGAATTTTCCTTTCTTCTGATGGTGCTGTTGCATTCCCCGTGATGATCCATCCAAGTTCCGTGTTTTGCGCTAACAGGCCTCCGTTGAATTTTCGTACTCCTTCCACAATGATTTCCTTGTAGATGTCTGCTCCTAGGATAACGTCTATTGGTCCAGGTTTCTGAAATAGTGGATCAGCCAACACCATATTCTTACAGTCCTGAAGTTGATAGTTTTCGACTGGTTTTTCTGGAAGTGACTTGGTTAACTGTGGCAGTATCAGCATCTCACATGTGGTTGTGTAGTTGCTTGGAAATCGTGGACGTAGGTTTACAGTTAATCGTCCTCGGGCTGCACCTGCTCCTTTCTTGCCTAATCCAGAAATGTGCACTCTCACCTTTTCTTCTGGTAGACCCAGCGTTTGAGCTGCATCTCCTGTGATGAATGATGCCTGTGATCCGGAGTCTATCAGAGCTCTGAGATACTCCAAACTCCCTGAGGATGACTGGACCTTAATTAGGGCAGTTGCCAGCAAAACGTTGTGATGCTGTCTTCCTACTAGGCTTGCAACAATGTTTTCTTTCTCATTGGTTGCTGTCGCACTGGAAGTCGCCGCCGTGGTCTTGGAAAGCTGCTGCTGCTGCTTACTAAAATCTTCGTGCAGAAGCCAATGATGCTTTTTGTTACATACCTTGCATTTCCCTGGGCAAAAGTGTCTGGAGTTATATTTTCCTGTAGGCTTGAGGCAGTTAGAACAAAGTTTTTTATTCTTTATAACGTCCCAACGTTCGGATACTTTTAGATTGTTGAATTTTGGGCAGGATTTGATGCTGTGTGATCCTCCGCAGTGGAAGCACGATACGTCAGCCGTGTGGTACGTCTTTACTGCCCACCGATTCTGGTGACTTTCCCATGGTTTCCTAATTCCTTGTTTTCTGGGTTCGAGTTTGTTCCGTCTTTGCACAGCTTCCAGCGACTGAAATCTTGTTTCTAAGAAATTCAGTAGCTGCTCGAATTTTTGCACCTCTCTTGGTGCCGTTAATGACTGCTCATATAGTCTATTGGTTTCCTTGTCCAATTTTCGTGTCACTATATGGCACATGATAGGTCCCCATGTGGCCGTTTCAAATTCTAGGTTCTCAATTGCTCTTAGGCATTCTGCAGTCGTGTCATGGAGTTTCTTGATTCCCTCTGCAGATTGGTTCGACAGGGTTACCTGGTTGAATATGTCATCCAAATACTTCGCGAGTAGCAGCCTGGTGTTGTCGTATCTGTTCCTTATAATGAACCATGCAGACTCGTAATTGGCTTCAGTTGCCTCCAGGTGTTGCACTAACTTGCTGGCTTCCCCTCGTAACTGCGACTTCAAGTACTGCATTTTTTCCGCCTTACTTAGTCGTGGGTTTTCATGAACAATTCTTCGGAAAATGTCATGAAAGCTAGGCCATGCTTCATAGGTCTCTTCAAAAACTGGAATTTTGAGAGCAGGTAACACTATATTCGCATGGCTGTTTTTCTTGACACTTTGAACATCTTCATCCTGGATGTGCTGGAACAGGAGCATAATTATTTCGTTGACCATCTTCTTGTCTCGTGGAACTCTTTGTCGTCGTAGCTACCGTGGGATAATATCTCCTCGTTTAGAGCTCTGATGTCATCCCAATCATCCTTGATGTTCTTAATGTTGTATTCGTAATACCTTTTACTGCATTTCTCATTCAACCTATTACAGACTTCCTGAATGTCGCTTTGGAGTGAATTTACCTTGATCTGTAGCCTTCTTATTCGAAACTGTCCCTCCTTGTCAGCAACTGTGGTCGTGTCCTCTTTTGGCGCTACTGGCTGCTGTGAACTTTCACCTAGTGTGGCTAGATTTTCTTCGCACTTGTCGAGCAGGGCAACCCCTTCATTGTAAACGTCTTTGGTTTGCTGAAAAATTTTTTTTTTTAAATAAGGTTGTTCTTCCTTGACTTCCTTCGCCAGATCTGAATGATTGGCCTCAAATTCTTCCCAAAGTTGTTTTAGGGTGGATCTGCGAGCGGTGATATATGCTGCATTTTTTCTTGATGGGCCATCCTTCTTCACGTTGATAATCTGCCTGCGAATGGATTCTGCTAAATCTTCTTGGGTTTTGAAAATCTCCCGTCGCTGCGCCATCGTAACGGTCTTGTACGAAGAAGGCTGGTACGTTTAAGGAATTACTGGACCAAATGCTAGGGACAGGAACGTTGAAAAGCTCGAAATATCAGATACTAGGGGCAGGAACGTTTTAATGGATCGAAGGACCAAAATGTTCAGGATGGAGCTTGTAGTGGACTGTATGAACTTATTTTGGACAAATTGCATGATATGTCTTAGGGGTGCAGGAATTAAAAAGGGTGCAACCCAACGGTCTCGTGCGGTCTCACACGAGATGATGTAACAAAAGACCTGGGGTCCGTTGGGCAACGTGAACACAGTGAAACAAAATTTCAAACTGTATTAATTTAATGACTCGTTCTTTTCTATTTATACATATAAAAATACTGACTTAGCTTACAAAGTTTAATATTTGCCCTACTTAAAGCTGCTATTTCTACGTGCGTGTCTAATTTCATAATAAACAAACTTGCAGAGTGCAGAATTGCAGGCTGTTCACCGGGTCATTCGAGCACTGATTACATTACTGCTGACGCTTTGTTAAGCATTTTCCGTATGCAATATATGTTTGTGAAATACACGCCTAATTAAATTAAAAGGAATAAAATTTATGTTTGGTTCCTAAACAGCTTGCAATAATACCCCATGAAAAATGAACATTTATTCAGATAAAATACAGCGTGAGAGTGTATATCTACGGTTAATATTGATGAGGTCCAACCTTTTTAATTCAAATGGCCCGATTCCAATTAGAGTGATTGTACCGTAGAAGATTAAATCTTTATGTGTATTATCAACGTCTTCCTTTCGATGATAAATAAAAGAGTTGAGCTGGGCTTTTAAAATCTTTATTTTGTATTGCTCGTCTCCACTATCTTAAATTATTTGACCAACGAAAAATGACTGGTCGTTGAAAACTGCGTAATAATTCCGTTCTATCTAATTTAATTTCCAGTCATGTTTTGCTTAAGACGTCTTTAGATCCGGACTGAAAAAAATCTTCCAAACTATCAACCGAATCGGAATCGTCGAGTGCCATATATGTTCTTCTGAGTCAAGGTTTCAAGTCGAATAAGTGTCATTTGTTTTATTCCTTTTCTGTTGCTTCTTGTTGGTGATTTTCGAGGTTGAGGTCAGCTGTCTTTTCTTAGACCCCAGAAGCGACGATAAATCGCTTCAATCGATCGATACTAACTCCTGCGTTTGATCGATTCAAAGCCAGTAGCATAAATTATTTTTTACTTATTGACGAGTTATTATGAACGATGAATTTTACATTTGGTGATTTTGCGAATAAACGTTTACCCATTTTTTCAGAAAAATGCTTCAGTCATTGTTTCAGAACAAGTTAAGTTCATTAACAATTAATTCAAAAAGCATATCATTCCCATTATTTTGATTTGTTTTTACTAGATCTCTGGTAATTTCGTTTTCTTCATTTTCGACTTCGTTCTCGCCCGCAGCGTCGTTCTTGCTCGTGGCTATCATGTTGTCCACTATTCTAATGAAAGTTCAGAGTAGTTAAGGTGTGCTGGTTCTAATACACTTTGCATAATAGGCCCCGCCCCCTGGGTAGAAAATTGTGGGGCGTGTCTGTGGTGTGCTGTGATTTGTTGTGGTGGGTGTGATTAGCATAAATAAAAATGGCGTGTTGTGTGTATCTGTGCTGTGATTGGTTGTGTATAATGTGAATGTCGTCGATGGGCGTGTCTGTGGTGTGATGTTCATCCAATAAGCGTCGTGTATTTGTAATGTGTTGTTGTCGGCCATTTTGTGGTGCGTCTTGGGCGATCGTATCTGGTCTGCAAAGCGTAAAAATCCTGTCTCGGCATGTAGCTGTGAGTTTGTTGACCTTTGTCGGGCGCGCGGGGTAGTTGAAGGTCAGGCCTTGTGCGAATAATAATTAGGCGAAACTTGTTTGTTTAGTGGGGCCCTGTTCGGGTGTTAGATTTGTCGGGTTCATTGGAGTTTGTTGGTCTTGTTGGCTGGTGGTCCGGCGGGGGGTTTTTCGCGCAGGAGGTCATTTTAGTTTTGGCCTTGCCGCCCGGGGGGCAATTATATTTTTGTGGATTCTGCCTGCGCGGCGCTTGTTAAATGTTAGTTTGCTAAATATTTATTGAACGTGTTTAAATGGCAGGTTGTAAAAGTTGCCCGATTCGGGGCCCTTCTTAATTGATTATTCTAAGTGCTTAAATGGGGAGTCTTTAATTGGTTTACTAAGAAATTGGTTGTACGTTGTGGTAATAGAAGGTTCGAGTAATGGGAGAGTTAATATTTATTGATAGAAATGTGATGGGCGACATGTGCATCTTTATCGTTACGCTAACCGACGGCATATTTAAGATGGGAGTTTACTGCACGCATACTATCATGTATGTTAAACTGCTGATTCAGCGAGTCGCAGGTATTCCTGTACATCATTTGAAGAAAAGATTACTTCGAGTTGACCAAGGTGTCAATCCGTTGGACTCATATTGTAAAGAGCACGATATTGCATATTCTAGAAACAGCGATTTAAAAGAGCGGCATAAGGCCGATAAAGTTTTAGAAGAAGCGGCGTGGGAGCGAGCCAAATCAAAAGCAACATCATTTGGCGAAAAAGTTGCAGCTTGGTCAGTTGCTACAACTATGAAAGTAAAACGAAAATTAGGTCTAGGGGTTGTGCAGAATGGTAGTGACGATAGCGGTGGCGATGAGCGCCGTCAGCAACGTCGTCGTCGACGCTGCCGCGGCAGGGGTATTGCAAGAAAGACAACCAAACGTGTTGCGTTTAAAGGTGGTGCCGTTAAGAAAATAAAAACTGCATTGGCTCGCAGCAGTAAAGGCGTTGGTAGCGAGCGCGATTTGATAAAAAATGCCATTGTTGCTGCTAAACGAGTCATTAAATCGATCGGAGGAAAACGAAAAATTAAGGTACCACGAATAATACCAATCCCAGATACGAACAAAGGTGGGATATTAGCTTTGCTACCAATTTTTGCAGGACTTTCAGCTCTCGGAAGTCTTGCAGGCGGAGTTGCTGGTGTTGCAAAGGTTATACACGATGCTAAAGCTACAAATAGGCAGTTTAAAGAAGGTGAGCGTCATAATAAACGCATGGAGATTGTAGCAAAAAGCAAGAAAGGAGAGGCTCTCTATTTAAAACCGTATAAAAAATGTGGCGCTTTATATTTTAAAAAACACACGGCGACGTCGAACAAGAATCGTCGACAGCGTCAGCAGCGACAGAAGCAGCCGTTAAAAAACTAAATAACTTGCCTCGAAGACCTTTAACCGACTTTGACTTGGAGAACTATGGGATGAAATTTATTCCCAAGTTTAGAGGGATCTATCTACATGCGCACGTCATTGCCCTCGAAGCCATTCTGCATAGAGCGAGGAGTTGTTAATTTAGATGACGATAAAGGTGCGGGAACTCATTGGGTGGCATATATGAAAGATGGTAAACGAGTTCTCTACTACGACCCCTTTGGAGATTTAAGACAGCCAGTTGAAGTGTTAAAGTATTTTCGAGGCTGTAAAGTGTTCTACAATTACGAACAAGAGCAGAATTATAATACATATATCTGCGGACAGTTATGCCTGAAATTTTTGGACAAAAAGAGTGAACCGATAGTTGTTTAATTAGTCATTCGACATGATTCGGACGTTCAATATAGTAGGCAAAGGTAATATTATCTCTACAGGAGATATATTTCCTCCGATAAAATTGGATTCAAATTATACATATTCCTTGGGTTTGGTTAACTTATATACTTGCAATACGTTGCGCAACATTTTCAGGGAAAATAATAAGTTTTATTACGATGGTGATAAAGAGATAACAATAGAAAGTGGTAGTTACGAACTGGACGAAATAGCCGATTATATAAAGTCAAAAATTAGTGATAATCGAGATGAGGCGGAAGCAGCTTTTAAATTGAGAGCTAGTAACAATACATTAAAGTGCAAAATTGAATCTATATATGATATAGATTTTAGCAAAACTGACAGTATTGGGCGAATGTTAGGATTTGGTAGTAGAATTTTGTCTGCAAAAACAAAACATACTTCCCACGAAGACGTAGACATAATTTCGACGCCAAATATATTTATAGATACAAATATTACAAGTGGCGCGTATCGAAACAATACGTTGTGTCACAGCATTTTCGAATTTGGTATTAGCGTACCTCCAGGTTATTTTCTAGAAAAGGAGATTTCACACGTAATCTATTTCCCAGTGAATGTTAGCGAAATTAGTAATATAAGCTTAAGGTTTGTAGATTATCGCGGTAATTTAATAAACCTCTCTGAGGATACATTTAGCAGCGTTCGATTAGAACGTATACGCGAACAGTAGTAGTAGTAGTAGCAGCAGAGATGGGTGTAGATTTTATATATAAAACAGGATATTGATATAAACCACATTCCATTCAGAAACAGCCTTGTTACCAGCAAGACGTAGCAACAAGAACAGCAACAACTGCAGGCGCATTGATAGATAGTGACGTGAGTTTTCTTTAGTCGCTGGGTTACGCAGTATTATCAAAACAAGGACGCAGTTGTTACCGCCAACGCCGTCGCCACCAACACCGAAATCGCAAACAATATTGATAATATGACATCGTCGATGAGAAAACGTAAAGCTATAAATTTAGAAACTAAAAAAGAACAAATAAACTTGAAGCGCTTCAATTATAATGATGTAGATAAGTTGAGTATTGTTAGAAGGCCTTATTATGATACATCAATTACTAAAGAAGATTATCATACATACCTACCTTTTACGTTGAATGCAAATCATTCGGATGCAATTAGAATTGAAATTCAGGGTTCGGATATAATAACGTCTATGTATGATAGTTACATCTGCATTAAAGGTACGTATAAACCAAAAACTGCCGGAAAAGCGTATACTATTGTCAATAATGCAGCATATTTTTTCTTCTCCGAAATGCAATTGATTTTGGGTAGCAGTCAAGTAATAGATATTTGCAGACAGCCTGGAATAACGAGCACAATTAAAGGTATAGTGTCACATACTGCAGATGATTTGGCGCTCAGCTGCACTAGCTGGGATAAAGTAACAAACGGAGCTCAACAAGTTTTTACAAATGAACGATTTTCGTGCATCATCCCATTAAACACAATTTTCGGTTTTGCAGAAGATTATAGAAAAGCTATAGTAAATATGAGGTCTGAACTTGTATTAATACGCTCAAAGAATGATTTTAATTGTTATAAAAGTGAGATGGGGGATGCTGGAACCGATGTTGATTTTACTATAACCAAAGTTTCGTGGGAAGTTCCCCATATTACATTAGGTCATGAGTTAAAACTCGATCTAATGAATGAACTGAAGATGAATTCGTCTATTGTGATGCCATTTAGACAATGGGAATTGCACGAATTGCCTTCATTTAATAATGCAAAATCGCAAGTATCTAGAATAAAAAATTCGAATGAATTAGAAAAACCTGGATGCTAGTAGCGCTGCAGCGAGACAACACGAATGTTAGAAACGGAAATCCGACTAATTTCATGCACTCAAGCGTAACCGATTTAAAAGTCTATCTCAATTCTCAAGTTTTTCCCTATCAACGCATGCACCTCGATTTTGATAGTGACGACTAAGTTACGGCATTTTTAAATTACAGCCGTTTCCGCGCACAGTACTACGGAAAGCAGCCTCATGCGTGTTTGCTTACTTACAGCGAGTATAAAAGTTGCCCAATTTTCGTAATAGATTGCTCCAAACAGCAAGAATCTTTAAAAGATTCCACCGTCGATATAAGACTAGAATTTGAATCCTCAAATAACTTTGCGGCTACAACTAAAGTTTACTGTGTAATTTTGCATGACGCCATGATGGAATACAATCCGTTTACTGAAGATGTTACGCGATACATTCATACATCCTTCTAACTATAAATTTTACGCTATTTTGAAATTCAGCTCAGAATCATGAAAATCGTTAAACAGAAATTATCCTTGACAATTTTAGATCTTGTTCATGATCATCGCAGTTCCTTAACATCCAAACATGGCGATCTATTCCGGTCGACAATTCGCTGCATTTTTTGCGGACCTTCTAATGGCGGAAAACCTCTTACAATGATAAGTCTAATTATAAGTGCAAACGGATTGCGCTTTCAAAATGTATGTATTTATTCAAAATCGCTTAATCAGCCAAAATATCAGTTCCTGCGAGAAGTGCTTAAATCTATCGAGGGTATGGGGTATTCGGAATATAATGAGAACGAAGCAATTATATCGCCAGATAAAGTTAAAGAAGATACTATATTTATTTTCGATGATATTGTGTGCGATAAACAAGACAAAATTCGAAAATTCTTTAGTATGGGTCGCCATAGCGGTACTGATGTATTTTATCTAAGTCAATCGTATGCGAGGACTCCCAAACATTTAATACAAGACAATGCAAATATGTTGGTGTTGTTTAAAAAGGACGACTTGAACCTTAGGCATATTTATGACGATCATGTCAGCGCGGATATGTCCTTCCAAAAATTTTGAGATATTTGTAATGGGTGTTGGAATGGTGACGATACACACCGGTTTATTGTAATTGTCAAAGATAGTGCTCTTAATCAAGGCAGGTACCGTAAAGGATTCGATGCTTATATATGCATTGAAAATACTAAGTAATTCATTCCGGCGATAACAATGAGCAGCAGTACTGAGCTGCTGAAGCGGCAGGCAGCCGACGCTGCGAAAATAGTTCGAAAAGAATTTTTAGATTTTAGGCGAGACAAAGCTAAAGCTGAACAGATATATCGCGATGTTCATAAACAAATAATAGAGACATTAAAAGGAATAGAAACTGCTGTGAAATTAACAGCTTCTACAGCTCAGCACCGCCCAGGTGTATTGCATATTTCAAAGAAAGATGAATTACCAATAATTAAGTCAGAAGCCGCCGAGAGCAGCAACGTTATCGCCGATGATAATGATGATGATCATAATGATGATGATGATGATGCCGATTATGGCGATATTGGTGGTGGCGAAGGTGAGAAGGAAAATGATGCTGATGGCGGCAGTGACGATGATGAGATCGATCCCAACAGTCGTGAAGAAATTATATTGAATAGATACCATAAATTGCCTCAACATTATGCACGCTTACTAAGTCGTAAAAATAAAGAAAATGTAGATCGCTCTCGTTTTGCGCTTCATTATAATCCCAAATCGAATAAATGGGAAATAGGTAAATCAAATGTGCTCATTTTAGGTAAAGATATCGTAGTTACTACTAAGCGATATACCGGCACTAAAGGATTGTACACATTACTCACGCATAAGAAATTAACCGCAGCGGAGGAAAGTGCTTTAAAACGAAATGATTTGCGCAATTACAGAGATATTATTTTGCAGTCACATGCACATCGTACACAAGCCGGCAAAACTGTAAAATCGACCAACTGAAAATTTAAACGTTTTATTAAACCATATCTAAAGAAAACAGGTAGTGGCGGTTTTGGTCGTACTAAACTTTCGCGTAAAAGGACATTTAAACAGCTGAATAACAAATCCGTCGAATATGTCTTTTGGAATACGCCTAGGGAATTAGTGCAGCGGTTGCGCTTATTGGTAGCAGCGAATGCTGCAGGTAACAACAGTTTACAGAATAGAAATGAAATTATTTCAATCATTTCCAAATTGCGTAAGGAGGGTATTATTGCATAAATTATTCTGTAGTTTAGGAGCTTCACTATTACTAGCTGATCAGTTATAGAGAGCTGCGCGCAGCACACAGGATAGGCTAAAAATACTCTGAAAACATGCTAGTTGATAAATTCGGGAGAGAATATCATCCCCAACATGCTGCGGGAGATGTAAAGGTGAGGCAAGGGCCGCCTGGTGTAGGTTTCAAATTAACAGGCCACGGAGAAGATTTTGATATTAGTGGTAAAAGAATGACCAATGTTGGCGATCCGCAAGGAAATTACGACGCCGTAAATAAGAAGAGTACTTTAGTAGTTAATGATGGTAAGGATATTGTCAATGTTCGGGGAAAGAGATTAATTGAAGCTGCAGATCCGGTTGACGACTCCGATGTTTCCACTAAAAGATACGTCCGAATTGCTATTGCTACAACCGCCAATGAAACTCTAGCAAAATGTTTGAGAGTTGCTAGCGACGGCAAGTTCAGCGCAAATAATAAAGTGATCAGCGAACTAGCAAATCCTGTCGCTGGAAACGATGCGACAAATAAAAGATATGTTGATTCCAAACATGACGCGACGAAAAGAAATTGTTTAAAGTTGGATAATAAATCGCAGTTCTTCGATGCTAGAAACAAGCGGATTACATCACTTGCACAACCGACATCTGAAACCGATGTCGCCAATAAAAAATATGTGGACGCAAAAATGTCGCAATTAAAAACGGCTGTAGATAATACCAAGGATGGTGTTGTAGCTGTAATGAAGGCCTTTCCGATTTTAATTAAACGATGTAATGATTTATATAATCATTTAAAATACCGATACCTCCTTCGACAAAAGGCGGTACAACAGCAGAAGAAACACTTGATGATATAATTAGACTATATGGCATTTTAAATCCCTAAATACCCTTCTCTCCACTTTTCCAATCTCCCTTACTGATTAGTGATGGGGCGCGCAACACTGACGATGAGTAAATTATACCGTAGCGCCGACCAATTTAGACGGGCCGTATAGATTTTTCCAAGTCGCGCGCGCGCGCTTGTATTTTCGATTCTGGTACTTGTTTTTAGTTGTGTCAATGGAAATGTATTTAAAGAAAATACCTTTACTATGTGCGCTGAGTGGGACAATAGGTTTGTCAGAAGCTTGCAAGAATCTACACGCCTACTTACCTCCCCCTAAGAAAATACTCCGTCAAAACCCAACATCATTATATCACATATGCGCAAATAAAGTAGCTGGCAGTATACACCAGCATGGACAGATGGGAAAATTACCCTTACCAACAAAGATAATAGCAGCTATACAAATCAGCTGGTATACAATACAATTCGAACTTGAACGAACTCGGAGGAAGGAAAACGAACTTCTGTGCGGAAAGAAGCGTCGCATCCGCCGCCCCCGCTTCTACAGACTGACCAATCGCCGCACCCACAGATTGTACGGCGGCGGCGGCGGCGGCGGCAGCGACACCGATGATGACGAATAAGAAATTGGAAGTTGTTGACGAATTACATCGTAGCGCTAGAAAAAATTTTCCTAGACCTCGCACGTCCATTAAAGGATACTCTGATCTATTTCAAGCAGATTTGGCTGAATTTATACCATATGCAAGAGCAAATAAAGGTTATCGATACATTTTAATGGTGATTAATTGCTATTCAAAAGTTTTGTGGGCGAGGCCATTAAAGACTAAGAATGGTAGAGAAGTTGCGAAATCTATGAAAAGTATTCTTTGTGATAGCAAAATTTCACCACATAATTTGCAGACAGACAACGGAAAAGAGTTTTACAATAGTCATTTTAAAGAATTAATGCGTGAGTATCACATTAACCACTATTCCACATACAGTAGCATTAAAGCAGCCATCGTTGAAAGAGTTATTAGAACAATTAAAGGCAAATTATACAAATCGTTTAGTTTACGTGGAAAGTATAAGTGGATAGATGTGCTGCAAGATATAGTTGCAAAATATAACGAAACTAAGCATAGGACCATTAAAATGGCTCCAAATGATGTAAAGCCTGATACTAAATTATTAGTCTATACAGATTTTCAAGTAAGATCGCCACACCACAATCCAAAGTATAAAGTTGGAGATGTTGTCAGAATTAGCAAATATAAAGGTGTTTTTTCTCGCGGCTTCACGCCCAACTGGTCCACAGAGTTATTTACTATTACAAGAACTCAGAATACCAATCCCGTATCTTATAAACTGAAAGATGCGCATCACACTCCCCTTGCTAGCACTTTCTATGAATTGGAGCTGCAGAAAACCAATCATCCGGATGTCTACTTTATCGAAAAAAATTTGAAGAAGAAAGGAAATCAGATCTATGTAAAGTGGCTGGGAATCAATGAAAAATCGTGGATTGCCTAGAACAGCCTAGAACGGCGGCTGCGAGGATGCTACTTTTATTATCTTAAGATTTTAATTGCAACTTCTTTAAGTAATTTTTATGTTTTAGATGCTTGTTTAAGAGTTAAATATTGATATCTTTATTTTCAGTTTTGTGATGTGAAATAATTATGTATTAGTGCTTCATTATTTAAGTTTATTAAATGCTGTTGTATTGTCAATTTCAAGGTGTTGTGTAATATAATTTAGCTTTTATATTAAAATGTACCCAGTTGATGTTTAGTAAAAATAAATGTTGTTTAACTGAACTTCTTGTTTTATTTATTAAAAAGGGCTACAGCTTGTAGTGAGAATGCTACTTAAATTTATGTCACAAAAAGAAGAAAATGCATTCAATATAATCTTTTTTTTATTACACGACCAATTGTATACACAAGTACATAGGATGTTAGTAGTGCTGACGCCATTAAACTAGAATATTACCTAAATTTATATTAGTCAAATAACGATATTTCTTAAATATATACACTTAAAATACTAAACTAAACTAGTCTCACACTCCTTGTCCTCGCTCAAATTAGCTTGCTTTGTTATTATTTCACATATTTATAATGACCCCATGGCAATGTCGATACGCCGTCGGACATAATAAATCTCTTATCGTTCTTGTTACTAAGAGCAATTTTGTTTTGATGTGTAGTATAAACTTTGTGCTTGAAGGATCTAATTCTATTTTGATTGCAAAAAACTTCTATTCCATCTCTAAGCACGGAATAGTAATTTTCAAAGGTTAATTTTTCTCGCACGACATGTTTTACAATTCCCTTCACCTTTTTAATTTTATATTTGTTATTAACTTTTAAACTGTACATTTTACACTTTATTCCAACAAAATGTGTTATTATTTCGCCTTTTAGTTCGTCTTTCATTAGACCAATTTTCTTTTTATTGGCTAAGGAAACGCCGTAAATATTGTGAGGGTGGTAGTCACTCGTATCATAGTTTTGTAAAAATTGTCAGTATGTATTTCGTACAAAAATGAATCAGTGTCGGTGTAAAGCATATTATTATTAACACATTTTTGCATTATATAGTTATAGTGAAAGTCATACATATATGTTTTGGATATGACCAGTATTGACATTCCGACATAGACTGGTTTATTCATTAAAATTTCTGTTTTGTTCAACTTGCACACTAATTTTATGTTCCTCCTACGACGAACATTCTCCATCGTTTTGCCGAAACATGCGTTATTTGCTTGTTTGTGGAAATATTTTTTGAATTCATTGTCCGGTAATCCCCTTAAACGAGTATTTAGATCGATATAGTCCCTCATCCAAGCTTTCTGACGAAAACCTAATATTCCATAAATTTTTTTAATTGATAAGCCGAAAGAAATACGTTGCTTAAGGCTCCTGTAGTGAATTACATATTTTTCTTTATCGTATAGGGTTGTAACTAATTTTGAATATTTTGAGCCTTGCGGCACTCTATTCTCCGAAAAGAAAGGAAAGTCTTGGTGATGGTCATGCAAGTGTTGTGAATAGGCAATATCTACTTCTAAAATGTATCCCGTTTCACTATCATCAGCTATAGTGCAAACATCAAAATTTTGAATGTCGTCAAAGGAGAGCCATTCAAAGGGTAGTGCCTCCCTCATTGCGAGTCCATACATGTTGATAATATCTAGTTAAATGAGGTATTTAGAAGGTAATTGATTGTCATAATCAGCCATGTATTTATTATTAGCTTCGTTGTAGCGTTTAATAACTTGGCTAATTCCTCCACGTATGCTGCGCTCCACAAAGAAAAGCATATCAATATCGGTGAGGAGTTCTAGTTGAATTCCAGTTATTTTTAAAGCTGCGTCCCATGTAAAGCCAGGAATTGTAACGGGTGTTCATAAACAGTCGTCATCCCAGTTGCTTTGAAAAACAAAATGTTATGTCTTTGATTAATTCGTGCAACACAATGAAACGTCATTGAGTACTGTCATAGCGCATTTTTTCTCAAATTTAATAAACATACGTTTTTGAAGTCAAAACCTACTGGGATGACGACTGTTTATGAACACCCGTTATAATAATGCAAAACATCTAAGTCAAAAATATCTGCACATTTTTCGAAAATTTTGAAACACGTCGGCTAAAAGCAAGATATCGTTTTTCAAATATAAATCGCTGTACTCGCCTAAATCTTTTATATTAAATTCCGTCCAAACTTTACTAGCGTGCGCATAATCTTCGGAAGCAAAAATTTTCAAAGTAAGTGAACTATAAAATTTAGCTATATCCGGTAGCGATGTTTCGCTTAATTTTTGAAAAGAATTTACATACTCATAAGGAAATACCCCTTTCCGCATTAGCAACTGTAATTGATTCAAACTTAAATTTACATTATTCTTTTTAAGAATTTTGAAGTCGTCTTCAGATACGACGCTAACTGGTCTAACGATGAATCCATAAACCTGAATGAATCAATAAATCTAAATTTTATCTGAGAATTTCCCCAAGTTTTCGTCACCGATATATACTTCTCGTTGTTTATTGGAATTAGCTCAATTCTACCGTCTACAGCGGTAGCAACTTTTTTAATTATGAAGTGACAATCATAATTACTAAAACTATGGAATACCACAGGAATCACCGGAAAAATGCGATACTTTAAATTGCAGCTTTGGTGGCTAAAACCCCTGAAGCCACCGCTGATATGACAGTGATCCCTACAAACTTGTTCATTTAATTGGAAGGGCTTATCGCAAATATGACAATTTATGTTTGGACTCATTGCTGTAACAGTGGTAAGATCCATGGGAACTTCTTTAAAAAAGAAGTCTCCATAATTATTTACAACCGATGTTAGCTCATTAACAAACCATCCAGCACAATCTTTACCCCTGTACTGCTTAAAATATGATAAATTATTATCATAGGTGCTGTGAAAGTAGTAGCCCATACTAAACGCCTTATGCTTTTGATATTTTACTGTTTTGCAAGCATTTGGCAGCAATTTTGATGGTAGATCGTTGTCGCCAATTACTTTTAAAAGACATTCAATATCTGCGAATATGGAAAAAGGTAAATCAATACGGTTTCTAACGTTTTTAAACGAAAGCCATTAGTTCTTTTCTGACGGCAATATGATTTTACACTCATTCAATTGATTACAATCCTGAATGTGCACTGATAATTTAGCCTCTTTATAAAAATATTGTAAGCATCGATCGCAAATGTACAATCGAGCCTTATGTTTATTAATGTGCGAAACCGCTAAACGAGAAAAACTCTTGATCCAACAAAAATGCCTTCGCTTTGCCTCAACTAATCTTTCTAAAAAATTTAGATTGTTGCAGCCATCATCATCATCATGAAAATTAAAATCGACATTAGTAAAAGCATTTTCTAATTTTTCATCATCTTCTTCCGCATCATAGTTTTCCTCTAACATTAGTAAGTTAACGTGACTATCTAATTTATTTTTGGTTAAATACGTCGGTAGCGTGATAAATTTATTTTTTTTCAATTTCAGAATGTAAACGTTAATTGATATTTTGTTTATTTGCTCAAATTTCGGAATTTGATTCAGCGACATGGGTAATTTAAAACCATTTGTACTCAAAACTGTACTATAGTGGGGGTAGGCACTTAAGCGGGATGGATTGCCTTTAGGCTTACAGATAGAACTAGCTACAGCAATGACAAAACAATCTAGATTATTACTCGGCAAATTTAGAACAGCTTTCTTATATTTGATTTGTTCCGGTAAATCAATATGAGGAGCTGCTGCTGCATTAAACAGTCGTTCACATGAGTTTATGTTTACATATAAGGACACTATTTGGGTCAGACGCCACCCAGAACCTGTAGTTACAAACTCGCTAATTTGATTTAGAATAGTGTCTACAATATTTTCCTGAAACCATTGTTCCACTACCGTAAAAGCATTTTCGATTATAAAATTCGTTCTCAATTTTCCTCTTAGACCCCACTGTATCACAATTTTGCAAACCTCGCCGAAGTAATGTTGCAGTTGTTTTACAATAATTGATCCACATTTCAATATTAGCATCGCCAGCGTTGTCGCAACCACCGTCGTATGTTGATTGTGAAGCCAAATATGTCCTTTTCAAAATTTCAACGACGTTTTTGTTCAATTCTCCGAGAGAATCTGCGGTTTCCATTCTATTTGAGTTTAAAATTTTTAGTGTATCAAATGCACTTTTCGAAACTTGTCTAAATATTTATTGACATAAATTTTTTATTGATTCATTGTACTTCAAATGAGCACGTTTGAACTCTCAGCAATTTTAATGATTCAAATGAGCTTTCGAGTTCTTTCCTTATGTTTTTGTCAACTTTCACGTATAACTTTTTAATAGATTTTAGGTAGTTATATATTACCAAATTTACTTGCTCCTTCGACAAACTAGACTGAATTTTTACAAATTGATCGACAGACGTAACTAGCACATCTGATAGAAAAACGCTACACTCTAAGTGACAATATTCTAGTCGTTGTATACGCTCATACATGGCCGGATATCCGCATAGATACCAATGTTCATACCCATCACTTTTCTTCATATTTAGTATGGTCAAAACGATATCCGTGTTCGGATATGTACATTTCGTAATTATTAAAAACCAAAGCAAGCTACTAACGAGGACAAAAAAAAGTGAGACTTACAGCAAGTTGTAATGGTTCCTGATGTTGTAGGATGACTCGTCAGAGTAAGGGAGAATTCTGCGGAAAATCGGTTTGGGTGTTGGTGGTCGTAATAATGGCGCCTGCTGTTATATGGCTGGTCGTCAGAGTATGAGGAGAATTCTGCGAAAGATTATATAATCCAGATTAGCATTTCAAGTATTAATTTAAAAATCAAACCTACCTAATTTTATTCCTGCTCCTCAAAGGAATATGATGGTGTATTATGCTGCTTTCCTACGTCTTCCATACCTAAGTAAATTAGCATAATTTTCTTCGTGTTCATTAATTCTATATCGTCCGATGTTAGGGCATCGCAAAGCCGTTTAGGCAAAAATACTATCCCGGTCTCTAACTCACAAAGGATGTACTTGTAACTGGATTTCGGAGCAACCTCCGATCTTAAAGAAATTATTCGGTATTTTTGTCCGATTGTGAGATCTTCTGGATTCAGCCTCGGCTTCTTGGCAATCGTGCCAATTTTATTTAGTTGTGAAATAAATGAACCCATTTTACTCACTCAAAAATAACTGCGTCAACTTGCCGTAATGCGTTTAAAGATGTGAGATTCTGAGCTGGATCACTTTAAATTTAACTGAATTTTCATACCTATATATACTAATAGAAACACTCCCCGCTTCCGTCGCCAGTATCTAGTGGAAATATCCAGCTCATTTCTACCGGTTTTGCTAAAGTTTAACGGCAGCAGAAAGATGTTATGCAAAACATTTTTATAAAAAATTCTGCTATTCCGGTACGATTTAACTACGTAAAATTCCACTATTAGATCGGTCAGAACAATTTGCATATAATTATGTTAATTTTACGCACGTCGTGCAAAATATTTTTTTATAGTAAAATTCCTGAATCCCTATCTTTCACTTTGTTTGCGTCGACTAGGAAATATTTGAATATCTGTTAATTAACGTCCGCTATAAGTGCGTTAGCCCCGACAAAAAGTTGTTTTGGCAAAACACTAGAAAATTCTGCGGTCGAACCGCGATCGGACTCTACTCATACGCTGGGTGTAGAAATAAAACACTAGCATGTAATAAATCATTTATTATCTTCATTGGTAAACATACAAAAATGTAACATAATCTTATACAATTATATATAAAAACTTAGTCTATGGTTAGTTGCGATAATTTAACATTTAACAGATCATAATTGTTAGTATTAGAGCTAATTCTTAAGGATGACATAAATTCTATCGATAAATTTTTGTTAACATAATAAATATTAATGTCCCTTTTCAATTGCACACATTTCATAATAAACATTACAAGTTTTTGTTTATTATACATATGTTTCGCTTTCAGGTGAATCTGGTGATTGGTATAAGATCGGAGCCGGCGGCGGATAGCACACTCCACATCATAAACTAGTTGATCTGGGTAAAATTTTATAATTTCCAATACGGCCAGATAGCTGTATAAATCAAACTTAGATAATCGGTCAACAGCGCAAAATTTCATATGTTCGGCCCAATATAAGATATTATCGCGGAAGTTATGTTTGTGATTATTGAAATCTCTAGCATACCAACAAGTTTATAAATGCACTTCTGTAAAACAAATCCAAATTTAGATCGCGTAAGCGTTGGAAGTGTTTATTGATAATGTCGCCCAAAGAATTTAATTTAACAAATTCCTGCTCTTCCAATATTAGCATTTAATGGTTTACAAAAATACCTACTCATTTTTGGGTATGCTCAACCTTATATTCCAAGGCAACGCGATCGTTTACAGTGACGACGCGAAGTTTTGCTTGCAAGCCAGAAAATTCACTTGCTGTACGAAAAAAGTTACGAAATTGTAATTCAACATAGCAAGTAGATAATGCTTTCCAATCTTGTTCCCTAAATAGCACTTCTTTGTCGGCACAAAATTTTTCTACACATTCAATTTTTAACGCTGGTATAAATGCTTCTCTGCTGTCATTAATGAATCCCACGGCTGCAATGTGTGTGTGTGCACACCACACATTTGGTTCTTGCCTCAAATTGTACTGCGCGCTTGATATTAATGGAAATATTTGCTTTGCGTACTCTTTCTCGCTATTGATGTCTGCACTTTTTCCCTAATATTACCATCTTGGACGAGATTACTACAATATCAATATCCATGACACGACAATTGCAGCGTCTGTTTACTACTGAAACTACTACATAATTTAATTACGCTAAATAAATATAATTGCTAAAGTACATGCGCACTCTACGCTACATGAAAAACAAGAACTCCTATTGGCACAAGTCATTCACCTACACCTTTTGCAAATAATTAACATACTAACAAGGTCAAGCTCTAGGCGTATTGCGTTGATCATTTAGACTATGCACTATGCACCTGTTAGAGCCTGCAAAATCAAGTTTGTTCGAGCTTCGGAAATTTACTTATGCTATTACGTCACGTACGTCCCGCTGTGCACGACTATTAACCGAAACTTCTTATTATTGTTACAATGGTCTATATCGAAATAAGAGCACACTAGTGTGACTTGTATCAAAAACATCGAAATTGAAAATAGAGTAAATCCATCCCAATTATCATTACCATTACGCAGCTTATATGTATCTATAGTTTCCATACTAACGAATTCCAACGGCTCTCGAGATGCATAAAATTGGAATATATATACCTAATTTTATAGAAATATTGTTGTTAAACGAATTTCCGCTAAACGCATATACACGACTTTCATTTATATATATATATTAATTGCATAGCTACCACTCAGATGGCCATGAACAATTCCTTTCTACATTTCCATTATTCGAAAACGCAGTGCACATGTATGCATTGTGACCGATTCCAAGGCCGATGGACAATTAAGAAATTATCGTTTATAGAAGCAAGAATCAAGTAAAGAACTTGCAGTCGGAACATAATGACCATTACTGAATTCTAAGCCTGCAAATGAGCCTTTCATAATAATCGCCCTCTTTTGGTGAAGCCGCCGCCGAAACTCTTTTCTTCTGTATGCATGAAATACATTGAAATTTTTGCATCGGGACACAATCCAATACATCTCCTGTCGCAACCTTCTTTTACTTTCGGAAATGATCCCAACAGTATTCATAATTGCAAAATTCTTTTTGTGGCCAATTAGTAGTTTATTAAATTCTCTAGCTATATCCTTAACAAAATATTTTCTTAGAATATGTAAAGGTGTGGAAATAATTTCCTCTACTGTAATACACATGGTGATTTTTTTACCGACACCACTACTGCAATACAACTCAGCGAGCTTCGCAAAACCTTTTACACGAATTCCAAGATTCAGTTACAAAACTCAATTTCTTTTCCAAACTATCGCGATCGCGTTTACATTCATCATATTCGCCAACGTAAACTCACAATCAATGGCAAGACGTGTCAAATTATTTTCTAGATAAATAGACTTAAATTGCAAATACTCCAATTCTACGTTATCGTCACCACACTCTATTTCACGTTTCCTCGTTGTAGCAGCATCACTGCCGCGAAATATAGTACTACCCTCCGTAGTTAGTGGGGGTTGCAGTGTCGTAGGCATACTATGACGACGAATACCATCTAATCGACTTTGTTGCAAGCGACTAAAGAAATCGGTATAATTTAGTAGCGGCACTGACTCGTTCTCAAAATTGGCCTGATTCAAATGCATATTGACCCTACTACCATCGCGGCTGCTTTCTATTGCCGTAGTGCCGTTAATAAAATGTGAATTAAAGTGTTCTAGCCGACTCCCCTTTATCGATGCGATACTAGCACTGCCAGCTGCCGCTGCTGATATTGTAGCAAAACAAACGATTACACAATACATCGCCAACATCATTACTATGCCGCTCGCTTCGAGGTTGCTTGCAGCAAGAGAATCTATCTTATAATGACTATTTTTAAATTATATTTGACCTTTAATTACCCCCTACTATTAAATTAGCTAAATATCAATCAATTTACTTGATAAATATTTTAAAGTCGTAGTTATGCCACTACGACTTTCTTGCCTCTACAGTCGTCAGTTCGAATCTCACAATCCTACGAATGTAAAATCCACATTTTACTATATTTACGGACAAATAATTTATCGAAAACAGCGTAGAACCACTGCCCGATTGTTGAAACTCTACCATCTTTTGTTTTAGCTCATCGACAGCCGATTCATAAATATCTCTGATAT
This sequence comes from Agriotes lineatus, assembly GCA_940337035.1. NCBI lineage: Eukaryota > Metazoa > Arthropoda > Insecta > Coleoptera > Elateridae > Agriotes > Agriotes lineatus. The sequence goes on from OW679199.1 coordinate 96,124,566, forward strand.
TATCGCTTAACAAAATTTTAAAATTTTTCGTATTAAAAAATTTTGTCGCTAATTAATCGGAATCCCCAGGTTTCATATAATCTCCATAAAATACAAAATTAATTTTAATTACATTCAATTTTCTTACTAATCTTCTTATACGCTTTTGAATAGCTGAAAACGCATCGCTAAAAAACAAATCCACATGTCATGACCCAAATTTATTACCGCACCGGTTCGTATTCGACCCTTAAACGCACTCTCTATATTTTTCCACTGTACACGATTACCCACAAATTTACCATTATCGCCACCGCCAACAACACCGCCAGCGCCTGTTACAACAGCCTCCTGCAAACGCACCTGTTTCGCTCTCAATTCCGATAATTTTGTCTCTAAATGTCTTTTCCTACCTACCGAAGATGACGGCGAAGAACCGCCGTGTTCTCTACATTCCCGTAATAATCTTAATGTTAACCTAATACCCCCACGATTTATTTTCATTAACTCTTCCATTACTTGAACCTTCTATTACCACAACGTACAACAAATTTCTTAGTAAAACAATTAAAGACCCCCCATTTAAGCACTTAGAATAATCAATTAAAAAGGCCCGAATCGGGAAACTTTTACAACCTGCCATCTAAAACACGTTCAATAAATATTTAGCAAATTAACATTTAACAAGCGCCGCGCAGGCAGAATCCACAAAAATATAATTGCCCCCCGGCGGCAAGGCAACAAACTAAATGACCTCCTGCGGAAAAACCTCCCGCCGGACCACCAGCCAACAAGACCAACAAACTCCAATGAACCCGACAAATCTAACACCGAACAGGGCCCCACTAAACAAACAAGTTTCGCCTAATTATTATTCGCACAAGGCCCGACCTTCAACTACCCCGCGCGCCGACAAAGGTCAACAAACTCACAGCTACATGCCGAGACAGGATTTTTACGCTTTGCAGACCAGATACGACCGCCCAAGAGGCACCTCAAAATGGCCGACAACAACACATTACAAATACACGACGCTTATTGGATGAACATCACACCACAGATACGCCCATCGACGACATTCACATTATACACAACCAATCACAGCACAGATACACACAACACGCCATTTTTATTTATGCTAATCACACCCACCACAACCAATTACAGCACACCACAGACACGCCTCACAATTTTCTACCCAGGGAGCGGGGCCTATTATGCAAAGTGTATTAAAACCCGCACACCTTAACTACTGTTCAGGAAAGGAACAAGTATGTATTTCCAATCATTGTCTTTTGCATCGATATCAAGTTGTTTCCTGTAAGCTAAAGCATTCTGGAGAGCTTTTTCGACTTCGGGCTTTATATCCAAATTAAGTACGTCTTCTTCAGTTAGTATATTTTTTTCTTTTATTTTTGAGTATTTTGCCTTTCCTTGGAAAAGTAAACGTCACCATAAATCGTTGGTGGTACCCGTATCATTCATTGTTTTTAATCTCTCAATTTGATTCAGAATGTTGTTTTTTTACTAAAATTTATTACTGTGGAATACGTTGAGGTCATTGATCTGACAGCCTTAAATAGAGATTGACGTGTTTGATGCAGTCACAGGACTGAACATATTAGGTTTTAGTTTACTGCATTTGAGATTCAATATAAGTTTAATCAAGGCGTATCTGTTCTGCTCAATGCAAAGGTAGCAATTGCTGGACCAGAGTTGTATCTTGTTTGGTAGTTTACGCTACCTCTAATGCTGGCTCTCCATATTCTAGTAAAAATACAACATAGGTACCAGATGTGATATAATCTGGTACTCAATTCTATATTAAGACCCAAAGAAGACGACTCAATATAGTGCATATGTTAACGTAAGCCATAGCGCCCTCACTCTGTGGAAACAACGTCAATTATTGTCAAACTACACTTTTTTGTATACCTACCACTATTTGTCAATAAAAATAGGTTTTAAATTAAATACTTCTGATTGGAAATCCCTATTCATAGCAATAATAGAAAAGTAAGATATAGTTTTGTAAAAGTTTATTTTGAGTAAACAAATAAAATGAAAAACCGAATAGAGCAGTTGGTAGAGCGTTAGGCTGGCATAAGCAAGTCCTCCATTCGAATCCACGGTGGGCGTAATTTTTCCACCTTGGCGATTGATATCAAGTCCGGTGAGACTAGGGTGACTTGATGTTAATTTTACGTATTTCTCCTTACCAGGGTACTGACAGATCATTGTCCCCTCTCACTCTAAAGTACCTTTGAATAGAATATATACTTTTTATCTTGGTTCAGTTTTAGTAACAATAACTAAATTATTGACACTGCTAAATTATAGGTTATGTTTCATCGTGATTAGCGTATAGTGCAGAAAAATAAGTATAAAATAACTTCATTATGGGTTAAATAGACATGATAACAATTCCGCCTAATTTATTTGTACACGCTAAGGCCCATCACTTTTCCATCATGCAGATCCTGAAATGTAGCGCATAGCAAATAGTTTTCTTTAATATAATACGATAAAATATCTTCTAATCTTTTTTTCGGAAACATTTATAGATATATCAATTGAAAAGTAATGCCAATGTGACAATCATTAATTTACTATGCGATTGAAGAAAGGAGAAAGCTATTGTGTCCGCACTCTGTTATTTAACAGATACGTCAAATTGACATCAAGGCACCCTAGGTGGGACCATTGACATTTAGGCACCAAATTAACTGTGCTCTACTTAGAACGACAGACCTAAGAGACAGAATAACAAGGTCAACACATCACCAAGATACACACCTGATACAATGGTTACTACGAACGTACAAAAACCGAGCTCCAACTTTGTAACTCGGAAACTAGGCCAAGTGGAGTACTGCACCGCCAGACCCATGCGTACGAAGCACCAACCTTTATAGCAGTAGGTACAAAGAGGTTACTGATAATGCATGAGTGCATACGTAAACTAAGTTCAATGTATACATTTAAAAATATAGCAATAATAATATAGATTGAAAAGGTTACAAATAAGTTTCAAATATCTTTTTTAAATGTAGAATTGTATTGTAAAAAAATCAGGGTCGTCCAGTTAAAAAATAGAGTAAAGCATTATCTTCGGAGGCACCGGAAGTATTGTATGCGAAATCGTATAGCCCTAAAAAACAGGGTGTTTGAAAAGAAGTTAATAAACTTCAAGGGGTTAGACAAAAGTTTCAGTAAACATATGTTCGAAATGCGTTCTAAGAGAGCTACAGCCCTGAAAAGGGTAATAAAACAGATTCTATTTATTAGAATAATAGGTACACGTGCTAATCACTGAACCAATTTAACAATGCACTTATTTACCCCAAGGAAAGCGTGTAGAGGAGTACTGTAGTGTGGGAGACGTTTACATTCGTTGCTTCCTCATATTCCTCCCTAATTCCTCAAATAATTCCCAAATTCCTTAACCAATTCCCCTAATTCCTTAACTAATTCCCCTAATTCCTCAACCAATTCCCCTAATTCTTCCACTAATTTCCCTTATTCTCTAACTAATTTCCCTAATTCCCCAACTAATTCCTCCAATTCGCGACTAATTCCTGGAGCTTGTACACCAAAATTCCCGTCAGTCAAAACTGACGGAAAACCTAACCTGGTAACCTCGAATTTGACAGACTTATTATTCACACGTTTGAATTTCCACAGCCCGCTGAAGATCAGTTTTTTTGGATCTCTCGATATTTTACAGTAAACGGTTAAGTTTATTATGCAAATTTATGTGAACTTGGGGTAAACTTACCACCCGCGAAAGCGTCTGTCAATCTTTTTACTTACATAAGATATGATTACGTTTAACATATCAAAGAGCCAGACTTGTTATTATACTTTCTTCTTCTTATTTTTTTCCATCCTTCATGGACGCAAGGGGGCTAAAACCACCACCACAGGCTTGCCAGACTTCGGGTTTCCTTCTCAGTATATTCAAAGAGACCTTCCATAACAGTTACACGCTTGTTAAAAATACTGTAGGCAAACCCGTTGCTGGCTCTTGGACTATAATTAGTGAAGTGAAAGATAGACTGTCAGACTTCGACACCACGATGAAAAAGTTTGTATGGACAAAAATAGCAGAAAGCCTCACCGAGCAGTTTGGTAAGGACACCAATGCTAAAAGTTGTGAGGTGAAGTGGAAGCAGTTAAAACGAACATACAAATCTATCCTCGAACATAACAACAGCACTGGAAAGAATCGCAAACGCTGGGATTATTATACTGCTATGCACGAGATCTTGTATTCAAAACCAGAAATTAATCCTCTGGCTACATGCAGTAGTTACTCTGGGTTAACTGTTCGCGATGAAAATAATTATTTATCACCGCCCGAAAACAATTATTCATCACGGCCCGAAAACAATTATTCATCACTGCCTGAAATAGATATTTATGTATTTAGTGTGTAAAGAGAGCCATTTTGGTATGAGGATGCGCGTTTCGTGCCGAGCGGTAGCGAGGTGCGAAAAAGCAACCGAATACCAAAATGGCTCTTTACACTCGAAATGCATACAACATTTTTTCTACGGTCCTAAATAAATAACAAAATTGTCAAATAATTGAAATTTCGATACACACCATTTGATGAAGTCGTTGTACCGCCGTTCATAAAGGCCGCGCGATTTGGCCGGCAACAACACTCGTTGGTTGCTGTCTGGGTCGCTTCAAATACTTCAGGCGGGGTGTAACTACCTTCAGATTCCATCTTCAACTTCACAAAAACTCACAAACTCAATAAATCTGTTGCGTGATGATGGACGCACCGTGATGCAATTGTCAATAATTTTAGCCAGTTCCAGAAAAATGACGAATTAAATTAATAATCAGGTTAGCCATGGCGATGCGTAAAGTAAAAGGAAGTGACACGATTATTTCATTACGACATTGTTTACGTGGTTGCGATGCTAAAATGGTTACTAGGGAAAACATTTGTGAATCGCTAACTTTTCGCATTGACAGTGAGCGCTTAATAGTCAGTTTTAAAGGTGACCGTAGAAAAACAATTATTCATCACCACCCACACCATCATCGCATAGTTGTGATGGGGAAGAAACAGAATTTACAGCAAAACGGAAGCGTAAAGTATGTAACGCTGATCAACGACATTTAGTTAAAATGGCTCGGCAAGATAAGTTTTTAATCTTTCTGAAAAATTAATTGATAAACTCTAAAACTGTTTTTTTACTTTAAACTTATATTATGTATCATCTAGCTGTAAGTTGTTTAATAAAAGTTTTCCTACTTTCACATTGCATTTATTTCAAAACATTTATTGCTATACATATAACAACAAGCAAATTATTCATAATAGCTCTTCTTTTCCTGATGCCGGCATTATCTTCGTATTGTAATTCTTGTGTTGCATTATCAATATTAATAGCATTCCGTTCTTGCAGTAATTCCTCATTCATGTCTAATTCTTTAAAGCTGTCACCACAGGCAACACATAAGTTATGTAAAATTGTTCCAGCTACTATTAACAAGACAATAAAGTCAAGTCTAACTGTTTCTAAATATTTTAATCGCCTAAATCTACCCTTCAGTAAAGCAAATGCATTTTCCATTACAGCTCTAGATTTGCTCAATATCAAATTAAAAAAATTTTCTCTTTCACTTAAAGCAACATGTTCTTTAAATGGAACCATTAAATATCTAGTAAGAGGGTATGCCTTATCACCAATTAAATGTGCATTATCTGATAACTGGATATTGCCCGTGGTTATACGATTATAAAGGTCTGATTTTTTAAATAGTGCTGCATCATGCATAGATCCTGGCTGCCCAGCATAAACATCGAGGAACAATAAGTTACTATCACAAATTCCTTGTAGGAGAACGGAATGGTAGTTTTTGCGATTTATATATGAAGTGTGATGTTCTTTAGGTGCATTAATTCGAATGTGCGTGCCATCAATTGCACCAAGAATACCTACAAAACAAGTTTATAAATGTAAATTAAATTAATTCTAAATAATTATCTATGCTAGCTCACCTGGCATTCCATGGCGTCTTTAAAATTTTGCCATTATTGCTTCTGCCCTTTTGTTAGATGGCCATGCGATTATATTACATTGCATATTTACTTCTAACAACAGTCTGCACATTTTGTAAAGTACTGCCCAACAGGTAGACTTGCTGATACCAAAACGATTAGCTACTGTTCTGCATTAAACCGGTAATTATTCTTTTTTGTTCGATTGATATTTTATTGAACGTAGTAATTTTTAGACATTTACCTGAAGCTTTCAAGATTGGCCAAATACCAAATCATTATCATACACGCTTTATCTAAGCTAAGTTCTGGATGGCCTGCAGATACAATATTCTGTGTTTTATGCAAAGAGTGAAGTTTCTGTAGCCGGGTTTCAAATACATGTACCTCAAGTCCAAAATGATCTTTAAATTGTTTAGAATTCATGGATGGTACAATTTCTTCACTAAAATTTAAAATTTTAACGTTGCCATCTTCTTCCTCATCATCACTGTCTGTAAAAAATGTTTCAAAACCAAAATAAAGCACTACAGATAAAAGTTTCTTTTTGAGGTTATCCATTTCTGCGATTATGCAACTCTCTTTGCTTTAGATCGTTCTTTTTCATTTTAAACACTCCACATGCACCTAAGTCACGTGATTCGATGATCCACTCCTTTTACTACACTCTTGGAACGCAAAAACGAACGCACCTTTAGTTTCAATTTTAAATTCGAATCCTTACATCGCTGGATAAGTATGTATTGCCAACAGAAGAAAAATAAATTATCTAGCCCCGATATTTGGACAACAAATTACCGATTTTTTTTAATTTATATATTTTTGTCGGCCTAAAAAATGTTGTGTTTCTCGTACTTGAGGGCCTCGGCCTTCGGCCTCTGCCCTCAAACCGTACTCGCACTCGCAAAAATGCAGTTTCTGGCCTTGTGAAACAAATAACTATTGTTGCTTCTGTGAAAATCCATTTTGTATTTTTTTCGTACAAAAATGTCGTAAAACTAACCTAATTTAACGTTTAAGTCACAGAACAATAATCTGACAGATAAAAGCTAAGTTTCAAACCGGCTGGCGTGGTTCTGAACTTCAATCCCCGGATATGCCGAGTCACAACTTTGTAATGCTATTTGTCGCAAATGAACAGGCCGCTGAGAGCCGACAGGCACGCTGATCTAGAAGGCCGTGGAAATAACCTTTACTTTTGGTTTTTTTTTGACAATTCAGCAGACCGTGTTTAAAGTGACGTTTGTCACAGAATTCGTAAATGTGTGCAGTTTTTTTCAGAATTTAATACTTAAAGAAACCCAGTATGGCTGACCATCACAAAATAGGTAATTTTTTAATTCATATTCTTATATGGGTATTTCGCCACTCTGCAAATTAAAATATTAAATAACGAAAGTATTAACAACGAACGTTTCGAGGGACAATCATGCTATGCGCACTGCTATACAACTAAATGTTTTATTTAGTTTAGTTGCCGCACATCTCAGCAGATGACGCTTCTAAGAAAATTTGATTAGAGATCCTGTATATAGTTTACTAAGAGTTGGGCAAACAGTCTAATTTGACATACATTTTTTATCCAAATTAGATAGTTGACATATGTCGAACAAAGAGGTTATGGGAACCAACCTTGCCAACTCGCCTTTGATGGGAGAGTTTTCAGAGTATTAATCATTCATAGGATCTCTAGAACCGACTATTAAGAATATACGGCCTATGTAGTTAAGATTTAGATTTGTATTTGTGAAACTATCAGTCGTAACATGTTACAAAATATGCAAAAACGGCACGTTTATCACACATGCCTTGCAAAAAGTGATCCAAACCAATCAAAATGTATCCCGTTGTTTGCCCAACTCTTAGTAACCTATATACAGGGACTCTAAATTTGATTAAGGTCACTATATCAATAAGGTACCGCCATTAGTGATTTTTTATATCTATCCTTGTCGCACAATTTTCTCCAACTGGGGATAAAAACACATAACCTAACAGATTCCTCACTTTACAAGTGCCATTACACCAAAAAGAAAATCCCCAAAAAGTAGTGTCTTCCCTATTGCACTTGGTAAATTTGTATTTGTTATCCTTATCTCACAATTTTCTCACATTCTCAAGCGAGGAATGGAATGGCGGTACCTTATTGATATAGTGACCTTAAATTCGATTAGAGTCCCTGTATATAGGTTAGTAAACTATATACAGGATCTCTAAATTCGATTAAGGTCACTAAATCACGTTAGCTTCGCTAACACAGGTAGGGAAACACCATTTGACAAGTTTAAAAAACGAGTTTGTCAGTGTCAAATTTACCATAGGCGCTACTAGTAAGGTCATAAATAATTTTTCTTATTAGTAATATATCCTTCGAATGCGATGCCACAATCCTTTCTCTAGGTTGTAAGTTATGCAGATGATCGTTTTTAACCGCAATTTAAAATGTTTTTCGTCTACTGACCCTGAAACTTGAAGATCTAAAGAAATATTAAAGGTATTTTTTTACGATTACAGGTTATTTGCCTAAATTATGCCCTGAAGAGATGATTGTGATCTCGGATTCCCTAGTTCTCCCGACGAATTTTGTCAAAACGTATATATATAGCATTATGGTTTGTATTTGCTACGTTAAAGGTTGCCTGAACAACAGCATAAAAGGGTATACGCTGTTTCAAGTTCCTGAAGGTAATTTAAACTGCAATATTTAGCAATACTCTTTAATGAATTACTTATTGCAAATTAAGGACCAAGAAATAGAAACGGCAGGAGTGGTTGAAAGAAATAAATAGACCACTAGACGACATGCATCATTTACGTGTACGTGAGGTGCCGAATTATTGGAATGCAGCGAGCGGTACAAAATATTTGCTGAAGCTTTATATTTGTGATAATTATTTCTAAAAAACTAAAGAGATAAAAGTTAATAAAAACCTTCAGCAACTTATACTCTTATTTTATTGTAACAGTTATTGTTAAAAATGCTTTTTTGTAAAATCGTACTAAAATATGGTCAGTTATGCATTAATTTGCGGGCGTAAATAGTGCCGTTTGCGCCCTAAGGCCTAAAAATAATTTGCGGGCGTAAATAATGCCTTTTGCGCCCTAAGGCCTAAAAAACCAGCATCACATTGGCAACCAACAACAATTTGATTTTTGAGAACGAATCGTGCCATTTATTTTTCAAAGCTTTATGGTGGATTTTACAAAAAATCTTGTTTGCATTTCGGGCGTGAACGGCGATTTTGGCCCTTTGGCGTTTTATAATCCTTCGGCCCTTCGGGCCTCTGGCTTATAATTCCGCCGCGGGCCAAAATCGCCTCCTTCACGCCCTTAATAAAAAAATATTTATTTATTATAATTTATTAATTATTTAGGCTATGTTAATATGATTGAAATTGTTTATATGCTTGGTAATAAATTATTTAATAGTCGTCAAGAAGTATATAAATAATTTCAATCATATTAGCAATACCGTAAATAAAATACTAATTTATTTTCTGGGTTTAAATTTCCCGCGTTCCCATTTAGTTGCCGCACATCTCGGCAGACGGCGCAAAACAATGACAACTTTTATTGAGAAGTTTCCATTCTATCTGATTATATTTCCTATGGGGACAATCTGCCCTCGTTATCAACGAAAAACAATTAAAACTAACAAGAAAAATTAAGGAAACGGCATACATTTTACTTAACGAAGAAAAATGCGTGTCGTCTTTCTCAATATTTTTAGACAATAGTTGGCTATCGATTCTTAAAGATGAGATCAAGTAGGTACAGATATCAACAAACGTCAATGTCAGAAAATTCATTGGAGGTTGGTTGTTTTTCCTTCCAGTGGAGAAAAAAAGATAAGTTCTTGTTAGTTTTAATTGTTTTTCGTTGATAACGAGGGCAGATTGTCCCTCGAAACGTTCGTTGTTAATACTTTCGTTATTTAATATTTTAATTTGCAGAGTGGCGAAATACCCATATAAGAATATGAATTATGAATTCACGCCACAAAGAAGTTTCAGAGATTATCTTAGGTAATTTTTTGCTAGTAATTTAATGTCAATTTTATTAGACATGTTAATAACAGCCAACACTATAAATAAAACCTTAACTAATATTACTCTACTTATTTGCTATATACGTATGATTTTGTTGCAGAGAACCAGACTTATATCCAGTCTCTCGTTTTTATCATCGGAACTGAATTCTGTGAGAAATTTAATCGTTATGCCTTCAGAGGTAAGCAAATAAGAGGTGTTCATTTGAATTTGCGGTGTAGATAATTTTGAAGATGTTAAAGTCATGTCATGCATTACATCATATGGTTGGACATATAACCTTATATTTAATTCAAGATTTGCTTTAAATAATACACAAATTATTTGTAATGGAAAGTTATTAGTCTTATGAAAGAAATATGAAACTTAACGTCAAAACTTTGCTTGTTCTTCTGGCTGATAAAGCAGGTTACAAAAAGCAGGTATGTGTTATAACAGTTAAAATGTGCGTCTAGAATACTCTACGACTTACATTAACGACGATCACAGCTTAACTAGACCACAACTTTAAATGAACGTCAGTTAGTAAACATTGCTATTTATTTCAAATACCTAGTTATTTATTATACGTGTTCTAAGTAGCACAGTATATTTGTTTGACATTTACATATATTATAGTGCAGGCAAACAGTACAAGCAAGAAATTTGGATTTTTCTACATAATTTCTTAACAGTTGTAGATACAAGAAAAGCTTTAGATAAAAATGAAGACGGTAATATAATATAATGTATACCAAGGCACTGAAGTTTAACTTTTCATCACGAATGTGGATTTAGTTGCCGAGGCCCGTAGGACCAAGGCAAATAAACCACATGAGGGATAAAAAGGAACTTCAGTGCCGAGGTGTACACTATGTTTTATTTGAAATCGAGAAATCGTGAATTTACAACACTTTAACCAACTTTTGTAGGTTATGCTGAAATCGGTTGACGTTTATCTGTTGCCTCGCCATCTACAAAAAAGTCGTAAAACAATGGATTACTATACTGCCGATTTCTCGTATTTTAATGACGATTTCGGCGTACTTCACTGCCGATTTCAAATAATAGTGGATTATGCAATGAGGGAGAGAAATGCGTTATTTTGCTGAGGTGCAATTTCTGAAGCAAAATAGCATTCTCTCCGAGTTGCATATACTATTTTTTTCACGTTACAGGAAGATTTAAGGAGGTTGGGGCGTTACGTACTTGACGAATAGAAAATCGTAAAAAAAATATATACTGTAGAAAAGTGCATTTAAAAACTCCCCTATAAATTTGAAGAAAATTGTCTCGTCAGAATAGGAGAAAATAAATCGTAAAATTGTGTAAAAATACATGGGCTCTTATGGGCGGAAACTTTCGGGACGGTTAAAAAAAAAGTAAACGAAGAAATGTTGATGAAACACTTTGCACAACCAAATGCAATATTCTCCGAAGACACTGGTAAAATTTGAACTCAATTCACTCGCTGAATTTGTTGCATTAGTGAAAAATATATCGTTGTGCACTAAAAATGGCTCCGGTCGGCCTGCCTGTCACTTTTATGCGGCAACGCTGCGAAGTCCGCCCGTATTCATAGTCGTTCGCCAGCGGATCGCCGGCAACTCGCCAGAGTTTCGTTATGAATAGTATGTTGGCGGCACTGTACGTCTTTGTCAAATTCGAGGTTAGCAGGTTAGATTTTGTGTCAGTTTCTGTCAAAACTGACTGAAAACCTAACCTGATCACCTCGAATTTGACATAGACGTACAGGGCCGCCAACATACTATTCATAACGAAACTCCGGCGAGCCGCCGGCGATCCGCTGGCGAACGACTATGAATACGGGTGTCATCAGCTTTCTCAGCGCTTCATGCGCAAGCGAAATACGTATGTCGGATTAATTGAATACTTGCTACTCCCCAAGAACAGCTTTAGAATTAACGTGGTATATTTTACGTTGAACATAGCCGTCAGAATAAGAGTAACCAATCGTTGGCACAGTACGAACTGTCAAACAGACATGGCATCGAATTTTGAAGACACTTGCCAGACCACGGCGGCTTTCATTTTCTATGCACGATAACGACAAAATTTGGTCGCAGACAAGGCATTTCAAGTTTTTGGCTAACACCGGAATGTCAACGATTCTCCGGCCTTCTACTCCGTGCGACACGCTATCTTGCACAATTTCGTCGCGGCTTTATGCGCGTTTAGAAGCATGTACGATTGACGCAGCTTCTTCCGATGCAACAACTTATTGTTGACAGCGTATTATAGGTTAGAGTGCCATAAGAGCAGTAGTGCCAAGCAAAAGTTTCATTCAAACGACTGGCAACGTTGACAAACTTCAGCGTTTAATTTATTCAATTCGAAACTACATTTTGTCTGTAAAAAATAGTTTCTCATTGCTATTACAGGTACAAAATCGTAAAAAATATTTAAAAACCATACATTCATCTTTACTATGTACTCAAAAATGAGAAAACATTATACTTTATTTGTCTTTCTGAAGTTGGCAATGCCTGCCGTAGTATATGCATTTACCACAGGCCAACCCCCTTACGTCGCGTCCCGCACAGGATTGCCCAACCTCTTTAAAACGAAAAACCTGTATTTTTTAAACGTCATTTATTGACATTATTTTAAAATTAGTAGCCTATGGTAAATTTTAAAGTTGGTGGCACTGTAAGTCATTATGACAAGAGCTCACAATTATGTCAAATTCGAGGTTAGCAGGTTAGGTTTTGCGTCAGTTTGTGTCAAAACTGACGCAAAACCTAACCTGATAACCTCGAATTTGACATAATTGTGAGCTCTTGTTGCTCAGTCATAATGAAAACTCTCTAGGGACATGTCTCCTCTCTAGGGAGAAATTCATTATTTCTCTCACGATTTTGGTATCGTAGAAACCGTGTTTTGTTCCCAGACGTGAAAAAAAAAATTTTGCTAGTTCCGTTTTTTCTCTAAGAATGATTTTTGAAGGACATCAGCAGATATAAAATTCAGTGAGAATACTGTCGCCACAACAATGCAAGCAAACTATAGAAATAAAAAGAAACCTTATAATAGATATTTATGCATTAAAGGAGATATGAATATGTTTTTGTCCCTGAGGTTGACATGTGTTACAGACCGAGTTTTCATTATTTATACTACTGCATTGATGGTAGCACTGTCAAGCTATGTCAAATTCGTAATTTTCAGGTTAAGTTTTGTGTCAGTCTGTATCAAATAACAAACAAAACCTAACCTACGAACCTCGAATTTGACATAGACTGACAATAAATACACTTCAGTACTGTCAAGCGTGTATCACAAATCATGGGCGACTAATTATAAATTTATTTCGCAACATATTCTGACTGCGCAAACTATTTAGGCACAAGAATTGCTACTGTAAGATAAAACGTCGTATATCACACGTGAGCGAAATGCCATTATAAGCTCGTGAGAAATTGTATCGCTCGTGCTGGGGCACTCGCGATTCAAAATTCTCACTCGCAAATAATGATGCATTTCTCTCACTTATAATATAATCTACTATTATTTACTAGCAAATTAGTAAAATGGTATAAAATTTTAAAATGTCATAATGACATTTAAAATTAGAATTATGTAAGCCTCATTGTAAGGTTGCTAAGACGTTATTTGTAGTTGCATGGTTATCATGAGTTTGAGGGAGAAATAATTTGACAAGTCCCTTGGGAGTTATAGGTAGCTTTTCATATTTTGATTCTATGACGAAAATGTACAATATTATGTTGCTGGTAAATAAAGGGTTTTGCCACTCATATAAGAAGTCAGAGTGTCCATGTAAAATAAACTGAAGCTGATGCCGATGTGTCTTTTATAGCAGCAGCTACCAAGAAAGCAGAGGATGGTACTCGAATAGTTCTTGTTGGCCAGGTCATTGACCTATTAATTTAATTCCCCTAAACGCCTTGTAAATAGACGAGATGCTTCTTTGGTGTTTTTCGGCCAGTCTCAGAGAATAAAAAAACCTCAATTTTCTACATACCAAAGCAACGAAGTTTGTACAGGAATATCCTAACCTGTTTGCTGTTTCTACATGCGATTATAAGTTGTGACACAACCTCAGCGCTCAATAGAAAGAGCAAGATTAAAGGCTTACTCCTTATAGAAAAAATCTGAAGCTGTGACAGACTGTTGCATTATTTTTTGAAGATACTATATCCCACTATGACACAGGAGGAGTGAGGGAATCAAAAATTAATACACGAGGCACAATCTATCTATATACGTGGGTGGGCTGATATATAATGCACACATGCTTGTAGAACACGAACGAAAAAAGATAGCGAGATGGGGCAAAAAATAAATAAAAGTACAATTCTTTAGCTTCAAAATCATCTAATTATTTTTCAACATAGGCATCGTTAAGACTACCACATTTCTCCCAACGCGTAACAAGTTTCTTTATCCCGTCACTGAAAAATTCTTCCGACTTTTCTCGAATCCAGGACGCCACAGCTGCCTTCACCTCATCGTTTGAGATGTAATTATTACCCTCGAGTAGGGTTTCCAAGTCCCGGGACCAAAAAGTGTTTTCGGGACTTACGAGCTGAATTTCAAGTCCCGGGACTAGTCCCGAAAATCTTGAAAATGGTCCCGAAAGGGAAATAGTGTTCAGGTAAAATTTCCGTATGCAATATCTAAAGAAAAACTGGTGTTTTAAGTTAAATAAGGTATTTCTGTGCCGCTAATTTGCATTGGTGCTCGTCTACAACTTTATTGCTTTCTTCTGGTACTAAAAATGTCTGTCGCTGTTCACCTTTTGATTTTGTTTGAACTGCAAGGTGTTTCTCCTTTCGTCAAGCTGCGTCTGATTATGATAATTTTGTAGAAACCAACTTTACATTTCGACAATTGTTTTATCTTCAATCTATAAAATTGTCGTCATATTGACTTCAAATCGTTTTTTTTAGTGTAGAAGGAAGATAGGTTGCGAATCGGAATTCATTCTAATCGTAACGCTTTAGCAGACAAATAACGAACACACTTAAAACTCAAAAATATAAATTATTCAGCTTCTTCGCACATATCTAAATCCAACAAAAAACAGACAAATACATAAATCGAAGAATATATGCAAATGTGGCGGAAACAACACACAGGTTTAATTCTAACCTACCGAAAATATTACCTCTCCTGCCTACGCAAAACGCAAATAATGCAAAATGGTCAAGCGGCATGAGTAGTACGCCGGACGCCGGTGAATACCCGTCCTAATTCTTTGATATCGAGTATATGCACGCATGTTGACATGGTCCCGGGACTTCGCCTGTTCTGGCTGTAGTCCCGGGACTAGGTTTTTGTGGCAGAATCCCGGGACTGTCCCGGGTCCGGATCCCGGGACTGGAAACCCTACCCTCGAGGTCTCTCTTGAGTAGAGGGAAAAAATATAAATCGCAAGGCGCGAGATCGGGGAGTAGGGAGGGTGTGAAATCGGTTCCAACTTCAGCTTCCTCAGAGCCTCTTCGGTTGCGCGCGAGGTGTGGGGACGAGTGTTGTCATGTTGCAAGATTATTGGCGACAGGCTGCCTCTAACGCAAAAAATTTGACGTCATCGAAGCTGTTTCAGAGTCTCTATATATTTAGAAGAATTTACCGTTGTCCCTCCTTTCAGATAATTGGCCACATAAACACCTTTGGCATCCCAAAACACAGTCAAAAGAAGTTTTCTTTGGGATGGTTGCGTTTTTCGTCATTAATTGTGGCTTTTCCAGGTTGGCAACCACGAAATTTTAATACACACCGATTAATAGTAGCCCTGTCAACACTATCGTCGGCATAAACGGCCTTTAAATAGCGATGAATTTTCGTAGGAACCACGTTCTCAGCAGTTAAAAAATCGATAACCGCGCGCTGTTTAATTGGCGTTGACATGGCACGAGAACACGTCTCCATACTTCCGCTATTAAAAAACGAACTGGTGAACGAAACTCCTTCAACCTTGGCATGCGGATAAAGGAAGGATGTAGCTTCCGAATGTAGCCGTGTGCGTCTCTGTCGATCATTTCGTTCGCGTTCTGCAAGCATGTGTGCATTATATTTCAGCCCACCCTCGTACATATATAAAGGAAAGTCACAACCCTGACTAATCAACGCAGAGCCGAAACCACTGGTACTAGAAACTTGAAATTTGGGTGCAAGGTTTAATTTGTTACGTAAGATAGTGCTAAGAAAGGATTTTTGGAAATTCGACCAGTAAGGGGCTGAAAAGGGGTAAAATGTGTTTTCATGAATTCCGCAATATCTCTTACACCCGATAAGATATCAATTTGGTGTTTACTTGCAAAGATTATCAATGCAAATACCTAGAAACGTATTTCAGGATTTTGCCTTAATCAACCCCTAAAGGTGCAAATCTGGATTGGGGGTGAATTAAAGAACCCTTCGTATCTCCTATGGTTATTGAGTTAGAACATTCTTTTTTGGCATATAGATGTACTTTTAGAATATTTAAAAAGGGGTTTAAGGGAATTTATAAATTTTAACCCTAAAGGGGTAAAAGGAGGAAAAACTGAAAAGGGGTAGGGGGGTTAAAATTATTAGTTTTTTTGCTGTGAGTTCCATTTTACAATAAAATGGGTTAGAAGCGATTTTTTTAAATTCCACCCCTACGGGGGTGGAAAGGGGTAAATGTGTTTTCACGAGTTCTTCAATATCTCTTTCACCCGACGAGATAGGGACTTGGTGTTTACTTGCAAATATTATCAATGCAAATACCTAGAAACGTATTTTAGAATTTTGCCTTAATCAACCCCTAAAAGTGCAAATCTGGATTGGGGGTGAATTAAAGAACCCTTCGTATCTCCTATGTTTATTGAGTTAGAATATTCTTTTTTCTACTCATGACATTGAAATCAGTCATTTTGACATGGATTCCGCTGGTTGAAATTGCATTTCAACCACTAGAGTTTGAAATGTTCGGACTACTGGGATTTCAAACTGTTTGACATTCAATTGTTGACAAGAGAAATGTCACTTTATGTTTAAGTTTTTCTAAAGTGCATTAATTTGTTAAGATTTGTGAAAATTCGTAGAAAAAATAGTATATGCAACTCGTGGCTGATAAAATTTCAACGTCTCGAGTTACTTTTTTCAACTCGCTTCGCTCGTTGAAAAAAACCACTCTCAACGTTGAAATTTTATTTCAACCACTTGTCCCATAATATACTATTTTGGCATATAGATGTATTTTTAAAATATTTAGAAAGGAGTTTAAGGGAATTTGAAAATTTTAACCCTAAAGGGATAAAAGAAGGAAAAACTGAAAAGGGGTAGGAGGGTAAAATTATTAATTTTTTTCGCTGTAAGTTCCACTTCACAATTAAATGGGTTGAAATTTTTTTTTTAAATTCCACCCCTACGGGGGCCTGTGGTTTTGAAATCTTTAAAAAGTAGTTTAAAGTTTTTATTCTAAATTTCATTGTGAAAGGAGTAAAAATGGGGTAAAAGTAAAAAGAAGTTAAAAAAGAGGTTAAAGTTATTGATTTTTTTCCGTGTGACCAGTTTCGAATAAAATAGAAGGATTTCCGAAATTCCACCTCGAAGTGGTGGAAACTGGTATGTTGCTACAGTTTATGAATACAACATTTAATAAGTACATTTATTATTTTTATTCTCATTGTTATACTAAATCTATAGTTTTATCAAACTATATAAGGAGAACGACAATTACATACACATTTCCAGGGAATACGTGAAGCATAAAAGGGTTATGGAGCACTTTTTTTGCCTTTTTACCTACAATATTGTTTTGCAGCGTTTGCTAGTTTAGCGTATTGAGTGAGAGAGGCGGGGAGCATTCTAGAATTCGTTTAGGATTTAGAAGAAAAAACATTTGTAGTCCGTACGAAGAACGGGTACCTTGCTAGTATTTAATAAATCTGTACAACTACTTGCGTATGCTGACGATATAGACGTAATTGGGAGAAGTATGTTAGACATGAAAGAGGCATTTATTGCCCTGGAGACGGCTGCTGAAAAACTTGAACTACAAATAAACGAAACCAAAACTAAATATATGGCTGTAATCGATGAAAGCCGACTACCAAGAATACGGCAGAACCTGACGATTGGCGAATATAATTTCGAAAGTGTGAAAGAATTTGTCTACTTAGGCTCACAAGTCAATCAATATAATAATATTAGCGAAGAGATCCACAGACGCATAGTAATGGCAAGCAGATGCTATTACGGACTGAAGAATCAATTGCGGTCGAAAAACCTCTCAATACCAACAAGGATTAAATTATACAAGACCCTCATAAGACCGGTTCTCACATATGGTTCTGAGACCTGGGTTATAAACAAAAAGGATGAGAGTACTCTATCTATCTTCGAACGGAAGGTGCTAAGGACTATATACGGGGCAATAAATGAAAACGGACAATGGCGTAGACGTTATAATTTCGAACTCTATTAGAAATACAATGATAGTGATATAATATCTACGATTAGAATAGGGAGGCTAAGATGGATAGGTCATATAGAGCGGAAAGACGAATCAGAACCAGTAAGACAACTGATAAAAAGTAACCCAGAAGGTAAAAGATCAGTAGGGGGCCCAAAAGCTAGGTATATGGACGCTATTTAAAAAGACCTGAAACTTATTGGAGTGCGAAGCTGGAACATAAAAGCAAGAGACCGAAGTCAATGGCAGAAGATTCTCGAGGAGGCCAAGGCCCATAATAGGCTGGGGTGCCAATGATGATGATGACATGCGATTATAGGTTGTGACACAACCTCAGCGCTCAATAGAAAGAGCAAGATTAAAGGCTTACTCCTTATAGAAAAAATCTGAAGCTGTGACAGACTGTTGCATTATTTTTTGAAAATACTATATCCCACTATGACATAGGAGCTGCAGGGGAGAAATCTTGACTTGCCTTATAATATCCGACAACAAAGTCCCAGGCACTCGATGAGTGTAGATATTTTTACTATAGGTAATCGTTGGACTAGTAAACAGCAATAAATTGTATTTTAAATTTCACTTGGCAGTTTTACCTCCAGCAGGCAGCAGCTGCCAATCGTTCATATCACTCATACCTCTAAATGAAGCAGTGGATGAATATCAATTTTGGGCCAACTGCCTGGGGTTGCCAGTTAAGCCTTTTATCTTCCTCCTTAACTGAATTTCATTTAGCTATGACCAACTTTGACTGACGATATAGCCAGTGGTATTTTACAGTGAATTTTGTTCAAAATTGGAATTTACAAAAATCGATAATATTCTACAACTTATAATTTAAAAACCGTTCGGTTTGAAGGAAAATGGTTATGACAAAAATTGTTTACCTACGGTCTACAATCTTATTTCAAACTTTTATTCCTATTTGCAATGATTAGAGAATTACATATAGTACAGGCGCCAGGGAAATCGTTAATAGGGCTTTACGTGCAATTGTTGGTAACAGCATTTTGGGTTAATGGGTGGGTGGGGGGCTGTGCTCTGAGGCTAACTTTAAGTTTTCGGATCGATCGGAGACATTGTTTTTCCGCAATATCGGAAGAAGTGTTGAAAACGGTTTTTTAGCAATTTCTCGTTTCCTGTTGCTCTGACGCTGAAATTGCATCGATACAAGTTTGTAGTTTATGAAATTCCTCACAACTTTTGGTAATACCTTTTTCTCGTGCGCTCGACAATTCAAAAGTTGTTACTCCATAAAGCCAAGAAATTAAGAGTTGAAATGGGTTTTACGTAAATATATCGCTTTCAGTTAATCCTACGATAAAAAACACTCTTATATTTTTTATAGAACAACTAATTTGCATAAAATTTGTGTATGAGCATTTTTCCATTTGGACAATTATTTACCGTTCTACAGCGCCGCAAATGTCGCAAGTCACGTAAACCGTACATTTAGTGTGCATTTTTGAACGGCCCTGTTCCTTCGAGTGTGTCGCACCAACTGTTTTCCACACCACCTTTGAGGTACAGCTTGTGGCGCGTTTTTTTACGTGGTCTCCCCTATAGGCCTAATCCACAAAGTGTATTTCTACACTTTCCTTGGTCTTTTTGATGGGCCGGGTTCTGCATCGCCAATTCCAATCATTGCAGAATCGTCGATTTTGTCGCCCTTGTTAAGTTGTGTTTCCCTTGAAACGAACTCGGGAAGAGAAAATATGTCATCGTCGTAGCTGGTGTGGTATTCGTGTTCATCTGTAGCAAGCATTCTGGAGATTTCTTGCACGTTCTCACAGGATTCCCCGTCGCATATGGAGCAAATGGATGTGCACTTTAAACCCCTTTTGTGGCAGCCACAAGCCTTTCCACATTTGGTCTTACACCCGCATGAAATTAATTTAATTATTGCAGTAGGCGCGGGAGGCTCAGTGCTAGGCACCGGTGTAAACGTACGGCCACGTTTCTTCCAGCCCCATCTTTCCGCGGGTAGAGTGTCATTTCCAAGCCAGGTTTGAACTTGATGGTATGCCCGGAATGCGTGCATCCTGACCGTGTCTTTTGTAGGTGGCAGGGATGCCAGCTTAAACGTTGACTTTGCAAGGGATTTCGCGAAGTGTTTGTATCGCAGCAAGTTGATTGACTTGTCGTTATGGATGTCTCCACCGTACAACGCAATAAAAACTTGCTCTCCCGCTAATGCGATTATATCCGCGTCTACATATTTCTGTACAAAGTGATTCGCTGCAGTTTCCAGGGTAGGTGTCTTTTCTAGGGTTTTAAGAAATTTCACTTTGCCCATACTGTAAGCAGCCGATGTTGTGTCACAACCAGAAAATGCATGCAAGAACAAGATATGGTTTGATACAGCATCGCCGTGTTTCACGCATGATGTAGAGTAATGCTGTTCCTTCGTATTCAGTTTTCCGGGCTTCCAAAGAAAAACGTTTGCACAGTTCCGTCCTAGTGCCGTCAGAAGGACCAATATGTCGATGTCCTCGGCGACAATGGTTACAGGTGAGCCACTGAGCCTCCCGCGCCTCTTGCAATAGTAAAATTAATTTCATGCGGGTGCAATACCAAATGAGGAAAGGCCTATGGCTGTCGCAAAGCGGGTTTAAAGTGCACCGCCATTTGCTTCCCGCCGGAGAATCCTGTGAGAACGTGCAGGAATTCTCCAGAATGCTTACTACAGATGTTGACGAATATCACATCAACTACGACGACGACATATTTTTTCTTTCCGAGTTCTTTTCAAAGAAAACACAACTTGACAAGGGCGATAAAATCAACGATTCTGCAATGAGTGGGATCAACGATGCAGAACCCGGTCCATCAAAAAGACCATGGGAAGTGTGAGACTGTTAGAAATACACTTCGTGGAGTAGGCATATTGGGGAGACCACATAAAAAAACGCGCTACAAACTGTACCTCAAAGGAACAGTGCCGTTCGAAAGTGCAATTGTTCAAATAGAAAAATACTCATATACAAATTTTATGCAAATTAGTTGTTCTACAAAAAATATAAGAACATTTTATATCGTAGGATTAACTGAAAGCGATATATTTACGTAAAACCCATTTCAACGCTTAATTTCTTGACTATGGGGTAACAACTTTTGAATTGTTGAGCGCACGAGAAAAATGCATTTCCAAAAGTTGTGAGGAGTTTCATAAATTACAAACTTGTATTGATGCAATTCCAGTGCCAGAGCAACAGGAGACGAGAAATTGCTGAAAAACCGTTTTCAACACTTCTTCCGATATTGCTGAAAAACAATGTCTCCGATCGATCCGAAAACTTAAAGTTAGACTCAGAGCACAGCCCCCCACCCAGCCATTAACATAAAATGCTGTTACCAATAATTGCATGTAAAAATTCCCTGGCGCCTGTAATAATACAGGAAAACAAAAATGAGCCGCCGTTTTTAATATGGCGGTCGTAGCACAGTTTCGATTTTAGGAACCTCTTAGTATATTCAATAAGAAGAAAATACATATCTACAAAATTCCTTGCTTGTACTAATTTTTTCAAGATCAAAACCCATTTTTCTTAACTAAGGGTGTTCTAAAGGTCTTTAAGTCCTGGGCGGCTATGGTATACTTCCTAATTATAAATGCAACTATAAGTCATTTAAAAAGCAAATGTCGATTTGACATTTATAGTACCACCAAGAACACGAATAACGCCGAAAATAAGTGAATTAAATCATAAATTCAAGTAAAGTGACTTAAATAACTAATAAAAAGCAAGCTTTGCGGAGAGGTACATTCACACGAAAAAACACTGCTATTCATGCTATTTCGCCACACTACAAAATGAAAAACATTAAAATATAAACGTTTCAGACGATAAGTTTACTTCCGTTTTCAACATTAACTAATTAAATTAAAAATCAACAAAATCTTAGCTTATTTTATTGAAGATCTAGCAGAACACGACTAACATCCCCGTTCATGTTTTAATATTTTTCATTTTGTAGTGTGGCGAAATACCTAGAAAAATATCATCTTTATTGAAGCACCGCAAAGACGTTTCAGTAATTATCACATTTCGCTATTGCTGATATCGTGTCTAATTTCCAAGTTTTCGAGTGCTGCTGTTAATTAGTTTTGTTATTCTCTGTTAAATATTGCTGTTATTTTTGTTAGTATTGCTGTTCTTTGTTAGTTATTTTTGTTATTTTTTACCTATTCGTCTTTTAATTTCCGGCGGCTTGGTTTTCTAGCTCAAATCGTAAGTACCAATTTTTTACATCCTTTTAACAATAAAGTATTGGATTCACCCAAAAAATTCGAAATTGAGTTTTCAACAGATCCTCACGTTTTAGAGTTCCCTGAACCCAAAAACATATTTTTTTCAGTGGTCTGTCTGTGTGTGTGTGTGTCTGTGAACAGAATATCTCAAAAACTAAAAGAGGTATGGCGTTGAAACTTCATATATAAGTTTTGTGTACTATGTACATACGACAGCAAGCTTTTGAAGAAAATCGCATAACCGGAAGTATGTGTGTACTCTTGTGATTTTTCAGTTTTTTTCGATTTTTTCAAAAGCTGTTCTAACGAGTTTTTTCAAACTTCACATTTTTATTAAATTTTGAATGTGTATTGATGTGAGATAGGTGATTTTTCAGTTGAATACTTCTAAAATGGGTTTGTTGTTTTTTTTAATTTTTTTTTATTAACTCCTATTTTAAATAGAACACCCGGTATATTATTACATTTTTGAATTCAGCTTAAAATTCTAGAGATTATTTTTTAAACAGTTCTATCAGCCAATAGTAATGAGAAATAAATTCAAATCGACCAATAGCTTCAAAATTACACTGACTATTTGCTAGTAGCAAATTACAGCGACTATTTTTTCACAAACCATTTAAATCGTTCTTCTGGTGTAACACAATTAGCTAAAAGTGGAGTAGGTGAGCAGGAGTTGTTAAAAATAACAGGACACTCATCTGGAAGCTCCCATCAAACCCAATCTACAACTTGAACTGTTTAAAAAATAATCACGCCGAATTACATTCGTGGTAATAATTTTTTTTATAATTTTAACTAGATTAGCACTTCGTCCACTCGTGAGATTTCTTAATAGCAACAAAGATTCGTGAATCTAGTTAAAATTATCAAAAAATTATCACCACTTATGTAATTACTGTTGAAAATTTATCTCTTCAACTAACGCTCTATTTTGTACAGTTTTTACAGAATTTGTAATTTTTGAAAATATTTAACGAATGCTTAAAAATTTAAAATCAAATTTTCGGCTAATTTTAAGATCACTGTAAAAGGAAGTTGTGTGCGTGTATCACACCAGATTTTTTTCTAATTACCTTAATCTGCAGTTTTAACATACCTACGTTAATACTTTGTTAGTAAATACTAAATTTCCTGTCACATTGGATTACAATGAGCTACAAAGAAAGAAAACTTGAATTCAAAAGCAAGTAAATGCAAGTGGTCCGTTTTTCGTGCCGGTGAGTGTATAATTACAAGTTTTTTATGAACGTGGATTATTCTGGTAGAATCAGCTACAGAATTAGCAGCAAATCAAGCTCTCTGATAAAGAAAGTTTCCAAGTATGCTACAACAGGTAATAGCAATATTATTTCTCGGCATTGTCATTAACTCTTAAGAAAATCGTTCACTATTAATTTGATTTAGGATTTTGCGAATCTAAGATACGCCTACGCCATAGATCAGGTTGTGGCGGAAATTAAGAGATACGAAATGAAACTTAATTGCAAAAAGACTCAAATTCTCATAGTCAACATAAACAATAATATAGATCATCAATTGACAGCAAGCAATATCCAACTTTGAATGGCTGACCAAATCACATATTTAGGGTGTAAATTGAATAAAGACTGGGATCACTCTCAAGAAATCAGATGCCGCATTGAAAAAGCATGGAGCGCTTTCAATAAAATGAGAGACGAACTTTGCAACCTCTCTTTGTATATTGACATACGAATCAGATGCCTGAGATGTTATATTTTCTTCGTTCTACTCTACGACGTAGAAGCGTGGACTCGCACGGAAGCTGCATGTAAACGCATGTAAGCATTCAAGATGTGATGTTATCGCCGCATCTTAAGATTATCGTGGATACACCATGTGTCCAATGATACGGTAATGCAACGCATGAAAAAAGAGCGCAAGTTGTTAACAGCCATCAAAATAGAAAAATCTGGTGTGATACACGCACACAACTTCCTTTTACAGTGATCTTATAATTAGCCAAAAACTAGATTTTTAATTTTTAAGCATTTGTCAAAAATTTTCAAAAATTACAAATTCTGCAAAAAGGGTACAAAATAGAGCGTTAGTTGAAGAGACAAATTTTCTCTAAAATTTTAAGCTGAATTCAAAAATGTAATAATATACGGGGTGTTCTATTTAAAATAGGAGTTAAAAAATATAGGTAAAAAACAAAAGAAACCCATTTTAGAAGTATTCAACTGGAAAATAACCTATCTCACATCAATACACATTCAAAATGTAATAAAAATGTGAAGTTTGAAAAAAATCGTTAGGGCCGTTTTTGAAAAAATCGAAAAAAACTGAAAAATCACACGAGTAAACACCTACTTCCGGTTATGCGATTTTTTTCAAAAGCTTGCTGTCGCATCTACATAGTACACAAAACTTATATACGGATGGGGCCATAATTATATATAACAACAAGAAGATAACATGAACAACCAAATATAATGCTTGAGTAAGAAAGAGATGACCATACAACAAAATTATTTTAGTAGGCACAATTAGTTGACATATGTCATAATTAAAGTGAGCGTCAAGCCTACTCGTATATTTGCTACCATGTTTATCTCTTTCTTACTCAAGCAATATGTGTTATTTTCTTGTTCATGTTATATCATTGCTGTTATATATAATTGTGGCTCCATCGGTATAAACGGTTCAATAGTTATTTTCCCGGTAGGTAGACATGGAATTTTGTTTTTATGTTTAATAAAATGAAAACTCTCTAGAATCTGTTTCTGACACTTTGTCAGAATCAGCTGTTATGTACAGGAGGCTCACGAAAGTGTCTAATTTGACATTTTGAGGTTAAACGCGCAATGTTGCCAGTGCTTTCATACTTTGTTTGCCACTAGGCATAATATTTATGGACATCGGCGTCATGGATACCTATCTGTTAACAAATTGTAATACTAAAGCAAATATGCCGAAAGTCATTAAAGGTGACACAAAACTACAAATTACAAAGGCCTACAGGCATTATAAAGCCGACAGGCCAGACCTCAGTGAAACTGAAATATTTTCTCGATTTAGTGACATTTGAGACGTAAGTATTTATGCATAAAACTTAACTGTTGGTTTAATTTTGAGCTTTGTACTATTTTAGGTATCTGAAAGAACCATTACAAATATTATTGGGCGGGACAATTTTGAAATTAAACCTTTTGGCCCACGACCTAAAAATGATACATACTATAAAGGTTAAGATGGTTTGGGCATATACTCGTATGGAGAATGTCAGATAGTAGAGCTACTAAGATAGTATTGGAAGGCAAAGCGCAAGAAACTAGAAGAAAAGGGCGACCAAGGAATAGGTGGAAGGAGGCAGTAATGGAAGACATAGCAAGGAAAGGAATAGGAGAGTGGAGAAATAAAATCATGAATAAAAGACAATGGAGACAGATTGTTATGCAATGGGTCTAAAGTGGCTTGTAAAAGCTTTATTTATATACCGGGTGTCAACGAATTTATTAGACAAGTCATAACTTCTAGAGTATTAGGTGTATCAAAATTAGATTTGGTATAGATAAATGGTATAGGAAGAGGAGAGTTTTCGCATATTTTTCACTTTCCGGTCACTTCCGGTTTCACCGGAAATGGCTCCGATTTCGAATTTTTAAATGGAACACCCTGTATATTTTTGCATATTTGGATTTCTGAGGCAATTTTGGATCAGAATGTGACATTTTAAAAAGTTATCCATGGCACACTTGACAAAAGTAAATAAATTATTATCCAGTATTTTGCTTAGAAATATTTAACTTATGAGCTTATTTTTAATCCAATCGCAAATAAATTAGTATCGTTATATTCGCCAAAAAATCCTCTTTTCGGAAAGTGCTTGTCAAAAAAGGGTCGCCATTTGAAAAAACATAGTTAGACAAGAAAACGTGATTTTGCCAACTTGTCTTATTCCTATCTATCATACTAATCACTAAAACTTTGCGATTGTAATTTTTTGACATCACTTGAGGTCCTTAGATTAGTTTGCGTCCGATCATGGCCACCTAGATGCCATATTAAAAGTGGCTCTAAAAAACTCAAGTAGGCTTAAACACTTTTTAAAATGTCACATTCTGATCAAGAATTGTCTCAGAAATCCAAATATGCAAAAATATTCAGGGTATTCCATTTAAAAATTCTAAATCGGAGCCATTTCCGGTGAAACCGGAAGTGACCGGAAAGTGAAAAATATGCGAAAACTCTCCTCTCTCTATACCATTTACCTATACCAAATATCATTTCGATATACCTAATACTCTAGAAGTTATGACTTGTCTAATAAATTCGTTGACACCCGGTATACTGAAAAAATACATAAATTGTAATATTTAAATATGTTTGTATACAATTTATAATTACAATAAAAAAACGACTTTTATTATACCATTATGCCTATTCAACAAAGTATGAAACGTATTCAGAATCAGCAAGTTGTCTTTCATGAAATTTATCTTAACCAATAATGAAAGTGGCACAAAATCTAAAGCCACATCTGGCAACCACGTTTTGTACATTAACATAAAATCATCATTTTGTATAAAATTGGCACAACCTAACTTTTGTTAATGACTAACATGGCCTCCTATCGGGAAAATAACTATTGAACGGTTTATATGAAGTTTCATCGCCATACCTCTTTTCGTTTTTGAGATATTCTGTTCACAGACAGACAGACAGACAGACACACAGACCAATAAACAAAAACATGTTTTTTGGGTTCAGGAGACTCTAAAACGTGATCTGTTGAAAACTCAATTTCGAATTTTTGGGGTGAATCCAATACTTCCTTTATTGTAAAAGGAAGTAAAAATGGAATATTTTGGACATATCTTGCGGAACGAAAAATACCGCTTGCTTCAACTTATACTACAAGGCAAAATAGAAGGTCGTAGAGGTCCCGGGAGACGTCGTATATCATGGCTGCGAAATATTAGACAACTAGCGTTTTGCACCCAAATTGGGCGCGAACTAATAATTTGTACAAGAGTGATCCATTTTGTGTGTCGAGTTAATTTAGGGGGTTAGCTATTCCACATAAAAAAAGTTTGAAAACCCTATTACTGGCTTACTTGCGTCGCCGTGAGTCGATTGACACCAAAATCAGCCAATTCGGCCCACGGGTTGGCTCTCAAAGTGGCGTCAAGCAAAGCAAATTATTATGTCGGATGGAATGGTATGCTCTCCACAACACTGCTTAGATCAGCTATAAATAAAATAAGATTGGCCAACGTGATAGCCAACATAGATAGAGGATAAGCACTCATAGAAGAGGGAGTTTTGCGAAGAACGATTCACGAAATATACTATGCAACACAAAAAAAAACTGGGACAGTTAGTATGGTCTGTTGTGAATGTGACTGCATTAATATGTACAGTTGCTAGGTATTTCTAACTTAACCGTCAACTTGCTTAGACGTTGCTGTGAATCAGAAGTGTTATAATAAATATAATTGTTTAACGCCTCGATTAAGCTAATCAAATTATGCTAAAATCTCTATCAAGAGTTGTCCAGTTTTTTACTTCCTTTTACGATAAAGGAAGTATTGGATTTACCCCAAAAATTCGAAATTGAGTTTTCAACAGATCTTCACGTTTTATAGAGGCTCCTGGTCCCAAAAATAGTATATTGTAAACCTAGGCGATAAAGTGATTATTTTCCAGGCTGAAAGAAGAAATGGACAGGCGAGCGTTAGCGAGCCTGGACACTTTTTGAAACCTGGAAAATCACTTTACCGCCCATGGTTTACACATTATTTTATTCGCAATCACATTGTAATGTGTCAATTTCATGACATGACAACAGCTGGGAACTAGCTGATTACTGGAAACTAGCCAGGAAATTATTACATACCCCGAAAAATATTACATACCTGAAGAGTGGGGTGTTTCCATGGTAACAAAACATTGAGTGGGTTGTTTTCATGGTAACAAAAATATTAGCTACATCAAGATATCTATTATTCAGAATTCAATTGTAGTTATTTTTAAAATTAGATGATTGCAAATAAAATAGTATACATACCACGGTGGAAAGTTTCATCCCTGTCTCGAGATAAAGTTAACCTCGACGCTACGCGTCTCGGTAAACTACCTAATCTCTCGACAGTAATGAAACACTTCCCTCCTCGGTATGTAATATACTATTTCATCCTACAACACCATCCTGCAATAATTTTTTCCGACGACCACTACGAAAAATGCCAAAAATGGCATGGCTTGGTGTTACTGAAAGTGACACATTGCACAGGTCACCTGAAAAGGTCACGTGGAGCGTGCGTTTTCCGTCTTGAAACACTAGTGCAACATGGTCTCCCGTAGCAACTAAAATGCGCGAGAGCGTCACGACCAATTCGGCATAAAACAGCGCGCTAGTCGCGAAACAAACCGGTTCAAAAATCTAGTAAGCTAATGTTACAGAAATAGTATGACATTTTAAGTTGATGTTTAAACAATAATTGTTTCATTTTGCGGTTAAAAGTGGTAAATTTGGTTTATATTATAAAGAATCAAATATTAATTTATTTGATTTTAGGTGGTCGTCGGAAAAGTATAGTGTATAACACGTGCTGATTGGGTATTTCACACTCCTGCGAATGAGCTACTTGCCTTGTGGCTCAACTATCGCATTCGTGTGAAATATCCAACTTTCCGCACTAATTAGACAATCTAGGGCCGGTTGCAGAAAGCAATGTTAAGTCTGGTGTTAGCTAACGTCGCGTCAAAGTGAACAAAATCGCATCAAATTTTGGTTACTAATGTATTAGTTGCCATAAACATTTGAGATTTGATTCGTTTTTGTTCACTTTGACGTCGCGTTAGCTAACACCAGACTTAACATTGCTTTCTGCAACCGGCCCATACTATTTCAGCATAGCTGTCATCCAGGTTATTATTTTGAAATTGACAGAACTGTCAACGATAATAAAACAATTTGCAAATGTTTGCAAATCGAATAGCTTTTGTAACTGCAGCGCCATCTGTCCTTAGTTAGACATAACCTTCTACAGAAATCTCTCTGATGTCTATTTTATATTAAAAATGTAACGAATACATTGCTAAACTTAAGTTTTATTGAGCAAATATTTTTATAAAAGGGGAATAGCTATTATTTAAAGCAAACATTATAAACGTATTTTTTTTAAATTTGGTTTGACAGATTATTGCAGCGCCCCCTCTGGAAGACGTCGAAATTGTTTTTCCTGGCTAGCCATTGGAGGTTGTTTTGCAGGGCTAGCCTTAGAAACGCACACTTTCTCGTCTCTATGGAGATGGTAAAATTCGATTTTCTAATATTGTAGGATGAAAACATATTTTTTTCATTGTTCTGTCTGTCCATGAGTCTGTGTGTGTGTCTGCCTGTGAACAGAATATCTCAAAAACGAAAAGAGGTATGGCATTGAAACTTCATATATAAGTTTTGTGTACTATGTAGATGCGACAGCAAGCTTTTGAAGAAAATCGCATAACCGGAAGTAGGTGTTTACTTTCGTGATTTTTCAGTTTTTTTCGATTTTTTCAAAAACGGCCATAACGATTTTTTTCAAACTTCACATTTTTATTAAATTTTGAATGTGTATTGATGTGAGATAGGTTATTTTCCAGTTGAATACTTCTAAAATGGGTTTTTTTTGTTTTTTTTCAATTTTTTTATTAACTCCTGTTTTAAATAGAACACCCGGTATATTATTACATTTTTGAATTCAGCTTAAAATTCTAGAAAAAAATTGTCTCTTTAAATAACTCTCTATTTTGTACCGCTTTTGTAGAATTTGTTATTTTTGATAAATGCTTAAAAATTTAAAATAACATTTTTGCGTGCCTAATTAAATTGCCGTTCACGATTTTTTTGGGTCAGGTGAAACTATGACCATCTAGTAATTTTGTTGGCAGTACCTCTGTGGCAACTAAACTTTTTAATAGAAATTTACACTTTTTGTGTTAGGTTAGGTTGTTTTCAGTTTAAGGTTATATTTTCTGAATAGGTACATTGTTGCCGGACCTCTTTTGGACATTTTGACTTTTCCTTTAACTGAAATTAAAATTATTTTTACACAGTTGATAAATCATTTATTTTCTTACGAATATTAAAATAATGAATCTGGCAATGCGGTGGCAAGAAAGCGTCAAACAGACACCGACAGAAAAAAAAATTGTATCCGCTACATCACCGAATCAGTTAGTCCAATATGAAAAGAAAAAATCATAGCCAAATCTGTCCCAAAAAGGTCGTGAACGGATTATATATCACACCAGATTTTTTTGTCTTGCATAGCACTGTGAAAAATGTGTGGAACAAAAAGTTTGATTTGTTAAAAGTGAACTAACTGTATGCGTTACTAACGAAATTATTTTAAGTTCACATATCACTTGACGACTTTTTTTTCAATCTTCTAGGATAGTTAACTTCTAGTAACGATTGCACAATTTCAAAATAGTATGAAATTTACATTTTACTTACTTGAACATACCCACAGCTCGATACAGTACGTCCATACAGGTTTTATATTTGCTTTATAAATCAGTAATTTATTTTCTACTGAAAGAGGTGTCTTCCTGTCTCGTAACCGATATATAGTTGCTTGATTTTGAGATCCATTAATTTTCTCTTTTTTGAGTGTGTAAGTTTTCCAGTTTAGTTTTGAGTCTAAACGCATACCAAGGTATCTGACTTCTTTAGACTAAGGCACGGTGGTGTTATTAATTTTTACGGGAGGACACTGTTTCCGCCTCAAAGCAAATGTTACATGTAGCGACTTTTCTTCATTTACTTTAATCTTCCACTTGTTCAACCAATCTTTAATTAGATTAATGTGTCGTTGAAAAATCTCATTTGCAACTACTGGATCTTTATCAATTGCTAATATATCCGTGTCGTCTGCAAATGTACCAATTGTTGTTTCTTGTAATGTAGGTATTGTTACAATTCATTTGCGCTGCCTTCCAATTTCGAGTTCTGTAGTATTTATTTCGCATTGTTACGCATTTCCTCTCGCGGATGTACTCCGTTTTTATTTCTTGTGTTACGCCACGCCTCCTTTCTTGGCCTCGCATAGATAAGTTCTAAGAATTGGCATTTGCTTCGAGATGCATTCTTTCCAACCTCGTTGACGAAACGACAAGATGCCGGGCTAGCAGTTAGAATTTCGGAGGATTAATTTTGGGCTGCCGTTAGTTTCGATGGTGTTTATGTGACCCTACATCGTGAAGTGGATTTTCTAGTCCCCGAATTTCAATATGAGGAAAGCATACTCCCACGCCGTTGTCGGAATTTTCATGCTGCCACGTGTTTCGCAAATTACCTGGAATTTTGTCCGGGCAAGTAAAGACTTCGCTTCGAAATATTCTGTCGTTCTTGTATGATATCGTGGATTTCTTCCTCCCTTGTAGCACCTCGTGCCGGAGGGCCGATTTGAGGCATTAGCTACAGCTGGTTTTTTACTTTCACGGGCGGACGTTTTATGCGCTGGTATTTTTCTGGATCTCCGGACCCGCTTTGACCCCTGCTGCGGATGCCGTTTGAGCGCAGGAGAGGATCCGACAAGGAGACTTATCTTTAGGTCCGACTTGTCCCAGCATCGCATAGTGAAGTCCCTCCTGAGCCACCAGCTTCTGGCCGCCCGAATTTGGGGCCAAACGATTCCGAATATTGTGACATTATTCGGCCATGAGTTCGAATCTGGAATCGTGTTTTACGTTTCTTCTGAAACCAAGCACTCACCGGATTCGTAGCTGTAATGTTTGCCTGTCCATAAATCAATTTTTAATGTGTGCAATAAGGCTATTGCTTTATTGATCTATTACAAACTGTGAGTATTAATTTTAATTCTTGTCTGAGGTACCCAATGTTATTACTGCTACATTTTCCAAATATAATTAGGCGTAGCAAGTAATATTGTGGCCACTTACGGTTCTGATGGTGGATCTATAATTGTGATAACTGTATGTACTGTGATCCTGAATTTTTGGAAATTATACTGGGATTATGGGGTTTAATTTAGTTACGGCTGCCTATCGTATTTAAAGCTCCTATTTCAGGAATTGTGTTTGTGCATAAACTATGTGAGTTTACGAATTCTCGTTGAACACCTGGGTGCATTCGCCGTATATAATACAAAAAATTCGTTGGCGCACTGGGCATTTATATCTCTTAGTTCGTTCTACCGACTATTCTGTTAAAAACCTGTACGCCTCCTTCGACTGAGCTGGCGGTCGGCAATTGCACCCGAGTGTACAAAGTACATTTTCTGAAAGAATGACCAATAAATGAATTAGCTAACAGTATATCCACTGCATACAGCAGACAAAGAATTGGACCCAGCACGCTTCCCTGTGGCACACCTTAATCGATGTTATAAGAATTTGGTTTTCTATTTCTACATCGCACATGAAAACGACAACCACTCATGTAAGATTTCAATAGAAGATAATATTTATGAGAAAACAGTAGTTTAATTTTATACAAAAGGTCTCTGTGCCACACCTTGCCAAAAGCTTGAGACACATTGCGAAGCAGAGCCGAACAATATGTTCTCTCTTCTATGCCTTGTTTATTTTATCTACGATACGATGACATTGTTGGATCGTTGATTGTTTATGCCGGAATCCAAACTGGTGTTAAGTTAACCAGTTCATGCAGTATCTGTTAGAATATTTTGTCACTTACAGGTGCTTTCTTTTTATTCAATAAGTTTATTTCTTCTTTAACTTCCTGGGGGAAACTGGAGAAGTTGGGAAAACAAGTTGTAGTGGCGATTCTATATAATCATCTACATCTGTGTTTGTGTTGGTTGTATGTGAACTGAACACTCTTGTAAAATGCCGCGCAAAAGTTTCTGCCTTCTCTCTATCGGATCTTGCCCAATCTCTTGTTTCAGTAGGAATTATGGCAAAGGTTTTTTGAAGTTTTTTAAAAGCTTTAGTAGCTCGCCAGATACTGTAGTCATTTCTGAATAAGCTACAGACGAATGAAATTTAATTAGTTAGCCTGTTGTACATGTTTGTACCTAATATGTTTCGAGTATCTACGTTACCATGCAGATCTCGTTGCTCTTTCTTCTGTTATTAACCGTTTGATTTCTAAAGGGATATTACTTATGTTGTGAAACGGCTTCGGCTGTTGGAGGGTAGTATACTTAACTGCCTCCTGTATAGTATTTGTGGTTTATTTTCTCCCGAAAAGTATTCCAATCTGTATATTTATTATGTATCATACCACTGCTCAGTTTTATGGTTACTAAAGCACTAACTCTCCAAATAATGGGTCAGTGATCAGAAAAAAGGTCGTAACTGACTTCAACTTTGTCTAGTTTGGTAAGATGCCATTTGTAACAAAAACATCTAGAAGATCTGGTAGTTTATGCAAGTCCAATTGCAAGTATGTAGGTGTTACCGATGATAGAAAAGTATAGTTGCTTTCGTTCATGGATTTGTGCAGTTCTCTACATTTGATTGTAATTAATAGTGAGCCCCAATGCGTATGTTTGTAGTCGTAAGCTCCTTCTGTTAAAAATGTTGGTCCCAGTGTCCGGAAAAACTGCGAAAAAATGATTTTTGGAAATCTTATGACGTGGAGGATAGTATACTGCAGTTACTGTTAATGGGCGTGTCAGTTTATTCACTTGAATTGAAGTAGCTCGAATGTGATTCGTTTTAAATGGTGGTAGTATGATACATAATATTTTGCTTTATAATGACGGCAATACCTCTATGGGCTGTTCCATGTGGAAGCTCGGTATGCTATATTAAGTAGTTGGCAATTTGAAAGTAAGTTCTTGGCGTGTAGTACGTTTCCGAGATTAGCATTATATCTATACTATTTAAATTAAGAAAAATTTCGACTTCATCCTTGTGTCGCTGGAGGCAATTTGCGTTCTATAGAATGATTCTTAAAAATGTGGCCATTATGATGTAATATTATTCATGACTGCCGCAAGCATGTTTAGGATAGTGCTATGTTGTTGAATAAATTGATTAAATAAGTTTTTCGACTATCATTTCCTAAATGAGGCTATTATTTGACACTTTCCATATGTCAAAAGCATGTTGTTATTGCATACTATGCAATAATAGCTATTTGTGCAACAAGTGCTAAAAGTGGATGTTTATGCAGGAGACAAGAAGATTATTAAATTTCATGTCTTGTACATAAACACTTTTAGCACGAGTTTGCAGACAATATTTTTTCTACGGCCTTAAATTTACTGTTATTAATCCATAAATGTCGATTTAACAAAGGTTTGCATTTATGACAGTTATAGTTTATGTCATAGTAAAGAGATCGCCTTGACGGCACAGGTGACTGTTTCTGCAGCCGGTAGCTGTCAAAGTTAGTTAACAAAGGTAATTATAATAGTACACATTTGACTTTATTTATACATAATGCTTTAATTATTTAAAAAACACTTTACCTCTAACGAAAGAAGTAACTAGAAGAACTTTATAACCTCATTTCCGGTTCGAAATTCTAAATTCAACACCAGCTTTTAGCACATGAGGTAAAAGTAAACAGCTGATTTCAATTTTAACACGCTGATTTATATATAAAACGTCAATTTTAGTTAAACAAGCTAGTGCTAAAAGGCCTACTTTTAGTAGTGGTCGTAGAAAAAAATATTATTGCACACATCTGTCACTTTATTGCACACTTCTGTCAAAACTGTGTATTAAATATGGCGAGTGTTCAATTTAAAACAATGAAAGCATACCTAATATGTATTTTCAATTTGAAATGACGTTGACGTTTTGTAATCACTTTTAGCATAAATATGTGGTAGTCGAAAAAATTATGTATCGTATCTAAAGCTTCTTTTTGCACTTTTGAGATTTAAAAATTCGCCTTCGGCTCATTTTTAAACTTTCTCACGCGTGCAAAAAAGAGACACTTTAGCCACTCGTTGTATAAATAACTATTTTGAACTTTAATAATTTTATTATTGATTCAATAGCGATTTCTGCACGATTGCAGTTGAATTTAGAAGCTTCGGTGTGGACGTTGTGACGAACTTTCACTTGTAAGTGGCTCAGGGAAGCTACTGGTTTTCTTGCGACAACTTTCTTGTATGACAAAACTCTGATTGGTACTCGTTTTGCAATTCTCAATAATCGTCACATCCTTTATAGTTCGCAGTATGCGCACCGATGCACAAGATACACTTTGAAAGAGTTGATGGGCCTTTAGTGCACGCAGATGTACGTTTTCGCATTTGATACAAGCGTAGGGTCTATTACAGTACGGTTTTGTATAATTATAGGCTTGGCAGCGCGCACATTGTACTAATTCTGTTTTTCTCCTTGGTGATTCAGCTGTAATACTTATAGGCGGAAATATTTCAGGTTAGAAATATCTTTATTATTTTCCACTGGTTCCAAGTTTAGAAAAAATAAAGGTAAGAAATTCTTAGTAATTCGGCCTCTGATGTTGTAGATGTTTCTAACTGTAAAACCTTTCTGCGTTAGTTTTTCTTTCACTTCATCAACTGGGACGGAATGATGCAGGTTTCGTATGACTACCCTGTAGGTCCGGTTCTCTTTCATTCGATATGCATGAGGAATTTTTGTTTGTTTGTTTGAAGGTACTTTATTTCGATAAATTAACTCCTATAGCAATAAAAAGGTGCATCCTATTTTACAGCTATAAAAACGCCTGTTCCTCATAAGCAGACTACACCTAGTAGGCGTACGTCACTTTCATGTCTGCCCTGTCAGTTATTACAATTACTTGGTGAAGTTGTTCATTCATATATTATGTCGTTAATTTATCTTGCCAAAAAACACTCGAGCTTTCCTTTTAAGGATAAATTTCTCTTTAACTCAAAAATTTTCCATCAGTAATCTTGTTATGTCAGTTTTTCTCGTAAAATTACTGATTGGCAAAATTATTTCGTTACGAAGGGAAATTTATCCGGTAATAAAAAGTTCTTGTATTTTTACTGTTGATAAAAATTTGCGCATTTGTCATATACTTGTAGAATTATCTGCGATTGCTTTACAATTAAATTGATCATATTTAATGACAAATTTTAAACTGTTAACATAACTCCATGAATAAACGGGCGGACGCCAATTCATCACCAACTAATCCCTAGCAAATTTTGTAGTTCTTAATGATATGCCAACTCATCACTGGCATCAGATAACAACCGGCCAACTCATCATTAGGGACAGGCCAACTGATCACTACCATACTAATTACCACTTGATCGTTTTTGAACATTGCAATGAAACTTAAATTGCCGCCCACCCACAGATTTCGTATGAAACACCTACCCAGGAAAATAGATAAGCGAAAATTGGTGGAACACTTTTTATTAAATTAATGCAAAATAAATTTACACAATATATACATAAGTAGGTACACAATTATTTTCAAATATTATTCGAAGTCGAAACTTTATACCTACGCGATACAAGCTTTGACAGTCGTAATCAAATATAACGCCGTTTTTCTGCTCATGCAACTTTTCTTGTAGAAACAATTCAGCTTGCTTAACCCTCCGTGTTTTTACAATGGCTGGAATGTGTATATTCTGGATTTTAATGTATATACCAATCTGTACTTGTAATAAAGTTTGAATAAAAACATTTACATTTGGGTGAGTATTGTAGAAGGCATTAGAAAAATGAGCATGAAACGATTGGCATGGATTGGTTGTCAAGCCTAAATGGCTTGAATTGGAAGTTCATAAAGATGGAGGAAGCCACTTTGCATCTGAGTGAAACTGTTTATAAATAGAAACCAATCCTAGTGGCTGGAGTTTTCTGTACAAACTCTTGAGCTAAGTGAAAACGACGCCCAAATATAGTGTTCAAAATCTAAAATTATTCTACACGGACTTAAAGTGAAATTATATAATTCCGATGACTTTTTTAAATCTTCAAACATTTTGATATATGTTTGGGTATGTTTGTTAGGAAGGAGTGATATGTAATGACCATTGCGTAAGCAGCGAATGGTAAACAAGTTGAAACAAGAATTTAGGGGCATATTGAAATGTGCCGTCCATGTAATAAGTGTCGGCTTCTGACAAGCATTTTAAGTTGGAAACACAACCAAATATAATTATGTGATTTTCGGTATCGTCCAAAAGAAAACATTTTTCTCGGTCAATTTTGGTTTCATCGTATTCAAGACTTCGTGGACTTCATGGCTGTTTCGTGGATTGGTCGGCATGATGCTCAGACGACTTCAGTTTATGTTGTGTCTTATTAAATCGATGTCCTTGGTGGTGAATGTCCTCTTGTATGTACAGTGAGCGATTTCTGAATTGATTATTTTCGCTGGTCTTTTGCACAAATCGTCCGCAGCCTTTCTTTTGCAAGAATTGCATGATTGTGATTTAACTCGTGCCAAAGTAGGATGTCATCGCCGCCTTTAAACAAAACAAAAAATTTATTAATTAATTAAAAAAAAGAAAAAGTAACTTTATGTCACACGTGCAGGGTGATCCTATGCAAACAGATTTGACTTGCATGTAACGGTCTGGCGAGAAATTTCGAAAAACTAAAATACAGGGCTAGGTATCGGAATTTAGAAAATTGACTGACATTTTATGTTGGTTACTGCAACTGTTTACAAAATTTTAATATTTCGATTTGTACCTTTACGAACTATTTACTTTACTTCTGCACTTCGTTGATATTAGAAAAAATAATGCTATCACACGAAGTAAAAATGAAAAACCACGCCCATAAGAAAAAATGTTAACATCAATAAAATAAAAACGAAGGAGTCTGTGCCCCAGAAGGCTATTTTTAACCTAAAATGGAGAGCAAAGAAAAACATTTAGTGGCAATTTTCTAAAATTCGGTTTCTTAGTTTTTAACACAAAACAATAACTAATAGAAGCGAATCCCCCATGCTAAACGTTGGTAACACGCCACCATTTTTTCACAAAGCTGCATCCTGGTGACGAAGTGGCAAATTACACAATGAGCGGTAGATTTAAACGGCGCGAGCGGGAAATTTAAATGGCGAGTATAGGCAACCCTTCAATCTCATTAATTTAAAAAATATTTTGTGAATAAAATTTGATTTAAAAAATAATTCATAAACTTTAATTGCTAATGCTGAATTAGGCATTAGCAATTAAAATTTACCAATTATTTCTTATATACAATTACAGGCGTACAACTTTTAATGTAAATAAGACAATTATTTAAGGACAGCACTAGTAAAAAAAACTTTATTAATGTAGTAAATACATTCAGCAGAAATAATATACAGTACAATAAATATTAAATTCTAGAACAAAAAATAAATGCTTATAAAACAACATCGAATTAAATAAAATATATGTATTATTTATAAACATAAAGAATAAATAACAACCTAATTTGCAGCCATTTTCTTCCGATGTTCTTGGGTAATGGAGGTATTCGGCTTATGCGTCTCCTTGACAAATTTGAAGATGTGGGCATTTGCAGGGCAGTTTCTCCAAAACCTATTGATGATTTGTAGAACTGCTTGAAGTTATTCTCCAAACTAGGTTCAAAATCGGTAACAGAAAGAAATGCATATAAATAATCCTGAATAATTTTGATAAATAATCTAACGTTGATTATTACACACGACTGTGACATGACTGATATCATCTTCAAAATATAAACGCGGGCAACACACTTACATATAATTTTGCCCGTGCCAAGAGTCATCGTGCTGATTGCCCTAAGAAAACTGCCCTCGCAACAGTTTTCATTGCAACCAGCACTCAACCTTTGGCGTGTGTGTATCTCGCCCTTGTTATATTATTAATAAAAATTATTACTGTTGCTTATTTCATTATTTTATATTGCTTATTGCATTATTTTATAAAGGAAACAAATTAGATGATCATAGCATGAACATAAAACTGTATTAGCTTCTACCACATTTGCAGGAATACCTAACGATTACTTCTAATGCTGAACGCGGTACAAAAATTTATGAAAATGCTTACACTGACCTGTAGTACCAATTTCTTGTAGCCAGGAATGCAGGTAGACTTCTTTTTTGTGCTGACCATTAGCACCGTGCAAAGGACATTTATAACTGAAAAAATTTAACTATTTTAGTTAATAATAAAGTTGTGGGAGATAGATAGCCAAAAAGTTTATTGTAGTATAAAAATATGATTGTTCCTTAAGGTCCAAACGTCATACATGTAAAAGTTGATAATATATATTTATGCGGCTAGTGAATAAAGTTCAATTTTATCCATAAGGGGAAAAGTTAGCTCACGAGGCGATAGCCGAGTGAGATAATTTCCCCGAATGGATAAAAAGACTTTATTCACGTGTCGCATACAATATTTTATCCAACACCTCGTTATAAAACATTTTCACAAGTATTAGGTTATTTAAAGTTAGGTAAGTGAATTTTTATAGTAGGCAGTCGTGAAGTTTATGGTTGCTAGGCTAGGTATGGTTAGATCACGGCCTTCTCGATTAGCGTGCCTGCCGGCTCTCCGCGGCCTGTTCATTTGCGACAAATAGTATTACAAAGTTGTGACTCGGCATATCCGGGGATTGAAGTTCAGAACCAAGCCAGCCGGTTTGAAACTTAGCTTTAATCTGTCAGATTATTGTTCTGTGACTGAAACGTTAAATTAGGTTAGTTTTACGACATCTTTGTACGAAAAAGATACAAAATGGATTTTCACAGAAGCAACAAACTAAATTTGCAATGAACGAAAATGCGTACGTGTAGCTCAAGAAATTTAAAAATGTTAAAATTTCACTATTGTTACAATAGGGTTTCATACATATAAATTGTTCTTTGGCCTTTTTTCCACTAGTGGAAAAAAATGTTTTTATTCTACTGGTTTCCATTAGTAACAATAAGAGTAGATAAACAATAACTTTTGACGTTTCTAATTGACGTAAAAAAGTCATGTTTATTAGAAGGTGTTGGATAAAATATTTAACGTTTCGCCACTTTAGATGACTTCATCAGAAATTATTGACATGTGATATAACTAAAATACAAGGGTTATAAATTAGATTAAGTGAACACAGAAAAATTTGTCAAGGCTTACCAAAATGGCTTCCATGAAAGTTTATAATAATTGATAAAAAAAATTTGCAATTGACTAATTAAAGCCACATTGCAAGTAAACGGCGTCAAAATGGATAAAAGTGAAGTATTAAACAATCATTATTGATTGAGGTTAAACATTAACTAAACAGTAGTTAATGTAATTAAACAAATAAACTATTAATTAAAAGTGAAAGGCATCTTGTTTTGAAGAAACATATTTTAGTTAATGGGTACATGACGCAATAGGTATTACAAAATTAACTATGGATGTTTATTTCGCTATGTCGCTGTAAACAAACTAAAAATATGAATACAGGAGCTGAATCAACGTAACAGACATTAGAATTAACAAGTATTTAAACAAAATATAGGCAATACTTACTGTTAATTAGCAAAACGATGCACTTAACCTCAACAAGCAAACAAATACGGCGTTGGGAAACGCAAGGTTATGTGACGTCAAAATCGATGTTCATGTCTGCGACTGCGTATTACGGGTTGTAAATTTCCTCACCCCCGAGCCGCTCCGGTGCCCAAGGAACTTTTCTTGTTGCGATTTCTTAGGTCTCAGTTTTACCCCCATGGTTTTTAAAGATTTCTTGTGAGAAAAAGTACATGTACTTACATGTAATCTGTTTGCTAATAATTGAAGAGGTCGCCGGCTGAAGTACACAATATTTAGCAGCTTTGCCAAATTTAAACTCTATTCCTCGAGTTTCAATCACCCTGTATATTTATGTAGTTTTATTCACGGATTTGCTTGTGTAGCGTTTATCTGCGCGTAAAACTGTATGTATGTGTGATGGTAAGTTAAAACCCCTTTTACTAACGTATCCTGTAAATAATAATTTCCCCTTGAAGGCATACAGATACTTTGATTGTTACATACAGGTCTTAGAAATTACTAGATTCTAATATTAGGTCTGTCTTTTGCCGCCCACATAGTTACAATGGTTCTGCTGTAAATCGAAAATTATGCAAAATACCATACATGGTATTTTTTTCTCTTATTTACACTTTTGCTCTAAAATAATTAGGGTAACAAATATTTAAAAAATGTACCATTGTAACCTCTATGGTGCGTGAAGCAATTAACCACCCTGTGTATAGTGCAGTGTATATGTATTCAACGAAACTTACCTCCTGTATGGCATTTTGCTGGACAGCCTTTCACAGTGCAACACCACAATACTTTTCACCTTTCAACACTTTACGTTTTTGAAACTTGTAATCATTTATAATCAGCATTTTGTGGCCATGCTGT
This sequence comes from Agriotes lineatus, assembly GCA_940337035.1. Lineage (NCBI taxonomy): Eukaryota > Metazoa > Arthropoda > Insecta > Coleoptera > Elateridae > Agriotes > Agriotes lineatus. Next base: position 96,166,561 of record OW679199.1, read on the forward strand.
TATTAAAGTGTCCATCTCGACATCCGTAAATAAAATGACAGACATTTTAGTTAATTGCATATTACGCGCGTTTATATAGGTGAAATTTCGTTAATATAAGGGTAAAAAGAAACCACCCTCTAAACTTTTTCTGCAACAAACTACCAATCATGTTGGGAAAAACTCCAGGGTTTAATTGCTGTAGCTACTTAATAGGCCCATTAGACGAGGGATTATATTTAAGCGGATGGTTGGTGATGAATTCACCTATCTCCAAAAGATGGTTTTTAAATGACCTGCAATTAGCGGTGATGAGCTGGCCTGTTTATTTTATTGCAGATTAGGATTAGTGATGAGTTCACCTGTACCCGAATAAACTTAGGAGGAGGTTTGGAAGTATTTTCACTTATAATACCATGAGTAGTCAAAGTTATGTCGACTATTTTTGCGGTGGTGTCACGATTAGGACGAATGCTCTAGCACGAGTCCTAATTCCAAGCGCAATGGACATGAGTAGTGATACCACCGCAAAAATAATCTACTTAACTTTGACTAAGAATGGTATTCGAGGGACTCTTTAATGAACCAAACTACCTTTTCAAATTAGTTTTCAGTAAAAATCTAGCAACAAACTACGCAATTTCTATAGTAACAGAACACTAATATTGACTTTTTCTAATAAAAATCGCATTTGTTTAAAATAGTCACTTGAATACCTTCTAGGAAGATATATCCACTGTTATTTTTTTGATTGGTCAAGAAACGCCAGAATTCTGGATTTTCATTGGTCACTTTTTGACAAATGACAGGTGAATTGAATAGTCTGTTTTATTTTTATTTGCTTTAGATTCATTTGTTGTCTTTTCCATTTACTCTTCTGCAGCTAGTGGTGTAAATTCGTTTGACTAATGATTATTTTTAGATTTATTTTGAGATAACTTTCTTTTCTTATTTTTTCTCACTTGTTACCAAGAAATTTCATTTGTACTTGAATCTACATCTGTGTCTGTCTCTACTTCTGTAGCTGTTGAAGGGATATAGTTCTGCGTTATCGGATGAAGCGGTTGCAAAGATTGAGGACTGGTGTTGTGCACGTACATAAGGTGATTAGGCAATATGAGGCAATTTCTTAGATCATATTTTCGCTGTATTTGACTACCGACTACTTGGATTATGTACTGCTGCTGCTGGTAATAATCCCCATATTGGGGGAAAAGTCTTTAATACTTTTTTATAGTAAATTTTCTCCTCTACATATTTTCTAGCAGCGATTTTAACCATTAGATTTATGGTAAGTGAGCTATAACGGCAACGTCTACTACAGCCGCCATTTTGGAAAAATGCCGAGCCATTTTTGTCAGAAAAATATGTGATGGTGATTTTAGGACCTCCAAATATACGTGTGTCCAAAAATTTTACTTATTAACAGCTAATGTAAGCAAAAAATCCCTAACGACTGGTCTATTAATCGGAACTCCCTTCGCATGTAGATTTATGACACTAAACAATTTCAAAAATCAAAGGAACTAGTGGTAAAAGTATCATTTCTTAACGTTTCTGATAATACTAAAGCAATAAAAAGAAACACTTGGTAATGCGAATTACAGTTGAACTTCCATGTAGTGACTTTCAAAAGTCCCCACAAAAACATCACTATATATAATTTATATTTCAAAAATAAAACACAAATTTAAATGTAGCAATAAAATTTTTTTAATGTAAAATATGAAAGAAACTTATTAATTGACAATATATTATGCTTCAACGTATAAATAATATGTTGGCGACACTGTACGTCAATGTCAAATTCGAAGTTATCAGGTTAGGTTTTCCGTCAGTTATGACATAGAATGACGCAAAACCTAACCTGCTAACCTCGAATTTGACATAGACTTACAGTGCCACCAACATATTAGTCATAAGTTGAATTTCCACATCCCGCTGAGGAACAGTTTTTTTTGGATCTCTCGATATTAGGCATTAAAATATGTAGCTATCAAGTGTTTGTTGCACGGTACATTTATAAACTAATTTGTGTTTGTAATATGTTTCACATTTATTTAGTGCATTAAATACCCTGTTTGATTCACACAGATGCGTGCATTAAAACCTTTTTTATAATTAATCATGGAATTCAATTCATAACTGTTCTATCTCATTCAAAGGTCGTGGTAAAGCCAAATTTGCATCTTGCCGTATTTGTTTGCCTCTGTTAATGTTGGAAAGGAATTTGTAAGCTTCCCTTAATGGCTTTTAAGCGGATGGATACATTTTCTACTAGAACTTAAGCCGACTTAGCATATTTGGGAATCATGGGTTTATGGATTTCGTTCAATTGCCTCATTGAGAGAGCTTAGCATTAAGGTTTCTTAGAATAAGCATTTTTTCTAAATAACGTGCGACGCTCCGATTGGCTACGCAGGATCGCCTCAGCCAATAGTGTTTGAGCATGCCCCTCCTTGAATTGGCGAGTTCGCCTCGTTGTAAATTCAGAGTTAGTTAGATTCAGAGCCTCGAGGAAGCAAGTTCAGCTATGCTTTGTGCTAGTTTGCGTTTCGGTCGAACTCCCTGGTAAAGACGTTTCCAGGTTGTTTTGTGTTACGGTTACGCGCAATTCGCTATTTTCGCGTGGCCAATCCAAGCGTGTCACAACAGTTGAAGCTTTTTTAAAATACCATCGGTCCATCAGTGACGTTTGTAATCGTTGTTAATCAATATACTCGTGTTTGTTAAGTCTTGTTTCACTCCAACAACTAACTGAACCCAAGTTAGGGTTATTAAGTGGCAGTTCCCGGCAATCCCATTGAACCGGAATTCGCAGTGGATTAATTGGGGGCCCCATTCGTGGAAGCCTCTTATCAAGTTAATCGTACAAAAAACATTGGTCCTTCGAGCCGGATTTGGAAGAAGCTAAAAAACGCGAGTGTACAAGTTTCCAGTAGCTGGTGGATGCAATCGCTCCAACATCATTTCGTCGGAGAGCGTCAAGAAGCTTCGCCAACACCAGGAAATTCAACCATCGAGAGCTTACGCCGAGTCCAGGTCCCACGTCAAGCGGCAGCGATCGGCAGCGGGTTGGTTTTCTGTTCGTCAAGAAGTTACTACGTTCTCAAATCAAAAGTAAGTCCTTTTCCATTACACCTTCGTTTAGTGTTGTTTTTTACTTGTGTCAGTCATGGTGGAAACTCGTTCGACATCAGCGGTCATGTCGGAAACTCACGCTTTAACCACTCGTTGCAAATTCATAAAAGCCCAAGTAGATCGTTTTGAAACTCTATTTCATAGAATTTCTTCGTCCAGCCCCGTGAAGGCTCACGAGGTCGGCAACTTGTCAAAAGAGTTTAGTTGTTTCCAAAATTTGTTGGATGAGTATAAGAAGTCAATGGAGGGCCTAATGGAGGCCGACGCTGAACACTTTGACGAACTTTTCAATGAATTCGACTCTTTTATGACTCATTTTAACGAGATTAGTAGCACAGTCGAGGAATTCTTATCAAAAAAATAAGATCAGTCCGGGTATAAAACCGAATGTAGGTCAAAATTCTTTGCAAAGTGGCCCTTCAGGAGAGCTCGCTGGATTAAGATTACCACCCTTAGATTTGCCTTCCTTTTCGGGGAAATTCGAGAATTGGGTTCAATTTCATGACTCCTTTACGTCGCTTATTCATAACAACGCTAATTTGACCAACGTTCAGAAATTTTACTATTTGATTTCTTCCCTTAAGGGAGAAGCTGCTAGTTCAATCTCGTCGTTAAAAGTTACCAACGATAACTATACCATTGCTTGGGACATCCTAGTCAAGCGCTTTGAAAATAAGAAACTGATAGTAAAATCAAACATAAATGCGTTATTCAGTTTAGAGAGCGTAAAAAAGGATTCACATTCGTCTGTTCAAAGGCTGCTCGATAGTGTAGTTAGAATTTTGGAAATTTTAAAGGCGTACGGGGAACCCACAGTCGACACCATACTAATACATATCATAGTTTCGAAGCTCAGCTCAGCAATGCAGACTGACTGGGAATTATACAAACATACCGGACAATTTCCTACTTTGCGAGAGTTGTTAGATTTTTTAGAGAGCAAAAGTCACTTATTAGGTTCGCTGGAAGCTGCGAAAATAGGTTCGAGTTTGGGAAATCAGGGATCCGAGCAAAAAAGTGCACGCGCTCATGTAGCCAGAGAGCAAGGTAATCACTCTTGTGATTTTTGCAAAAATAGTAATCATTCGATTAGCGCTTGCGAATCTTTTTCAAAATTGTCGGTTAACGCTCGTATCGAAGAGGCGCGTCGTTTGAAACTATGCAACAATTGTCTCAAGCCCGGACATTTCGTGGTAAAATGCACATCGTCGAGATGTCGCGTATGCAGAAAAAAGCACCATACTTTACTGTGTTTGCGTCCAAAGCGCGACGCGCACGAAAATATTCCGTCGCCGCGTCCTGGACCGCCAGAAACCAGCAGCTACGCACGGGAGGTCGGGGCCGTCGCCCCGAGCGAGGCACCCGTCGCATCCGTTTCAGCAGCCTGTAGCCGTCCTGCAATCGCGGCGCCAGCGCAAGTTTTATTGTCCACGGTTAGCGTATGCGTAGAAGGATCCTCCGGGTCATTTTCCCGGGCAAAAGCTCTTTTGGACCCCGGATCCCAACTTAACTTAGTTAGCGCCGACTTGTGTCAAAATTTGAAAATTGAGAAACGAGGTAATATCACCTCACTGTCGGGTGTTGGTGCCAGGGCTCTGAACGCTGAATTCAGGGCAAACGTTCGAATCCGCTCCCGCAACGGGAAGTACGAGGACATTTTGAGCTGTGTTGTGTTAGACAAAATTACGGACCCTCTGCCGGCCCTTGCTTTCTCGTTGAGGGATTTGAAGATCCCACCAAACATTGTGCTAGCCGATTCAGATTGTAATACACCGGGAAAGATTGATCTTTTATTAGGCGCGAATGTCTTTTGGCAAGTGCTCTGTCAGGGACAGGTGAAATTGGGCCCAGAGAAGCCATTCTTAACAAAAACTCTTTTTGGTTGGGTTTTAGGCGGAAACATGAATGTCGAAAATCGAGCGCTCATTCGTTCAAATAGAGTTCATTTAAGTGTAACCGGCATCGAGCACGGCATTCAGAGATTTTGGGAAATCGAGGGGGCGTACGGTTCATCAGGCCGACTCTCTGCTGATGACAAATTTTGCGAAGACCATTTTCAATCGACTACGAAACGGGCGTCGTCGGAGCCGCGTAGGTTCATCGTGAGCATACCTTTCAGGAAAGATGCTCCATCGCTGGGAGACTCGCGCGGTATAGCGTTAAAGCGTTTCTATTCATTAGAAAACAAATTGTCAAAAAATCCCGAGTTGAAAACCGCGTATTCCGCATTTCTCAAAGAATACGAGTCGCTTGGTCACTTGAGCAAGGTGGACGACGAAGCGAGCCTTCCTCATCCTCGGTTTTATTTACCACATTTGCCAGTCATAAAGGAGGACAGTTCAACGACCAAACATCGCGTTGTTTTTGACGGCAGTTGTGCGTCCTCCTCCGGAGTATCGCTTAACGACCTTCAACATAAGGGCCCAGTGGTCCAGCAGTCGTTGTTTGCAATTCTTTGTCGCTTTAGGCAATTCAAGTACGTGCTGAAAGCAGATTGCGCCAAAATGTATAGGCAAATTCTCGTGGACCCCTCGCAGACGCAATACCAATTAATTTTATGGCGTGACGACAAAACCTCAGCGGTAAAATGCTTCAAATTATTAACGGTCACCTACGGTACTAAATCAGCCTCGTACCTAGCAACTAGGTGCTTGATACAAATCGCCCAGGAAATCGAAGCATCGTTTCCAGAGGCCTCATTAAGAATTAGCCGGGATTTTTATGTAGATGACCTACTGACTGGTTTTGAAAATAGGGCGGAAGCCATAAAAACGCAATTCGAAATTAGTAGCGCTTTGTCGGGGTACGGGTTTGAATTGCGAAAGTGGGCATCCAACGACAGTGAAGTAGCTAGCGCCATTGGTGTGGATCGCGGCAGCGTGGAGCCCATTTCTTTGACGGAAGACGCCACGGAGAAAACTCTCGGCATTTTTTGGGATACTCGGCGGGACGTGCTAAGTTACAGAGTGAACCCTAGCTGTTGCAAATCAGTTACCAAGCGGGCTATACTCTCAAGTATGGCTCAAGTATTCGATCCCTTGGGACTACTTGGTCCAAGCGTTCTAACTCTGAAACTTCTCGTGCAACGGCTTTGGCAGTTGAAGTTGTCATGGGACGAAACGGTGCCCATGGAGATGCTCTCCAGATACGACGAACTCCATTCTTCATTACGCTCTTTGGGCTCGTTGGCAATTCCGAGACGGGTAATTTGCGATGACATAAATTCGATAGATCTCCACGGATTTGCGGACGCGAGTTCTGTAGCCTATGGGTGCGCCGTGTATATACGTTGCGTTGACGCGCGCGGTAATGTCACCACCAATTTGCTTTGTGCTAAGTCAAGGGTCGCTCCATTAAAAACAATATCCTTGCCTCGTTTGGAGCTTTGCGCAGCCTTACTGTTGGCTCGTTTGATTAAAACTATACTCGATTCCTCCGCATTTAAATTTGACCGCGTGTACTATTGGTCGGACTCCACCATAACTCTGCACTGGATAAATAAGGATGCGAGTAATTGGAAGACGTTCGTCGCGAACCGTGTGTCCGAGATTCACGAACTAAGCAATAGGGAAGAATGGTTTCACGTGCGTACAAATTGCAACCCGTCCGATATAATTAGCAGGGGAATGTTACCCCAGGAGTTACTCAACTCACGCTTGTGGTGGCACGGGCCAGAATTTTTGTCACAGGCGGACTTAAAACCCCAGCCCGTTAAAATTGATTCGGGTGAGCTAGCAGCCCAAGAGTCGCGCCCAGTAGTGGCCACTCTTCACCATCGCGTCCCAGAATTTGAACTTTTCAGGCGCTATTCCAGTTTTACAAAATTACAGCGCGTAGTCGCGTACTGCCTGCGTCTCGCGAGAAACAGAAACACCGAAACGCGCTGGTCGGGACCTCCAGCCATTGACGAATTGGAGGACGCGACTCGCCGCCTGATCAAAATTGCCCAGGCGGAAGTCTTTTCCGGAGAAATAGCAGTTTTGTCTAAAAAAGCGCCATTGCCGAAAAATAGTGCGCTGCTTTCTCTAAACCCATTTCTGGACGATCAGGGCCTACTGCGCGTGGGCGGCCGTCTAGAAAACTCCAATCTAAGCTTTGATCAGAAACATCCTCTTTTGTTACCAGCTAGTCACCCTTTGTCGTTGCTAATCGCGAAGCAAGAGCATTTGCGGCTCTTGCATTGTGGACACTCGGTGTTACTGGCCTCATTGCGGGATAAGTTTTGGATCGTGAGAGCCAAAGACCTAATACGTAAAGTAATACACAATTGCGTGATATGCTTCCGGGCCAAGCCTAAGATGAATGAACACTTGATGGGATCACTACTCGAAGCTCGTGTCACACCCTCTCCCCCTTTCAGTAATTGCGGGATAGATTACGCGGGTCCCGTGTTAATAAAAAACAAATCCGGGCGAGGCGCGAAAGAAGTAAAGGCTTACGTAGCCCTATTTGTGTGTTTAGCCACGAAGGCTATTCATCTTGAACTCGTGGAAGACCTCACGACAGAGGCTTTCATCGCATCATTGAGGAGATTCATCTCCAGACGCGGTTTACCCTCCAACATATTTTCTGACAATGCTACCTGTTTCACCGGTGCCAGAAATCAGCTATCGGAATTAAAAAATATCCTGTCAGGCTCTAGTGAGCAATGCATAAGGGAAGAATTGTCGAAACATAACATTAAGTGGAATTTTATTCCGGCACGCTCTCCGCACTTTGGCGGCATTTGGGAAGCGGGGGTAAAGTCATTGAAATATTATTTAAGACGAATATCTTGCAATGCAAAGTTAACTTTCGTTGAGTATTACACCATGCTGACTCAAGTGGAGGCGATACTAAATTCCCGCCCACTCTGTGTTCTCCCTACCGACGCCGCATTCCCCGAAGTCCTTACTCCTGCCCACTTCTTGATCGGTCGGAAGCTGACTTCGTTTCCGGAAGCCCAACTCCAGGACATACCGGAAAATCGTCTCAGCCGCTATGGGCTGGTCCAGCGGCTGTCCCAGCAGTTTTGGGATCGCTGGTCCCGGGACTACCTCCACCTCCTGCAGCGCCTGCCTAAGTGGAAGTCCTCCAGCACGTCTCTAGCCCCCCAGGTGGGCGACGTGGTACTCGTCCACGACGAGGCATCTCCACGCTACCGTTGGCCACTGGCAATCATTTCGGCCACATATCCAGGAGCGGATGGTGTTGTGCGTGTGGTGCAAGTGCGCGATTCCCGAGGGAATCTCCTGAAACGCTCGGTGCGTAAAGTGTACATCCTACCCAAAGACGATCATTGCGATCAAGGGCAATAAACATTGACTTTGCTCTTAGTTGGTAGTTTTCGCTAATTGAACATTTTGCTAGGTTTAGTTGTTTCTTTGCTTGTATTCATGCTAGTTGTAAGTTATCTGTAAGGCTCTTGGATTATCATCTGTCCTTAGTTCTTGTTATGCATTTAATTATTTGGTAGTGTTAGATTTCAGTTTAATTTTGGGATTTAATCACGTCGTGCCATATTCGGCACTTCGGGGGCGGCATGTTTGATTCACACAGATGCGTGCATTAAAACCTTTTTTATAATTAATCATGGAATTCAATTCATAACTGTTCTATCTCATTCAAAGGTCGTGGTAAAGCCAAATTTGCATCTTGCCGTATTTGTTTGCCTCTGTTAATGTTGGAAAGGAATTTGTAAGCTTCCCTTAATGGCTTTTAAGCGGATGGATACATTTTCTACTAGAACTTAAGCCGACTTAGCATATTTGGGAATCATGGGTTTATGGATTTCGTTCAATTGCCTCATTGAGAGAGCTTAGCATTAAGGTTTCTTAGAATAAGCATTTTTCCTAAATAACGTGCGACGCTCCGATTGGCTACGCAGGATCGCCTCAGCCAATAGTGTTTGAGCTTGCCCCTCCTTGAATTGGCGAGTTCGCCTCGTTGTAAATTCAGAGTTAGTTAGATTCAGAGCCTCGAGGAAGCAAGTTCAGCTATGCTTTGTGCTAGTTTGCGTTTCGGTCTAACTCCCTGGTAAAGACGTTTCCAGGTTGTTTTGTGTTACGGTTACGCGCAATTCGCTATTTTCGCGTGGCCAATCCAAGCGTGTCACAACAGTTGAAGCTTTTGTAAAATACCATCGGTCCATCAGTGACGTTTGTAATCGTTGTTAATCAATATACTCGTGTTTGTTAAGTCTTGTTTCACTCCAACAACTAACTGAACCCAAGTTAGGGTTATTAAGTGGCAGTTCCCGGCAATCCCATTGAACCGGAATTCGCAGTGGATTAATTGGGGGCCCCATTCGTGGAAGCCTCTTATCAAGTTAATCGTACAAAAAACATACCCCTTAGGAAACATTTTCTTGTCAGTGAAGCCCCGTCGAATTGTTTCAAATGCCTTGATCATCTCGGTTTCGGTAGAATTATTAATTAGTAATTACTATATCATCCACTTCACCCTTTTCTTTATGGTCACTGAAATTTTGTTCATTTTCTTTACCAACGCTATTTAAAATTTCATTGTCGTCCGGGTATTTGGTAATTAATACACAATTAATACACCTTCATCAGAAAGTCATCAAGCTCGACTTGATCACAAACGTTGTCTAAAAGTTTAGGGCGCTCCCACGTCTTCTTTAATTCGGACAATTGCATGTCTTCTTCCTCATCTCAGTTTGACAACCTTGGTGTAAAACCAGCTTTGCCAAAACAGTTTTTGATTGTCTCTTGAGTCACTTCAAATCCTCATACTTTCGATAATTCTGAAATGCTCTCACGAACATTAATGATTTTGTATGTGGTTTTATTTTCTACTTTACGGCTAAAATAATTTTTTTCAAAAATTCTTTTACGGTAATGAAATTTTAAATTTTCTATAATACCTTGGTACATCGGCTGCAATTTTGACGTCATGTTTCGCGGAAAGATCAACTCCACGGTTTTGAATTTTGACTTTATAGAAGCAGGGTGGGCTGGGCAGTTATTTACAATTAATGCTACTTTATGTTTTCCCTGCCCATTTGTTTTTCAAATGTTAGTAACTACTATGCAAAAATCTTCCTGGTCATCCATGCCTTTTTATTAAAATCGTAATCAACTTCCAAAGATTTTACTCCTTTAAAACATCAAGGATTTTTACTTTTGCCTATTACAAGAAGCTTTGTTTTTCAGTGCCCGTCATATTGGCCCCAATCATGACTGTAATTCATCCTTTACTGTTTTTATCTCCACAACACTTATCGTTTTTAAAAGCCACGTTCTGTTCGGTATACACTTACAGAAAATAAACAAGTTTCATCGGTATTAAAAATGTCTTTGGGATCATATCTATCCCAAAACTTTTTTAACGCCTATTGCAACCATTTTGTGCATTTTTATCAGTTACAGTAGCACTTTCGCATCTAATAATTGTTTCGCTAATTTTATGCCGTTTTTTAAATTTGTCTAACCATCCATTAATCGCTTGAAAAGCTGCGTGACCCAGAGCTTGTGCGCAAAACAATGCTTTTTTTATTAAAGGGCCAGAAACTGGAACATTTTTATCGCAAACCACGTGTATCCACTTTAAAATTGCTTCATCCACGTCTTCGTATGTGCACAACTTAATCTCTTCCTTCCAGAATCAATTTCCTGGCCCTGCTTCGGAACTTTTTCACGGTTTTTTTGGCAGCAATTCCAAATTTTACAGCACCGTCTTTCTGTTTAACACCATTTTGTACATCTTCCATTTTTAAACAACTGGTTACTTGAACGCCACGATTTCAATTGAAAAATGTAAATTTAGAATGCATTTAGAAACCCCTAAGGAATCCTATAATTTGCTTAACAATTTATGCATTTAAGTGGAGGGAATTCTTAGTAACATTAGTGAAAGCCTGTACTGTAGAAACTTCTAAGAAATCCTATAATCCGCTTAACAATTTAGTAGTGGTAAAGATAAAGACAGTTAAATAATTCTAAAAAAACTCCAATTTTAAAGTACATATTTTATAATCTGCTCAAAACGACAGTCTATATGAACATATATTGTATACAGGGTGTTAATTAAGTACGTAGAAAAAATTTAAGGGATGACTTCTTGATCAATTCTGAGATAAAAAGTTCATACAAACATGGGACCTAAACAACTTGGTTTTCAAGGTACAGTATGTTGAAGTTTAAACAAAAACCTTTTTTTATCAAAAATCTGGAAAACGCCTAGAGGTATTCTAATGAAACTTGGTGTAGGTTAGTATTTCATAAAGTAGTATTGTTTGGTCAAAATAAATTTAATTTATTCTCACCAGTGGCCACCTCAGTTACCTTATTTTAGAAAAATGTGGTACGTTACTGTTTTTTAGCCAATAAGTTTTTTAGCTTCATCCATTGAAACTATGCAAAATATGTATTTTTAATTTTTTTGATAGAATAAACCTTTTTCGAGAAAAACGGAAAAACCTGTAACATCAATTTCGTTCATTGGACGTTAATCGGACCTAAACGGCTTCTGTGTTTAAAGAAGTTTTAAAAAATATTATTTAATAAAAAAAATCTTACAATAGCTACAAAACTTCTGGCTAAAAAACAGTGGCATACCAGCTTTTTTTCTAAAATACGGGAACTGAGGTCGCCCCGATGCACGCTACTGGTGAAAATAAATTAAATTTATTTTGACTAAACAATGCCACTTTATGAAATACCAACCTACACCATGTTTCATTAGAATACCTTTAGCCGTTTTCCAAATTTTTGAAATAACAAACTTTTGTTTAAAGTTTAACACTCTGTATTTTGAAAACGAAGCCGTTTAGATCCCATGTTTGCATAAACTTTTTATCTTAGAATTAATTAAGGAATCGCCCCTTAAAGTTTGTCTACGTACTTAATTAACACCTTGTATAGACTGTGTCAAAACCTTCTCTGTATTCCTAAGTATTTGGCTAAAATTTTGTTAGAAAAACATCATTATATAGAACTTGAACATCATAATTTAGAGGTGTTTTTACGCGCATTTTAGCCCGAAGATCAAAATCCTAATGATATCATAGCTAAATAGAAAACATCATTAAATAGGGGTTCACTGAATATGGGTTCGACTGTATTTCAATTTTTAAATAAAGAACATTACCAGATTACCAGCGATGGGGTTTAAACTTCAGCGCCTGCGAATCCGAACTCAACGCTCGACCCACGTTTCCACACGGGACCGTTCGGGTCTCTGCGATGCAGCTCCATTAAACGCAACGTACTTTTATGCGCTGCCCCTTTTTTACTCTTTTTACATTTACCTGTATCTGTTGGGACACATTTTCGTCAGACGTAAAGCCTAAGCTATATACAAATTATTACGTTTATCTATTTCTCAGTTAAGTGAAAAGTAAACAAAATTTCATTTTTAAGGTGCTCACTTTGTATATGTTGGGTCCAAAATATGTCCTTTTCCGTCAAGGGTAAAAACTCGAGGTATGTGCGTACCATTACTTTCATTTAAGCAACAGTTCTTGGTTAAAACAATAATAGACAGATTAATTTTAGTTTCTTATGGTGCTCACTTTGTATATATTTTACCGTATTTTTTCGACTTCATGCCTGATGGAAGCCATATAATCCGTATGTAAAATATAATTTTCCTTCAACAAACAGTTTTTGAGTTATACCGGCAACATGCACACAGACAAACATGCAGACGAAATTGAGAAAACCTGTTGTTCGCCGTCTAGACACCCTGAAACGCTAATATCTTTTTTGGACGCGCCGCAGTTTATGGCCAAGCAAGCGCAGCGAGCGAGGCTCCTAAATAAACCGAGTTTAGAAGTCCGCCTTCGTAGGAGTTACATACATAATTTTTTGTTCTACTGATTCTACTTAAATGGCAATGTGATTTTAATTTGACAAATGGAAACACAGCGTTAATTTTTATTGCTATGGTTATTGCAGTTGAAAAGTAAAAGGCACTAGTACGAAAAACGTTACCGAAATAAAAGTGACAACTTGTGTGACTTGACAGACAAGGTAAATGCATTACTTCGATCCCTAGGCATAAAAGAATTACTTTTATGCCGGCAGAGTAGAAGTACTTCAAAACTTGATTAGCTTTCGAATATTTTTGATATTGGCCTTCTTAGCTGTCGGAAACTGATGTATTTTTGAAATATGTATTTATTTATCGGGTGTTTAAAAATAAAGACTCATCACACAAACTATTACTTTTACTCCTAATAACATTGGCATAATTATATTAGCAATTTTAATTTGAATGCTATAATTGCCATTTAAATTTGAAATTTTCCTATGTGTTTGAATAATGATTTTACAATTGCTTGAGCTGTACACCATTTGGAATTCATGTCAATATAATCAGGTCATTATTCATCTAATTTCGACCGATGATTTTCGCAAGAACAAAAAAGAGTGCACATGAGTCCAGTTTTTACACAGCGGCTGTAGTGTGACTAGCATAGATATATTATTATTAACCACACTGTATATAAAATATAAATTTTATAATTGCTTAGTAATAGGTTGCGTAATGAGCTGTTTGAAAGGCTGTGTTTCCGCGAAATGTGAGGTATGTGATGACTGGTAATGATTGTGAAATGTATGTCAATTATGTGAATGCAAGTTTTATTAAAAGGCCGCCGAAACGACGTTTTAAAAAACGTTTATTTTTATTTTACAATGAAATATAACATTGGAAGCACACAGCTTAGCTGCTAGACAATATCTTACATCTAGCTATGAACTAACTGGAACTTATCTTAAAGGTGCAGGCTACTTGTATATATACTATGTCTAATCAGCTAAGATAAGCGTTTTCTCTAAAAGGGAGCGTGAGACAGGAAGCCACGTGCGTTCAAGGTTGCAGACTTGCAGTTCACACAAAGAAGCTATTATTGTTCAAGGTTGCAAGCTTGCAGTTTTACACAGGGGGCCATTGTCTAGTCATAATATAACTCGCCCGCCGATAAAATGTTCAATAGCAGGATTCAAATATGCCTCTATTGAACTTACAAAAAAAGAAAAGAAAATTAAACTTACGCATTTACGTTAACTGGTTCAAAATCTTTATTTAGAAATCTAATAAGTTTAATCTTCATTGTGTTTCTATTATAATATAAATACAATACAAAAATAATTAATATAAGAATAGTAGATAGCGTAAATATAATCGCAGACACACTTAAGTTATCGGATTTAGTATAATTAACAGGTTTTAACAAATTTTCATATTTATTAAGCTTAATTCTGTCCTCAACCAATTTCTGGGTGTCAACAGGTATCAAGTCAATCTTTGAAACATTTATGTGATTCGATTCAGGAATTATTAAGCGGTCAATGTTTGAAATTTTTAAATTAACAATTTCATTTGAGGTTCTTTTTGCGGTGAACAACATGTGTTTTTGATTTATTGAAACAAGACAGTCTGAACTGAGGTGTAAGAGGTTGGTGCCAGATATTCCTTTTCTAAAATTCTGATTTTTACATTTGACATCCAATATTGCTTCAGATGGGGAAGATATTAACCATGTCGCAGGATTTATTTGTGATATTTTGATCTCTGTTAAATTAAATAAATAAGGGATACATGTCTTATTTTTATTAAATGACAGAAGTTGTGTTTCGCACAATTTGTCGTTGGGGATTTCAAAGTAACGGGTGTTCATAAACAGTTGTCATCCCAGTAGGTTTTGACTTCAAAAACGTATGTCTATTATAATTGAGAAAAACTGAGCTATGACAGTACTCAATGATGTTTCATTGTGTTGCACGAATTAATCAAAGATATAACATTTTGTTTTTCAAAGCAACTGGGATGACTACTGTTTATGAACACCCGTTAGTTATTTTGATTACAAAAGTAGGTGTCTAAAGTTATAAGTTTAGAATGACTTATTTCAACGGGAATGCTGTTTTTAACGTTGAATAATAATAGTACATTATGAAATTAGTTTATAATTCAGAGGATTATGGTATGAGTGAATTTTAGCGCATGAGCGAAGCGAATGCGCTAATTTCACGAATACCATAATCCTCTATTATAAACGAGTTTCATATACTATTTTGTCGTCGACTAACATAATAATTTCGAAGGAAATTAATTTCTGCTATTTTTTAAAAGCAGTTCATGTATACAAAACTATGACGTAGTTGTTGCTATGATAATGTGGTTGCTAAGCTATTGTTTATGCTTATGGTAACAATTTTTGTTTCGCAAACACATTTTCGGCCAAAATGAATGATTGTCACGAGCCTTTATTAATAAGTGATGAAATTCTTAAAAAAGCTGCAGAAGCTGAGCTGAGTTTGATTCCTAAGAAGTCGGAAGAGATTTATAAGAAAGAGTATGACAAGTTTTGGCAATGGCTAAGAGCCAAAAATACGGAGATAGTTACAGAAAAGGTTGTGCTTGCGTATTTTTTAGATCAGGTAAATTATTTGCATTTTGAGTTAGATATATTAGCTACCAATTCATCGTACCTTATTTTTAGTCAAAGATTTACAAGTCTTCATCGTTATGGTGTCTGTTCTCGAAGTTGAAATGCATGTTACGAATAAAGGACAATATTGACATTAGTAATTTTCCTAAGCTTACTGCCTTCCTGAAGAACTACTCGGTTGGTTATGCACCAGAGAAGTCTGCAGTGTTTTCAAAGGAACAATTAATACATTTTTTTGTAAATGCGCCAAATGACAAGTACTTGCTTATGAAGGTACGATTTATTTTTTTAAATGTCAAAGTTTATTATAGTTTCTGTCATACTAATGTTATTTATAGGTGGTTGCAATTTTTGGTTTGTTTGGGGCTTGTCGACGTGCAGAGTTTCATAATTTATGCGTTGGTGATGTCAAGGAGGAAGGCTCTGTGCTGGTTGTTTATATCAGGGACACAAAAACTCACAGGACTAGGATATTTACAATTTTGAATGATGATGGCGCAGTGAATTATACTGATCTTATTAAAAAGTACATTAGTTTAAGACCAAAACATGTGAAAATTGAGAAGTTCTTTTTATTCTATAATTGCGGAAGATGTACATGCAATCCGGTTGGCATTAACACATTTGGCCAGATTCCTCGAAAGATCGCCACGTATCTGAAAATTTCGAATGCTACTGAGTATACGGGTCACTCCTTTCGGAGAACATCCGCTACGATTTTAGCAGATAGCGGTGCTGATATTAGAACCCTCAAAAGACATGGAGATTGGAAGAGTGATGCAGTTGCTGAGGGATATATTGCAGATTCGCGAGAAAATAAAAACAAGATTGCGCGAACCCTTGGAGCTGCTAGTGGACAGGTTAGCAATGTTTCTTCAACGAGTAATGATGTTCTTTCTACCGCTAATACATCTATGTCGGGTATCACAATATCAGGAAATTTCAATTGTAGTATTCATATTAATATAAATAAATCTGATTGATCTTTGTGTTTATTTTGTTGTTATGACAACTTTATGGCATTCGTGCCATAAAGTAGGTGTTTATGCATGATTTTCCCTACATTAAAGATGGCATTGTGACGCTAGTCGACAACAAAGTACTATATGTAGGTATAATCATACGAAATTGATAATTTTGGATAAAAATCGGAAATGGTATTAGTTGTATCATTTGATAATCGTTAGTTTTGGAAGTAAGGGGTATTTCGAATATAAATGTAATTCTGTTTTTAACTTGGTAAACTTTTGTAATGATAATTGACTCGTATAAATGTAAATACTGTAACTCTGCAGGATATGGAATAGTTAAAGCTTTTTCTGATATGCTATTGAGATACGTCGAAATTTCATTTAGATTTTCAATTAAATCGTCATTATCAATTAATGACATATGCATCTGCTGATTTTGGGCAAAAGTTAATGCATTTTCTAGTTCCAAACAAGTGTTAATAAGTAGTTGTAGAAATTGAATTGCTTCTAGCAAGACTGTTTTTAAGGAGTATGTAGCGAGATTTTTGCCTAATTCCTCATTTTGTAAAATTATTTTATTTATATTTCTGTCTAATAATTCCTGGCTCTTTGCTATAACATTGATTACTGAAATGGTATCATTTAAAATTTTAGTTTGCTCGAATATAATGTCATTTTGAATTTTATTGCTTTCTTGTAATTTAGTAATCATAGATTCGTATCTGACTCCATCGTTGGCGTCGAGGTTTCCAGTTAAAAATTTGAAAGCGGATCCTAGTCCATCGAAAAGTCCTCTCTTATTAATTTTGTGTTTGACATCAGGGAATAATTGATTTAGGAGTTTATCTGCTTTTTCAATATATTTTTTTAATATTATGAGTAAATTGTTATGATTAATGGTAACATCATCAATCCTTTTAAATTTTGTATATTCAGTAACATAACTTTTACTTTCGAGTAAGGGTATTACTTTCATTAAATTAGTTCTAAGTGTGTCATAACTAACAAATATAGGAGTATAGTCTACATTTCCAATAAGCGTCCATTCGCTTTGTTTAAGCACTACGTTTCCTAAGTTTAAGGGATATAATCCGGGATTATCTTTTAAATTCTTAATAATAATATCGCTCTGTATAACTGGTGATTGAGTCAGCAGGGTACAGGCGATGAAGAGGGTAGTAATCCTGAAAAAAGGGGAACACAATAATTCCTTTTAGTCAGGGTGTTTTATATTTCCATTTTTTTTAAATTAGATTTAATTTTGAATTTCAACTTTACTTCTGAAATTTGTTTTAACAAATATTTTTTCATTTAATTGGAATGTTTGATTTTTCCGAATTGGTTTTAATTTTAAATTTCATCTTTACTTCTGAAATTTGTTTTAACAAATACTTTTATTTGTTCCTCACTTGTAAACATCAATTTATCAAGTCACTGTATTCACCTTGAAAATGTTTCATAACTGGCTAGCCAGTAAATTTTTTACTGGCTAGCCAGTTATATTTTACAAGCGTGCAAAGCCAGAGTTGTCTTCCTTAGTATGTGTCACATTGATGAATGTAGCTGCTTGTCAGTTTGACATTTTGAATAAACGGTAAATTTCTAGTTATTTACAAGTGAGGAACAAATAAAATATTCAACAATACACGCCAGGTAACCATTTTTACTGGCTCAAGGATATGACAGGCTCGCCTAACGGCTCGCTAGTCATCCCAATCCTATCGCCAGTAAAACTGTTTTACCTGGCTTGTAATGTAAAATACTATTTCATTTAATTGGAATGTTTGATTTTTACGAATTGGTTTTAATTTTAAATTTCATCTTTACTTCTGAGATTTGTTTTAACAAATACTTTTTCATTTAATTGAAATGTTTGATTTTTCTGAATTTGAATTTAATTTTAAATTGTTGTAAAGCTTTTTCCTTGTTTTCCTTTAGCAATATCAATTATAAAGGTATGTTGCTGTGAACATTTAGTTTTAACGCGAGAAATATTGTGATTATTAAAATTGTAAATACCAGCATAATACGAGCTTAGGTTTTGTTTGTTTGTTAAGTATAATTTTTATTTGAGTTTTTCTGATTTAAATGATTTTAGTCTTAAGTTTTTTCTTAAGATATTATTTTTAAAAATACTTTTGATACTTGAAGTTACTGATTTATTTATTAGAATTTATTTGCAATACTTAAAGTTTTTCAAAAATTCAGGGGTGTGTACAATCTTATTTCTTTCTTTAAACACACGGTTAAAAATTTAGTTATTTTGGTAAAGTCTTTGATAAATGTTCTTTAATAGACTATTTGGTTAAAAATTATTTTATTTCGATTTTTAGGTGCTGGGAAATTTTGATTGTTGAATTTTTAGATGAATCTGATTTTATTTATTCTAAAGTAGCTATATAATCTAAATATTTTACAGATTTATGTTTAAATTATTAAATCTTATGAGTTGACTTTTATTGTCAGTTTCGTAACGGATAAAGGTATTTCGGGAGAGTAAAATACATCTCTGTATTGAAAACATAAATTAGTCAAAAGAGTTTTTTTTTTGTTTTCGTTTAAATGGTCTAGTCTTAAATTGTTTTTTAAATTGTTATTTAAATTAATTATCTAAAATACTTTTTTTGTATTCGCTCCCCAAACTGGTTACTTTGGAAACTGTCTAGGATTCTCAAAATGGCCATTTAGAGGCCTTGTACTTAAAGTCGTCATGGTAACATTTTAGCGGACTCAAACATTAGTTGCCATGACGACTTTAAGTACAAGGCCTCTAAATGGCCATTTTGAGGATCCTAGACAGTTTCCAAAGTAACCAGTTTGGGGAGCGAAAAATACATTTTCGCGCGGCCTCCTAATATAATGCCGCGTTAATGGTAATTGAAACTTCATATTATAATGTTTGGAGAGCTAATACAAAAAAACGTTGTATGCAACACGTCCTCAAATGGCTTTAGAGGACTCATCTTCATATTACGGACTCGGCTGCGCTTCGCTCCGCCTCGTCCGGAAACATTACGACTCGTCCCCTAAAGCCTTGCTTTGAGGACTAGTTACATAAAGTACTATTAATGTTTGGAGTTTTTATATTAAAGTTGTTAAGTCTGATAGACTGATTTTTGTGGAGTTCATAATTTTTATTTTTATAAGATTAAAGATTATAAATATTAATTTCTTGTATTTCATTTAAAGTATTAATTACGCTTGTTTTAAATTGATTATTGTATGATTTCAATTGCTGAAGGCATGACTAATTTTTCATTAAATTTTAATTTTGCAGTTATTTTAGTTCCATTTTTTTATGCTGGTAAATTTTACGAATAGTTCTGTACACAGGGTTAACTGTAGGTTTTGTTGAGAAAAATAAAAATTTTAATTTTTAGGTTTGGAAAAATTACATTAGTTTCACTTTTTTTTTGTTTAGTTTTTACGGGTTGTAATAAAATGGTATCGTAGCTCTTTCTGTCTGAATATGCATCCATTTATAATCTATTCGTGCGGATAATTTTGAAAATAAATCGGATCCAATAAGTCCTATATAGTCTTGGTTAAAATTATATAAATAACATGTACCTATGTGTTCCGTTTTCATAAAAAAGACTGGGGATTGGTAAGTCTGCAGTTAAGTTATGTTGAGATATTCCATGAGATGTAACTATCTCGAATTCTGTTTCATAAATATAATTTGGAAAATGTTGTACAAATTCTGGAGAAATTATCGTTTGTCAGCTACCTGTATCTATTAAAAGTTTATCGCCGGTGGCGGGAATTTTAATATAAGGAAGGTTTGATTTTGGATTTATATTAAAAGTTAAAATATTCTTTTCCGAGGCTCTTAATAAAAATTTACAGTATCGTCTGGATCTGGATATTCGAAATAATCTGGGGTGTGATCTAAGTCTTGTGAATTATCAGGGTCAGAATATTCCTGATGGTTTTCGTTAAAATTTTATGGAGTTGAAAATTCTCCATTTTCAAATAAATTCTCGGTTAAGTCTTCATATTCATCCGGAGGTTTTTCTTGATGGTAATTTAAATGATTAAAATTTCTATTAACGTTCTGAGAATTTGCTCGATATTTATTAGGGAAATTTGATTGTTGAGTAGCTGGTCTTTTTATACTGCTAAAGTCCATAGGTTCTGGTTTATTTGTTGGTGAAAAATTTGGTTTAGGTGCAAATGCATTAAAGCTTGAATTTTGAGTTATTCTAGAATTATTAGGATTGTTAAAACTTGTTGGACTTTTAAAATAGTTGGGATTTTGATTAAAATTACTTCGATTTTGTTGGAATGGTCTTTGCATAAAATTTGGGTTATTAAATTTAGGTTGATATGAATTTCTTGTTTGAATATTGGAAGTTAAATTTGATTTATTTAATTTCTGACTTTGAAAATTATTTTGATTTTGAGAATATCTGATATCGATTTCTTCTTTTACTATGCTTAAGGCTTGTTCTAGTGAAGTTGGGTTTCTACTTCTTACGAAGCTTCCTAAATTTTCATTTAGTCCACTTGTAAAAGTGCGAAGTGCTAAATCTTTGTTAGCCTTTAATTTATAAGTGATAATGTCTTTTGCTTCTCTACTCAGAGAAACTTTAGAATTATAAATAGCCAAATGGGTTCTAAATTTATTGAAAAATTCTATGGGAGAGTCTTTATTCTGTTTTAATTTAGTTAAATCAATCAAAAGATTCAATTCTGACCTTTGGTCGCCAAAATTTTCAATTAAGACATTTTTTAAGTCTTTCCAGTTATTATACTGGTAACCTGTAATTACTTCTAACGCTTGACCTTTTAATTTATTCCTTATCGAATTTAAAATTACTTGGTTGATATAATCGTTTGAATTTTCTGTGCAAAATTTAGTTGCAATGATTTCTGCGGATCTGACAAATTCCGAAAGAGTGGCTTGATTACCATTATATGTGGGAATTTCATTTAGCAAAGCTACATTAAAATGTGGGGGAAACAATGATCTACTTTGTTCAACCATATTTGGGTTACAATTATTTAAAAATAAAATTCTAGGGATAGAATGCCTTGGTGAGCGTGATCGATCTCGTGACATAAAATTTTACAATTGTTTAAAAATATAATTTTTTATCTAATGCTTCAAGATCACTATGAACATAAAAATTTTGTAGACAAAAATTAACTTTACTTATTTATTTTACTTGGTTTTAGTTTTTATTTATGTTAGTAAACAGTTTAATGACTAGGGGGCCTAACAAGGGATTTCTAGCAAAGGGGTAGGTATCCTACGCACAAGAACGCAAGCACAAATGCAAATTAAGCACACCTAGTATGTGCAGCAATTGGGCTGGCTTACTATGTTCTGTCTGAACTTATAAATAAATATTAGAACTATGTTAGTATATTTACAATTTGATTAATATTAATTAACTTTGTTGTTTAGGCGAACGCTTTAATAATTATTACTTTTGAAAATTATATTACGTTACTTTGTTGCCTGTAAAATTTTTACTTTGCTTTTTCTTTAAAACTTGAAAATTATTACCTAGCCGAACGCTTTAATAGTCGTTACTTTGTTGCCTTTAAAATATACCTTGCTTTTTCTCCAAAGCTTGAAAATTATTCTTTGAATTATAAAAATATGCACTTACATTGTGCGTTACAATTGACGAACGGCGTGCGATCTGCTACGTCCTGTTGTCTTCAATAAAAGGATGCGTCGATCCTGTTGATGTCGGCTGGCCTGCAAACAGCTAGGTCCTGAAGTCCGACTTTGGATGGCCTGCTTAACGCTAGGTCGTCATCCAAAAGTTGTCCTGGGGTCGTCGTTGTTGACGTTGCCAAACCAGAGACTGATCCCAATGATCAAGTGGTCCCAATGACCAGATGGTTCCGCCGGCGGAACTAATTATTGTTAGTTGTTGCTGGTGTTCCATCCTGTCACAACCATGTAATTGTCATTTTCCAAAGACAACCGTTAACAAAAAGCTTTTCTCAATTTGAAGTTGATTAGTCCCAATTTGAAATTGTTTATTCTCAAAATGAAATTGTTTATTTCATTTTGAAGTTGTTTATTCCCATTTTGAAATTGATTAGTCCCAATTTGAAGTTGAAAAGGTATAGATTGGGCTGGTTTCTGAAAATGTTCTTTAAATCCGTCAAAGTTCGGTTCCTGCCCGGGGACGCCATTGTAATGCTAGCTGGGGCTTTACAATGATTTCTGGTTTATATTTAATTTGGAAAAGTAAGTCTGTAGCATTATTAATTGTACCGTTTTTGAATGGTAGCTTTTACTTTGGTCAGGGTCCTGATTGCTTACACTTTGACTGATTTAAAGGAACAAGACTTAGCAGAAAACACGTTTATTACATAGTATTTAATAATAATGGTGAAGCACTAACACCCCATAAAGGAGCTTGGCCTGCAAGGCGGAAGGTCAGAGCTTCCGTATCCTCGCTCTCACACCCGGCTGTCGCGTGTCAAATTCATGACACGTGGTGATGTGGTGAGCATCACGCATTAGACAACCGCATTATTACCCCTTATTCTTTTGAACGCAGGTCCCCAATTATTTAAAGCGACTGGGTAGGCCGCCCGCCAGGCATCGATCTGGAATTTGAACTCCAGACTTCCGGGCCGCAGTCCAATACTCTAACCACCGAGCCACGCTGGCGCACATAATATATACAAAATAAAATAAAATACATCATATGCTGAATTATGTACAAGTTAGAATCGTATTTCTTTTTAAATCCTGCCGCTGGTCCTTGGATGGGTAAGCTGGCTTTCTTGCATCGGTGTGTGCCAGCGATGTTTCCAACGTTCGGCTGCTGGACACGATAATGCCTTCGCGTTTGGGTTGGCAGTACTGTAATACCAAAAATAACTTAAAAATGACAACTAGTGCAGATGTAAATAAACGGGAGATTCTAATTTATTTCAATTATAAAGTAACTTGATTGAAGCTATGAATTGATTACTTTATACACGAATCAGTGCAGGTGGTCATATTGTGATAACCCGGTGAGGTTTGACCTCGCACTTGGATTAAATTCCACACAGCTGTTATCTGACTTTCAGCGCATGGCAAGGTTATTTTGCCGCTTGGACAAAATGTGATTTTTAACAGGGTAAGTACGTCGTTTTATTACCTTCGGAGGACAGCCCGTTACATTGAGAAATACGTGCAGGGCTGTAATAACCAAAGATATACACTCAGGAATCTTTAGCAAATATCGTACTCAACTGTACGTACGTTTAATTGAATTTTTAGTACTAGCCTTATAGCTTTACGTGAATCTGAATCTTTGTATTTCCTTATTCGAGTGTGTTTGATATTGAAACTGATTTATTCCCCGTACAATAAATTCAATTTACGAATGCCGAAGCCCAGCAAAACGTTAATTAAATTTTAGAAGCTTCTACGGACCGCCAAGCCGGCAAATGAATACAACCAACTTACTACGATAACCATTCATAAATTAGTTGTACACAATCGGTCGGACGGGACCCAAGAAGATTTGAATGCCGCTTATTCCGACTCCAGATATAAGCAGATTCAAATTTGAATTTCGAACGGATCTTTGTATTTAAACGGTCAGGCGGGGTCTTGAGAAATCTGAATGCAGTTCAATCCGACTCCAGATATGAGCTGATTCAAATGTGTCTTTAAACGGATACCGGTAATCTATTTCGAGTTAATCTCTAAATTTTCTGGTGTTTCTGGTCCGCGAATCGGCTGAAAACCCGGGTTAATATTGGGTGGCCAGGCTGAGGAAGGCACGAGGCTTTCCTCAGCGGAGGCCGCGGGTTCGGCCTAGAGAAGCGAAGTTTGCGCCGTCGGGATAATAATCTCCTGGAGTCCGCGGCGCGATTGCCATTTATATGCCGCGGTCGGCTACTTGGAACTCGTCGCGTATAGGAGAAGGGATGCTCTAAAAACGCGTTTAGAATCGGCTAGCGCTTCGCCGTGGTTCTGTAGGTTCGAGCGTAATGGGAATTTCCGATTGTTGTAACGTGCATTGTTGTAAAAATGCGAATATTAAGCGCTTTTAATTTTAAATTAAATTTGGTAGCGCTTAATTTAGAGCGAAACGTTACAATCTTAAGAAATTTAGATAGTTTTGCAACTAAACTTGAAAAAGTTAGACAGAAATTTAATACAGAAAGTAATTCAAATGAAATTGTATCGTTAGCAAAAAATTATGTCGCAGAAATAAACAAGCTAATTTTAGATTGTAGGAATATTTTACAAACTAGGTTAGAAAATAGCAATTCAGACGAAATAAAAATAAAATCAAGTTCAGGCAGTTCTTCTGACCCTGACACTTCACACATGTCTGAGAAATTTGATCTGAAGACTGCAGCAACTTGGTTGCCGGTAATGGATAATACCGAGAATACGACGAAACAATTAATTGACGCGATTCAGTTATATCATGACATGCTTGCTGATGATAATAGTAAAAAGTTGTTAATTTCATATGTATTAAATTTAGGTTATCACAAAATGCGAAAATTCGCTTAAGTCAAAATTATGACTTTGTCAAAACACTACTTGGGGATTTACGTGAACATTTCATTGCACGAAAATCAGATGTTGCGATTTCTGTAAAACTACACAATTCCAAACAGTTAGAAAAATCTATAGAGCAATTTGGAAAATCAATCGAAGAATTATTTGTTGACTTAACGATAGCCCAAACGCAAGATGAACCCAAAAATTTTGCAATTTTACAAAGCGCGAACGAAAAAATTGCTATCAACGCTTTTACGAACGGATTACGAAACGACGAAATAAAAACTATAATAAAAGCTAGAAATTATTCAAAATTAAGTGACGCTATTCGAGCAGCTTAGGATGAACAAATTTACGTGCAGGCAGATGGTCCAAAAGTTCTTCATATGAGTATAAGAGGAAATAACCGTAGGTACCAAAATAACTTTGTTGGAAATTCACGTGGAAGGTTTAGTTACCAAAATAAAGGCAGAAATTATAATAAACCGAATTATAATAATAATTCATATACAAGAAACGAGAATAGGTTTAACAATTTTCGAGGAAGAAATAGAGGTAATTTTAATCAAAAACGTAATTTCAACAATAATGCTAAAGTAAACGTAATCCACCCAAGCCAAGTAGGTCAACCTAGTGCAGGTACGAGCGAAACGCAAGCACTGACAAATAATGTAAATTCATCAAAAATTTTTCGAGACCCCTCCAGCAATATTTAATGTAGATGGTTTAAATTTTATTCGTTTTACATATAATTTTCAAGATATGTTATTTTTAATCGACAAGGGCGCATCGGTCAGCGTTATTTTTCAAAATTATTTAGCAACAAATGAAATAATCGACCCGTCGACAAGAATTCAAGTTAATGGTATTTCAGGTTAAATTTATACGGTAAGATCAGCAAACATTTTATTAAAAATAGAAAATGTAGAAGTATACCACAAATTTTTAGTAATTGCTAAATTTCGAAACGGTATACATGGAGTGATTGGTTCAGATTTTTTACAAACATATAGAGCACAAATAAATTTCAAAAAATTTAATTACCCCTGTCAATACAAAATTTTAATGTAACACTACCAATGGAAACAAAATATGATTTTTCAATAAATATACTCGCCCGATGTGAAGTTATAAAATATATTTGGACGAATTTAAATAAAGACGGTGTAATTTTAGCGGACGACATATGAAAAGGTGTTTACGTAGCAAGTACTATTGTTAGGCCACATCGTAATTTGATAAATAAAAGTAGAACGATTTCAACCGCAAGTAACAAAACTAAGCGAGTACAATATGCGCAATTTTAGCACTTCTCAAATATCGTCTGTTGAAAGAGTTAGAAAATTATTAGATTTAATAAAAACTGAGTCTTTAAATGAAGAAGAGAAATATTCAACTTTAAAAATATGTGCAAAATATGCTGATGTCTTTCATTTTGAGAGAGACCCTTTAACAGTAACAAATATTTATAAACAAAAAATTCGCATACGTGACGACGCAAACCCTGCATACGTCAAACCATATAGGTTGCCACAAGCACAAAAACAAGAAATACATAGACAAATTGATTCAGTATTAGAAAACGGTATAATTGAAGAAACTAGATCGGAATGGTCAGCACCACTATTAATACAAGGTGGCGCAAAAGTCCTCACTCGATTTCCTAAGGCAGTAACTTTGTTTGTAAATGAAAAGAATTGGTTCTGTTTGTTGATTATGTTTATTTAGACGTTTATTTTTTTTCCATTAAGTCTCGAAGACAATATCAGTCAAGTGGACACCGCCAGAGTTGATGAAAATTTGAGCTCGTTTCACAGCATTTTTCATGACTTTTCTCAAAACTTCTGGCGATAAATTCTCCACTTCTAGTCAGATGTTTTCCTTTAGGGCCGCCAAGGTCTGTGACTTGTTCGTATAGACCCGTGACTTCAGAAAACCCCAAAGAAAGAAGTCTGGAACGGTAAAATCGGCCGATCTTGCGGGCCAGTGCAGATCTCCAAAACGAGAGATGAAGCGGTCGGGAAAAGCTTGCTTCAGAATATCCACTGTCGTTCATGCTGTGTGTGCGGTTGCACTTGTAAGGGAACATCTTTAAGTCTTTCACCAAAATTCGCTGTAAAGACCGTCTACCGATACCCAAGTGCGTGCCCCATCGTCTGGTGGATGTTTGAGGGTCCTCTTGGACATCTGCAGCCACAGCAGCGATATTCTCGACTGAACGGCTACTCCGGGGCCGGCCACGTCTGAAACTGTCCCGTATTGAGCCAGTCTGCTCGAGGCGAGTGGCTAAACGCCACAGTGTTTGCACATTTGATACCACATGACCAGCGAATCGACAACAAATTTCACGTGAAGCCAAAAGCACTGACCGATTATTTATCAAAAACATTGACACAAATTATTCCGCGTTCTTGAGGAGTATAGCGACCCATGGTTTGTCTATGTGTATTCTGCTTCTGTTTGCTTCACGAATGTCAAAGTCGCGATGACATAAGATGCCATTTGCAAAAATGAGAGCATGTTCCGATAGGGTGATTACTTTTGCGCCACCTGTTAGTACCAAAAAAGAAATATCAAAACGGTAATCAAAAATGGCGAGTTGTTATAGATTATAGACTATTAAATAAGCAAGTAGTAAATGACAAATTTCTGCTACCATGCATAACTGAAATTTTAGATTCATTATCAGGAGCAGTTTATTTTTCTCATTTAGATTTATCTCAAGGTTATCAAATTGAGCTTGATAAGGAAAGTAGGAATTATACAAGTTTTACAACAGATAGAGGATAGTATCAAATGACTAGATTGCCTCAAGGGTTAAAAATTAGTTCTTCGGCATTTTCACGTGCTATAACAATTGCTATGGCAGGTCTAAATTATGAAAGTTGTTTTATTTATCTAGATGATTTAATCTACTAGTAGCGATATCCCAGCTACAAACCGCCACAAACAGTCTAGCCAGATGGATGAAACAATGGAACCTAACAATCAACTACGATAAATGCGTCGCAAAAATTTTCTCACTTAAACGCATCATTGACCCACCACCAGTCTCAATCAACAACGATCCTATTATCTGGAATCCTAAAACGGAAGCAGTGAAATACTTAGGTCTGTAATTGGACACTGTTATGTTATGTGCCTGTATGTGCCTATACCTATATTATTAGTAGTGCCTCTGTACCTACATTATTCTATCATATTACATTATTATTATTCTTTTATGTATAACATATTGTTTATATACCTTTTTTGCATTTTAGGAACACTAACATTTATGTTGTTCGCTGATGAGCTATAGATGATGACTTCCATCAGCCCAGGTATTCATTTACCTAACTCGTCAGCATCACCGCATCACCTCTTTAATGCAATCAATCGTTTAATGCAGTGTTTGAGGCCTTTCTTATATGCTGCCCCATTAAACACTTTCAAATTCTATAATTTCAAATTCTAAATAATATTTAACTAATATTCTTAATACTTCCATGTAACGGAATATTCCTCATATCATATTTTAATTCATAGCAACCGATAATTATATTTCAAGAATTCGTTCTATATTTAAATTCTTAGAACTCAGAACTCGTGATTCTTTATCACAAAACAATTCTACGAATTGTTTATCGGATTATATTCATTTGAAATACTTTCTCGCCTTCTTTTTACTTCATACCTTGAAGGCACCTGCATTCATTGATTACATTGATTAATCTATAATTATATATAAATTTGTTACATTTTTCTATTTCTCTTATAATTTAGAATTAACCGTAATTTTGAATTGTAAAAAGAATCATTTATCTGTTGACGCGTTTCGTCAGAGCGATAACGTATTTTTCTCATTTTTCTACGAAATTATATCCGAAAGCGGATGCTCTCATATTGCTTCTCCGAATTGTTTGTCGCAGTTGTTACCAGTTGTTACTAAGTAGTTGCTATTAGATAGTTGACGTTACACTCGTCACACAACTCACCGTTTTAATGTATATTTGAATTAAAGTACTTATTGATTGTGCTGTGCAGAATGTTCTAGTGTATTTAAGTGCAAATACATAATTATGCAAAATTATCCAACAAGTTTATTTTCTACGAGTTTATAAATTTCCTTCGTAACCAGCCTGCCGCTCAGCTACTTAACAACACTCGCCTAACTTGGAGACTTCACATAATTAAAAAACTAAATGAGGGCCATACGAGACTAGTACAGTTATATCCACTAATTAACAGAAAATCTAAACTCAAAATTGAATGTGCTACTTTACTCTATAAATCTTTAATTCGGCCACTAGTTCTCTATGGGGAACACATCAAAAACCAACTTAAATAAAATCCAAGCCCTGCAAAACAAAATCCTCAGGATCTCCGTAAATGCCCCATGGTTCATTACCAACTATCAACTTCACTCTGAACTCGGCATATCTACAATTCACGAACATATTAAACAGTTAACTCAAAAATTCCACGACAATATTGACAATTGTAATGGTACAGTGTATTATAAACTTGGTGAAAAACAAATACACACGCGATTGAAGCGCAAATTACCTCAAGATATTTATCTAATATCAAGTGATTCTGATGGTGATTAACTGACTTATTTCATCTACTATACTGTGTTTAAATTAACTATTTTAACTTTTATTTCTAAGAGGTGATTTTAACCTTTCTGTTATTCCGATTTTTGTCATGTATTAGTATATATGAATTAACGCTACCATGAATAACAATCAATTTGTTGAACTGGTAAATGTCTAATAAAAAAAATAGTTTTTGGAAATAATTGAATTACTCATAATCAAAATGTTACAAAAGTATTACAAAGACTACGAGACGTTAATTTAAAATTAAATCTCTATAAATGTGAATATTTAAAGAAAGTGATTGTTAACTTAGGTCATGTAATTTCAGAAAATGATGTTTCACCGGATCCAGCAAAAATTGAAGCAATTCAAAATTATCCAATTCCTAAAGACGCTAATCAGACAAAAAGATTCGTAGCTTTTGCAAATTTTTATAGAAAGTACATTCCAAAATTTTCCCCCATTGCGGCGCCATTAACCGCATTACAGAGGAAAGGTGTACCATTTAATTGGGATTAGAATTGTCAAAATTCGTTTAAAACATTAAAAAATACTTTAATAAGCCCACCAATTTTACAATACCCAAATTTTTCAGAAAATAATTATTTTATTTTAAAGACAGATGCTTCAGGAGTAGCATTAGAAGCTGTATTGTTGAATAAAGATGATAGACCAATAGCATACGCAAGCAGATCTTTAAATAACGCAGAAAGACGCTATTCTACGATAGAGAAAGAATTAGCAGCCCTAGTTTTTGGAGTAAAACATTTTAGACCGTATTGGTGTGGGAGATCCTTTGAAATTTTTAGCGATCATAAGCCTTTAGTATATTTATTTGGCATGACAAATCCATCCAGTAGGTTAATAAAATTTAGGTTAGCACTTGAAGAGTATGATTTTACGGTAAAGTATATAAAAGGAAAAGATAATGTAGCAGCAGACGCTTTATCTAGAGTAGAAATTTCTTTAAAGGAACTTAAAAACATGAATAACGTGGTAGATAGTACGGTTTATGCAATAACACGTGCACAAACAAAGAATTTAATTCAGGATGAAAGCGACGACATTGATACAATTCAAAAGAAACGGATTGATCACCCGGGTCTTGTGGAGTTGTTGAAATGTCCTCATGATTCATTCGAATTACGACTTATAACAGAACGAGAGTTTCGAAATATATTAGTACACGAGGAAATTGTATATCATAATGAATATTTAATATGTAATGCGGGTTTGCAAACAATTTATTTAAAACAGAACCCTCGATCATCGTGTTCACTACGTGAAACGGTGAGAGCTCTGAAAAATATATGTAAGGAATATAAAATACCAGAATTAGTAATCACAAAGAATGAAAAAAGTGCCTCATCATTATTAAACCGCATATTAAAAGAGCATAATGAAATAAAAAGTGCAGGTATCAAAATATCTGTTATAACGAGTGTACACAAAATTATTGATTTAGAAACGCGACCAGTAATTTTAAATGATTTTCATTTATTACCAACAGGGGGTCATGCAGGTATAAATCGTATGTATAATAATGTCAAAAAATATAGGATTAAGAAATGACGTAATAAAATTTGTTAAAAGGTGTGACGAGTGTCAAATATATAAACATTCGAAATTAAATGTAGAACCAATGTCAATAACTACAACCCCGTCATGTGCTTTTAAGAGAATTTTTCTAGATATTGTAGGACCGTTACCAGAAAATTTAGAAGAAAATCGATATACACTCACCGGCACGAAAAACGGAGCACTTGCATTTTTTGATTAGATTTAAAATTGTATCCCTTTGTGATGTTTTATTATTACATTTATTATTATACATTTATTATACATGTTATAATGTTAAATGTATAATAAATGTATAATAACAAATGTAATAATAAAACATCACAAAGGGATACAATTTTAAATCTAATCAAAAAATGCAAGTGGTCCGTTTTTCGTGCCGGTGAGTGTATTTTAACTTAACAATGCGATCTTAGTAAATTGGTTGAATGTTACGCTTTACCAAATAAAGAAGCTGAAACAGTTGCTGAAGCTTTTGTAGAAAATTTAATATTGCGTTATGGTATTCCAGAAGAAGTTATCACAGAAAAGGGTACAGAATTTTAGCTTCAGTTTTTACAAACATTTGCAAAATTTTAAAAATTAATAAATTACAGTCTACAGCGTACCACCATCAAACATTAGGTGCTCTTAAAAATTCTCATAAAAATTTAGGTAACTATTTAGGAATTCAAATTTCAAAATATCCAGAAAGTTGGAGTTCTTGGATTTCATTTTGGACACAGAAACACAATACACACCTTATGAATTAGTCTTTGGAAAATTATGTAAATTGCCTTCAAATGTTTCAAATCAGTTAGATCCATTATATAATTTCGATGATTATTCGTTATAATTAAAATATAGATTACAACAAGCATGCAACGATGTAAAAGATAAATTAATTAAAGCTAAGATGAAAAGGAAAGTTAAATATGATGAGAATTGTAATATTGTAAATGATAGAATACGAGATAAGATTTTATTAAAAAATGAGACAGGAAATTAAATAGAACCTTTATTTAAAGGACCTTATGAAATAATAGATGTTAAGTCCACAAATCTTGGAATTAAAATAGATAGTAAAATGATAGAAGTACATAAGAATAAAGTTAAGTTGTATAATTCTTAGTTGTATAAGCATAATTTAAAAAAAAATTAAATTTTCATGGGGGAAAATAAATTTTTGTTCTTCCCCAAGGGAGTTGTAGTGTGACTAGCATACATATTATTAACCACACTGTATATTAGTTATTTAACCAACAAGTGTGTTAATAAAGGCAATTAATAATCGAAACTGTTTAAAGCACGAACGAGCGATAGCGAGTGAGTGCCTTTAATAGTTGAGATTATTAATCGCCCATTAACAAACGAGTTGATTACAAAATTTTTTCGTTGACCGCAAAATCTTTTTTTGTGGCGAAAAATTTGATTAATACAACTAACCTCCATGCAAAATATCATCAAAACGTCAAAATCATAAAAACCGTTAATTAATGAAAAAGAGTGTATTAATCAAAAACAGTGTATTAATAGATCTATGAATCCATCTTTTTTTAAAAAAACAGTTAATTTATGAAAAAGAGTGTATTAATCAAAAACAGTGTATTAATGACGTCTATTAATCCATCCTTTTTAGGAAAAATAATTTATTAGTATTGAAATTAACAAGCCGTCAACGAAAAAAAATAATTAAAGTTATAATTGCTTAGTAATAGGTTGCGTAATGAGTTGTTTGAAAGGCTGTGTTTCCGCGGAATGTGAGGAATGTGATGACTAGTAATGATTGTGAAATGTATGTCAATTATGTGAATGCCTTAGTTATTTAAGAATAGATTAACCTTGTACTTCCAACATGTAACATCTATATTATATATTAAATGTCTAAAATTCAACCATGGTTTTTGGTTGTAATCTCAGTTTAATGAAATCGAATCTGAAGTGATTGCGATCACAGCACACGGCACTGTATACATCGTTGCTTGCACTTACGCGATACCAGATTTTAGAAATGTTTCCTTACATCTGGAAGCGTTATTCAAAGAGGTGGTCCCATGATCTGTCAAGGTTAGTTGGTTAGGCTTTGAGTTTTGGCACTGATTGAGGCAAAACCTAACCTCGAATTTGACTGTCAGTGTCACCAACAATACAATTCAGTGCTGCCAAACGTATAACATAAATCACAGCATTTTGAAGGGAAATAATTTTTTCGATGACTGACATCGAAAGTAGATTTTTCTCACTGTCATTTGACAACAGAAAGTTGACATTTGCCGCTGAGCGTGCGTTTTCATCACTTTGCCGCTCGCCGAGCGTTTTGGGTTTCCGCGTGAACAGAGTAAGTAGCCACGTCCGAATGTTTCCTTGACAATGACTGTCATTTGTCGAAATAATCGCGTCACATGTCTAATAGACTGCGCGAGTAATGTTAACTTGATTGTCAATTAATTCTTGCGATAAAATGAAATTTGATATTTTCCTTTAATAATATGCTCAGTCGTCGAAAAAATAGTATGTATGTTTCAAGCTAAAAGTGCGCTTGCCGCTTTTGCATGATTGCTGGTTTCGACTTAGGTCTCAACCAGCAATATTAATGCGCAAGCGGCAAGAATGCACTTTCAGCTCTTAACATACAATACACTATAGGATACTTATTTAATAATCAAAATGGTTCTTGTTCAGTATACAAAAAGATGTTATACGTCATACAGCCGGTATTCAGGTTTATTGTCTTACTAGTTCACGTGTCTCGCCCTGACGGGCTCGACAGTAATCTACTGGCTCGGTCATAAATACTTAGCTACCGGCATAATGTCCTAACTCATCTAACATGTGAGCAAACGAAAATGAAATCAAGCTTAGCTTTAAAATAATTAGGTATTGTATAAATAATATGTTGGTGGCACTGTAAGTCTATGTCAAATTCGAAGTTAGCAGGTTAGGTTTTGCGTCATCTGTGTAAAAACTAACGCAAAACCTAACCTGCTAACCTCGAATTTGACATAGACTTACAGTGCCGATAACATAGTATTTATTCAACAAATATTTCAAAGCCAAGCTTAGGATTAGGACTCGTGCTATCGCACTCGTCCTAATCGAACCTAAGCGTAATGGGCATTCGTGATACCATAGCAAAAATATTCGACATAACTTTGACAACTCATGATATTATAAGTGAAAGTATTTTTAAAATCTCTATAATTGCTAGATTGTACTGTTGATATAATTATCGCAATTCGTCATTGCAGAGTATTTGCTTCATTCGTATAAGTCAGCCCATATATTATCTAACACTAATATTAATGTTAGTATATGGTGCGTAAATAATTAAAATGTTTAATCTTCTTCTTTTTCTTCTTTAACAGCCTTTTAGCGCCCACTCCTGGACATAGGGGTTTCCTTGCTTTTTCCATCTTTCACGATACTGTGGGTCCTGGTACCGTCTTCTTTCTACCTCCTGTCTAATGTCTACCCATCTTTTATGAGGTCGTCCAACACTTCTTTTATTTTGTCTAGGTCTCCATTGCAAGATGCTCTTCGTTCATCTTGTATCGTCCTGTCTGGCGATATGGCCCGCCCATGCTTATTTTAGAGTGGCAACGCGTTCTCTCACATCCATCACTTTCGTTTTTCGTCGGATGTCCTCGTTTCGTACATGGTCTCTTAGGTTTATTCCGAGCTTTATTCTTTCTATTGCGCGTTGTGCTGTTCTAAGTTTGTTTGCTGTTTTCATTTTCATTGTCGTTGTCTCTAATCCGTACATCAGGACCGGGAGAATGCATGTATTAGAGACTTTGGTTTTCAAGTTTATGGGTATTTGATGGTTCTTAAGTATTGTGCCTAGTTTTCCTGTAGCAGCCCAGGTTAGCCGTAATCTCTTGTTGATTTCAGCTTGTTGATTTTCTTTCCCTAGTTTTATGAGGTTGCGCAAATATACGTATTGTTCCACTTTTTCTATTATTACTTCCCTCGTCTGAAAGACGAAGGAAGTATTGTAATCACGAAAAAATCACCTTCCGAGATTTCTTCAGATCTTCACGTTTCAGGGTCACTAGATGACGACAAACAGGTTTTCTCAATTCAGTCTGTCTGTCTATCTGTCTGTCTGTCTGTCTGTTGGCGGTATAACTCAAAAACTATTTGTCGGAGGAAGATGACATTTTGCATACACATTATATAGGGTGTTTCGGAATTGCAGATGCTATTTTAGGGATGTGTTCTTCAGCACGAAATAAACAAAAAAGTTCGTACAAACATGAGACTTAAACGGCTTCGTTTTTAAGATACAAGATCTTGATGTTTGAACAAAATTTTGACGGAACATTGCCACTTTATGAAATACTAAACTACACCAGGGTGAGCACCTTAAAAAATAAAATTTTGTTAATTTTTGCGTTAATTTTAAAATAGAAGAAAGTAATAATTTTCACATAGGTCAGGCTTTACACTTGCCGAAAATGGAACTCAACAGATACAGAATAACGTCACAAAAGAGTCAAAACGTTTCAACAATAAGACCGTTCCCTTAAATAGAGGTGGGCGCCGCACTCATTTCAAATAGCCTCGATGGCGCAGTTCGACTTGTGGACGCAGTTGCGATTTCTACGCAGGTGCGGTTACGATCGCTATGCAGATTCAAATCTCAGCGGGATACATTTTGTTATTTGAAAATTTATTTAATTTATTAGAAACGTGAAGATATTTTTACTCCTAACTTAATTTCATTTTTAAAATTATTTAGTGTCACTATACCGACGAGGGAAGTTTTGGGTAAAGCCTTTTACAGATTTTTTTATTTCTGACGAGGATTGGTGTATCATCTGATGTAAGAACCTTAGTCTTGGCCAAATTCAATTTTAAACCTATATGTTCTGATACTAGTTTCAAGTCTGTTATCGAAGTGTTGACTATTTGTTTCCATTCGCTTCTATTAATAACATCAAGGGCTAGTTGGTGAAGAGGCTTTCCAGTAAGAGTTTTAACTTGATGAATCAATCTCTTTGGTGATCTTCCGCGGGGTCTTTTTCCTTCTATGCGACCTTGTATTATCAATTTCTCTAGACTATTACTATCTCTTCTTACAATATGTCCAAAATATTGTAGTATCCTTCTGTATATTGTTGAGGACAGACGTTGTTGTATATTTAGTTCATGTAAGATAGAGATGTTTGTTCTTCTTTCAGTCCAGGATATTCTCATCATGCGACGCCAACACCACATCTCGAATGCGTCGATTCTTCTTCTGTCGCGTTCTTTTATCGTCCAAGATTCTGATGCGTATAGTAGGATTGAGAACACTAGTGATTTTACTATTTTTATTTTGGTTGCTCTAGTTATTTGCCCATCTTTCCATATTCGGTTCAGCTTAGCCATGGCATCTTTACTCATTTGTATACTTCTCCTTATTTCAGTTGTTGGGTTGCCTTTACTGCTAATATATGATCCGAGATAAATGTAATGATCGACTATTTCATATCCTCCAATTTGATTCGTGTTAGGTCTATTCTGCCCAAATCTATCTATGATAAGTACTTTAGTTTTACTTTTATTAAGATGTAGACCATATTCTTCACTCGTTAATAATAGTCGTTGTATAAACTGAAGTAGTTGCTCTTCTGATGTTGCCATGATAGCAGTATCATCAGCGTAACGAAGATTATCAATCAGTTTACCGTTGATTCTGATGCCTTCTATACTGTTTTCTGTGACTCGTCTCATGATGTGTTCTCCATAAACGTTAAAAAAGAGTGGAGACAGAATACAACCCTGACGAGCACATTTTCTTATTTTAAATTTGCCGGACAGTTTTTGATCGATTTTAACCATTCCCGTAGCACTGTCATATAGGTTTTGAATGAGGTGAATTAGGTGGTCGGGAACTCCCATTTCCGCTAATACCATCCAGAGTTTCTCCCACTTAATGCTATCAAAAGCTTTATGGTAGTCGATATAGCAGATATATAGACACTGATTGTATTCTCTGTCTTTTTCTATTATTTGTTGGCGATTTAGAATTTGTTCACGGGTGGCTTTACCTTTTACAAACCCTGCTTGTTCTTTAGGAATTTGTCGTGATAAGTATGTTTTCAGCCTGCCATTGATAATATGAAGTAGTATTTTGCTGGCATGAGGGATTAGTGCTATTAATCTATAGTTATCGCATTTTTGAGTTGAACCTTCTTTGTGTAATGGGATGTATACCGAGTTACACCAGTCTCTCGGCCACCTTCCAGTGTCCCATATCTTTTGACAAAGAGTATGAAGAATATTCGTTCCTATATCTTCCGTTATTTTAATTGTTTCAGCGTCTATTCCGTCGTTAGCAACTGCTTTTCCTGTTTTAAGATGTTCTATAGCTTGTTCGACCTCTTCTTTTAGAATATCAGGTTCTTTCATATTAGGTAGGTCTCGCTTTGCAGGATTATGTTGGGTTACGTCATCGAACAACTTTCCACAGTATTTCTTCAAAGTTTCTAAGATTTCTACTATTTCTGTTATTTCTTCACCTTGTTCATTTTCTATTGCTCAGGATTGTGCTTTAAACTGGTTAGTTTGATTATTTTATATAGATCTTTCGGGTTATTCTTACCCTCTTGCTTTTGTAGTTCTTTGCATAACATATTGTAGAATTGATTTTTGTCTCTTCGACAAGCTCTCTGGATGTTTCTGTTGAGCTGGTTATATATATGTTGATCGTTTAGTGTATTTAGGCCACTCCTTTTTAGTTTTCGTCTCTCTTCTATCATTTTTAATGTTTCCTGAGACATCCACTCTTGTTTCGTTTTGTTGTTGTTTTTCGCTGCAGATAGGTTTGTTTCATTACTTACTGTGGATTTTATTTTTTCCCATATTGTATTAGGATCGTCATACTTTAGTTCATGTATTTTCATTGTGCTAGCCATGGTATTTTGGAGCCTTTCCTTGTTTTGCACTTGAAGTTTGGGCTGTATTTTGTTGACTTTGATTCTTTGTAATTTTAGTTGCATCTTGGCTACAAGTAATTGGTGATCAGATCCACAGTCAGCCTCAGGATAGGTCTTAGAATTCTTGATTGATGTTTTCCATCTTGAGTCGATAAGAATGAAATCAATTTGATTGCGGTGTTCTATATCAGGATGTTTCCATGTATACAACCTTCTTGCGTGGTGTTGATATAATGTATTTACCACTGTAAGTCTATTAATATATCATTAAATTGTTTTGATTAGTTTTAAAGTGGATTCGTCTTTTGTAATGGGTCTCCGCTAAACCCAGAATAGAGACTCTTAATCTTTCCATTTCACCTTCTATTACACTTGTTTTACCTATTTGTAGTAATCCAGGAATGTTCCATGTTCCTATTTTCTTAATTTTCCGTAGCTGCATGGCCACTCTCATTACCACTCCCCCCGGAGATCCGATTGGGGAGTTATTTATACCTCCGGTTAATTTCGTACTGAGCAAAACCATTTTGATTCTCGTGGGAGTATTTGTGATCAAGGTGGGCTCCCAGTTCCTTCCTTGATGGGAAAACGTAGGGGAGTGGGATGTAGTTGGGATTTAGTTGGGACTTAGGTTAGGACATGGTTCTCTCTTAGATATGAGAAGTGGAGAGAACCAAGGCTCGCGTGGGCAGGGTCGCTTCCCTGAAGTAGACCTATCCTCCACCATAACCGCAGAAGAGTGTCTGCCCGCTACCCGATACCTTCTAGGCGTGTAATTTTGCAAATAAGTATATAATCAAGACTTTATTAAAGCAACCAATATTTCTGTAGTATTCAATTTTTTTTTATTTGTATTGGTTGATACCGCAAGAAATGTTACAGATCTCAGAAACTTGACAAGCACGGCCCTTCGGGCTCGCATTTCTAACTTATTCTCGACCTGTTCTAAGGCACTTATCGATATTGCAACGTAATGTAGTATTTTGTTTCCGAAATAGTCAGACCTGTCAATACATACTTATTAGCGGGACAAAAAAAAAATTTCAAACGCAGCTAGTTGTACCTATCTCTTTTGTAATCACTTTGCATGTAATATTAAAGGAATATTACAGATATCGGTCAGAATTAACGAGTACGATGTAAATCTCACCAAATAACAAGACGCTGCTGAGAGATGTTATTAAACGTTAACCTATTACATTCCATTTGAGTATACCCTGGATGTAAATATAAAATAAAATTTTAGTTA
Source organism: Agriotes lineatus (assembly GCA_940337035.1). Lineage (NCBI taxonomy): Eukaryota > Metazoa > Arthropoda > Insecta > Coleoptera > Elateridae > Agriotes > Agriotes lineatus. The sequence continues at coordinate 96,205,852 of OW679199.1, forward strand.
TATAACCTACAAAATGTATCCAGTTTAATGAGAGTTCAACTTACTTCTTATGTTTAAGCAAAGAATATAGATATTCTAGATCTATATTCTTTGGTTTAAGTCGACTGTTGCCTCACCTCATTGATGAACACAAGACAAAAATAATATATCATTTGTTTGCTAGGGCGATATTACTATTAGATTACGCAAATAACTATTAAACATTTTAATTAATCTTCCAGGAACCATTCTCCTCAATCTCGTAGAGAAGATAGTGCCAAAAGTGACTCTTGATAATAGTGTTAATTTTAGCCTGCAAATTACTATTTTTCGCACGTTCAATCATAGAAAAGGTAGCTTATGGTCAAAGACTATCTACTCGTAATATATTAAATAGTGTTTGGTATGGTGCCATTAAAGCACTAGTAACGTTAAAAGTACTCTGTGTTGTGTTGTGCCCTGAAACTCGTCTCACGTTCTTTAATGTCTGACCTATTAGTCCATTTTCTAAACGCTAAAAATTCGTCAAAGTTCTAACTTCGTTGACTCAAAACCGATTTTGATCATTTTTTTTTTATTATTTCGGAAAAAGTTTATAGAAAAGTTCCCCATAGGTGGGAAAGTGTGCTTTTTATTTTTTCAATTGTTATTAACAAATAAGTGTTTTTAATATACCCTTAATTAAAAAAATGTATAACTATTTTATTTATTTAAACAATTGCCTGAAATTTGACAACATACGGTTTTTGGGATCGCAGATTACGAATCTGGCCTCCAAATGGGTCTAAAAATAAAATGGCGTCGAAGGTCTAATTTTCTGTTTTATTTTTTTTTAATTTTTATTAGATGTCTGTGGGGTGTTGGGGTCGCTGATTACGAATTTGACATTAAAACTCAACTAAAATAAAAAATGGCGGATCAAAAATGGCGGAAAGGGGTATTTTTTTTATTTCTGATACTTATACCTAGGGGTTTGTTGAGTCGCTCATCCCAAATTTTATGTTAAAATTTATCAAAAATGGAAAACGGTGTCTGAAAAATGGTGGAAAATGAGTATTAAAGATATTATATTTTAATTGATTTATTAAAATTAACCCAAGATACATTTAATATCAAGGAAAAAATTATTTAGCTTTAGTTTCTTCTTCCTCTACTTCTTCCATTGACACTGCCGGTCGTGAATTAAGGTAACTATTTCCGTTACATTCATCGCAAGCCGCCGAGCCTAAAGGCCACTTTTCCTACACCCTCAAGCTGGCCCGCAACTAGTTTTGTAGTTGCAAAAAAATGATTTTTAAGATGTTTTGGTTCTTGTGTCATTAGGATTGGAAAACACTTTCCTGTATCATATTTCCAACCCCAATCTTCCGTTGAAATATCTTGGTTTCCCAGGCACAACTGTGTTTGCAAATACACGCGCTTAAATGTTGTTCTGCTGAATGCATCGTAGGGCACAATTATGCTAAATTAATACTTTTTTTAGTAGACGCCTTAATAAAAGAGTCAAACCTAAAATTCAAAATGTTTTTATTTAAAAATTATATGTGTCGTATTATCTGTAACCTCATTTACCTTGCGGTATATGAATAATAAAAAACGTTCAATCAATTAAACATTCCTGTAAGAGTTTAAGCAGTTACTTTTCTTCGCAGCATACATTGCAAGCGTATATTTTATACCAGCATTTTTTTATATAAATTTTAGCAGTCTTATAAACCACTGCTATTTTCAAATATTTTGGCAAATTTATTCTTTCGTGAACATAGCCATTGCTTCATTTCTAGGACTTATGCATGTGGATCTTTAATAAGGTGCCTGTCCTATTCGTCTTCCTCATCCTTATATAAATTTATCTTCAATATATTAAACTATATTCAAAAACCATGATCTGCACCTTGACACCAAAACTCGCATGCTAAGATACTACATTTTTCCCATCTTGCTCTATGGGGTCGAGTCCTGGACACTTAACGAAACAATCACAAAAAAATCGAATCCTTTGAAATGTGGTTATTCCGAAAAATATTGTTGATATTATGGAAAGACCGTGTAATAAATATTAACGTTCTGTAGAGAATGAAAAAAAAATAAAGAGGTCATGGACAACATCAAGGTACGCAAACTCCAATACCTCGGACATATAATGAGGAATGAGAATAAGTGCGTTCTACTACAATCTATTATACAAGGCAAGATATATGGCATACGTGGAACAGGACGCAGAAGAATATTATCTTAGTTGCAAAACCTAAGGGCGTGGTATGGGAAATCATCCAACGAGTTATCTAGAATTGCAACCAATAAAGTGAAGATGACCGTGTTGAACGCAAACATACGAAATCGGATAAGCACCTGAACAAGAAGAAGAAGATTCTTTCCTCTGTTAAAACATGCTGAAGTTGTGTCACATCCAGTTAAAGCATGTACAGAAAGTACATGCTCACTACACTTGAAGGCTTTTAGAAGAAGATATTTTTTTCTTTTCTTTATTTTTGGCTGGTTTTAAGAAATATATGTATATCTTTATCAGGAGAAACTGAAGCTGTTAATATAAGTAATACGTCTATATTTTCTGATACTACGACTATGTTTCCATTTGATGCATTGACAGCTGTTGTAACTATTAACCGATCCGCATCACTTTCATCTTGAGAGCGGGGATATTATTTGCAGCTAAAGTTTATTTTAAAAAATTAATAAAACGACATGAAAGATATTTTCCAGAAATTTTTCTTGATGCAACTTTAAAGACCTGTCTCTTTCGCTTTTAGACGTCGGTCTCTTTCATCAGATTTTATTCTATGTTTCTGATAATCGACAAAAACAATTGCTTTTTTCCATAATTACGAACAATAAAATTAATATATATCTAAAATTGCACCATACTGTTGAACAAGTTGCGATTTGTTTTTATGTAATAACATTCCTCCGTCGGTCACAAACAGAAAAATCTTTTAATTCAGTAATATCTTTTGGAAATTGTACAAAGAGGTCGTAGAAAACACATTTTTACGCGTTGGAAATTATATGTAATCGTATGTTATATTTAAATGTATTTAATATATTTAAATTTGAGTTAGTTTAACAATTTAAAATTTTATTTGCATATAATGTTTATTAAATAATAATAATAATAATCGTACAGAATAAAAATTTACCTTTTAATGCTATATTTATAATTACTGTGTCCAAAACCCCTAGATATGAGGCAACGCGCGGAATTCAAAAAGGAAGCTATTTTGCCACTTTAAAGACGTTATTTTTCATTTTTGATAAATTTTAACATAAAATTTGAGATTAGCGACCCAAAAAACCCTATTTAGGTAAGAAATAAAGTCAGGAAAAAAATTAATTTTTTTGCCATCTTGCATCCGCCATTTTTTATTTTAGTTGAGTTTTAATGTCAAATTCGTAATCAGCGACCTCAAAAACCCTTAGACATCTAAAAAAATTTAAAAAAAAGTGTAAGAAAAAATTAGACCTTCGACGCCATTTTGTAGACGCCATTTTGTAGACGCCATTTTGGTTTTAGACCAAATTTGAAGCCAGATTCGTAATCTGTGAACCCAAAAACCTTATGTTATCAAATACCATTCAATGATTTAAATAAATAGAGAAGTTATACATTTTTTTAATTAAGAATATATTAAAAAACACTTCTTTGTTAATAACAATTGAAAAAATAAAAAGCACACCTTCTCACCTATGGGGAACTTTTCTATAAACTTTTTCCGAAATAATAAAAAAAAGATTTTCAAAATCGGTTTTGAGTCAACGAAGTTAGAACTTTTTTCCTTTAGTAAATGGACTATATACACTAGGATCACAATATATTAATGCATTACACACACTGGTGCAATGTTTTTTCCTACTCGCTAATACTATCCATTCACAAAACTCGTAAACTGGCAATGCTAAATTTTTTAAATTTTTGCTGAGTGTACCTGGAAATTATAGTTTTTTGGGAATGTACTTCGGATCTAGTGATTTCTAGTAATATTTAAAATTAAGTTATGTTGCATCTGTCGAAAGTTAAGCGAAGTTTAAAAATACATAAAACTTAAATAATTATAATACATACATTTTCTTAAATTAATTCAATCAATTGGAGCGTACGCACAAAAATTAAAGAAATTTGGAGATCATTTTTACAAGAAAGTGTGACATAAGTCAGGTTTTTAAACTTCAAATATTTCAGTGCTGCCAAAATCAGCAAGCAGAAGTTCCAAAACAGAATTTAAACAAGGTACCAACTTGAAACCGTTTGCGAATTGACGAGTTTTGTGAATAGATAGATAATCGGCTTTTTTGTTACATTTGGACGCTTAGAAAACTTTGCATTTTATTTATTTAAGAATCGTTGTTATGAAAATGCTACTGTTAACACGTTCTGTACCCCAATTCGATTTGAGGCACAGCCGTTACTGTTTGTTCGTCGCTCGGTTCTGCTGGGATGCATTTATAAATCACCAACTGTCAATTATAATTTTTTTTGTGACGAATTGGAGCAGTCTCTTACACTTTTGTCAAATTCTTCTGATTATGTTTGTTGTCTTGGCGACCTTAATATAAATATGCTTACTTCAAACCAACCTGACACAACGTATTTTCAATCTATGATAAACGCTTTAAATTTCAATCAACTACACGTATAACGCGTAATAGTAAAACTCTAATTGATGTTATTCTGGTTAGTAGTACTGAAATTGTGAATGATTGTGGAGTAAGTGCTCATGGGTTAGCTGACCACGAATGAATTTTTTGTAAATTAAATATCGAGCCCTTGTCTACTCCAGTTTATTCTAAAACAATTAGAAATTTTAGTCAATTTAATTTGGAGGAATTTCAGGCTGATCTGCATAGGGTGCCGTGGCAACAGATATTTTTCTTCAGAGACATTAATGAAAAAATAAATTATTTTAATGTTAACCTAACCAATACAATTAACTTGCATGCTCCAGTCAAAACTATTAATATAAATAAACCAATCGTTCCTTGGTTGACCAATAATATAAAAATTGCTATGAAACTTAGAGATAAAGCCTTAACTAAATATCGTCAAACTAAGTCTTCGGCTAAATGGGAATATTATAAGTCGCTGCGCAATCGAGTTAATCAAATGATTAAATCTGAGAAAAAGGTATACTTTCAATTTACCATACAAAATTGTAATTGAAACCAAATGTGGAATAAACTAAAAAATTTAAATATTGGCGCTAAAGGTAAAATCGAAATCCCAACACATTTATCTGAAGTCATTGAAATAAATAATTTTTATATAAATTCGGTTCCTGACATTAACAATACGAAATTGTAAGTTTCTATCAAAACAACAAATTAACTTCGAACTGTGTACAATTTAAGTTTAGAGAGATAAATACTTCGGATGTACTTAAAATTATTCATGAAATAAAAACTAATGCCGCAGGACACGAAGGGTTAAATATAGAAATAATAAAACTTTGTATGCCTGCAGTGTTTCCTTACCTTACTCACATAATTAACTGTTCACTTCTTACAAATTTCTTTCCAGATAGCTGGAAGAAAGCAGTAGTTATTCCGCTACCAAAAAAAATCTAATCCTGAAGGTTATAAAGACTTAAGGCCAATTAGTATCTTATCTACCTGTTTTGTCTAAAGTCCTTGAAAAGGCGATGAATTTGCAGCTTAGGAAATATTTATATGAGAATATCCTTTATGCAAATTTAGTTGGAAATTTTCCATGGTAACGGCGAAAATTGATAATCGGAAATTTACCGGAAAATTTCCACTTATGTCACTGTCATCACAAAAAACCGTAAACTATTAGTACTTAGATATTAGTTTCGTAATTTTTTTAATAAAAATGTTTTCTTTACTGTGTTTTTTCATTCGTGATATTCTCTATCAAAATATAACGCTTGCTTAAAAACATTCCCTATGGAAATATTTGGAAATATGTTATGCAGCTATTTTTACTTCCTTTTACAATAAAGGAAGTATTGGATTCACCCCAAAAATTCGAAATTGAGTTTTCAACAGATCTTCACGTTTTAGAGTCTCCTGAACCCAAAAAACATATTTTTTTTCATTGGTCTGTGTGTCTGTCTGTCTGTCTGTGTGTCTGTCTGTCTGTCTGTGAACAGAATATCTCAAAAACGAAAAGAAGTATGGCGTTGAAACTTCATTTATAAGTTTTGTGTACTATGTAGATGCGACAGCAAGCTTTTAAGAAAATCGCATAACCGGAAGTAGATGTTTACTCATGTGATTTTTCAGTTTTTTTCGATTTTTTCAAAAACGGCTCTAACGATTTTTTTCAAACTTCACATTTTTATTAAATTTTTAATGTGTATTGAAGTGAGATAGGTGATTTTCCAGTTAAATACTTCTAAAATGGTTTTCTTTTGTTTTTTTTCTATTTTCTTTATTAACTCCTATTTTAAATAGAACACCCGGTATATTATTACATTTTTGAATTCAGCTTAAAATTCTAGAGAAGATTTGTCTTTTTGCCTAGCGCTCTATTTTGTACCGTTTTTGTAGAATTTGTAATTTTTGAAAATTTTAGACAAATGCTTAAAAATTTAAAATCACATTTGGCTAATTATAAGATCACTGTAAAAGGAAGTTGTGTGCGTGTATCACACCAGATTTTTTTTAAGAAAAGCATTCGTGCATGTCTCCAAGAAAAAATCCCTCCTCCTTCGGAAAAAACTTATTGAAAAAATAGCTGCAGAACATATTTCCAAATATTTCCGGAAATTTTTCAAGCACTTGTTATATTTCTATTGAGAATAAGGTAATACCTGACATTCAGTCTGGTTTCCTACCTAACAGAAGTTGTTCGACAGCCTTACTATATGTCATAGATGAAATACTAACCGCTACTGATTCGAATAAAGTATCTGCGCTTACGCTACTTGACTATAGTAAGGCCTTCGATACAATTAATCACAAAATTCTGCTATCTATTCTGAATTACATTGGCTTGTCTGAATCAGCAATTGCCTTATTTAAAAGTTATGTAACAAGTCGTATGCAGTGTGTAAAAATATCAATGTCTACATCTAATTATCTATCAGTTGTCAACGGAGTCCCTCAAGGCTCTATTTTGGGCCCTTTACTATTTATTATTTACACATCAACTTTTTACCAATGTGTTGAAAGTTGTAAGTTGAAAATGTTTGCCGACGACTCTCAGTTGTTGCACTCTTTCTTCCCAGATAATTATAGAGAGGCTGTACGTGATACCAACTTTGACCTCAATGCTATCAGTAAGGTGTCGCGGCAGCACTCTCTGCTTGTTAATCCCCAAAAGTCAGTTGTTGTATTGTTTGGGAATAAGGATGCTGTAGCTGTACTGACTGATAAGATACAAGTAGCGATAGATGATCTTCCCATTCCTATTAAAAGCGAAGCTAAAGATCTTGTTCTCATCATAGATAACACATTTCAGTATGAAAAACATATTACTAATTGTATTAGAAAAAGTATTCAGGCACTGAAATTAATTTATCCCCATAGACACGCTTTGTCAATTGAAACCAAGTCGCTACTTTGTAATTCACTTGTTTTATCCAAATTTTTTTACGGTAGCGAGATCTATGGCCCTTCTATAACTCGTAAAATACAGAGAATTCAAAATTCTTGTTTACGTTTAATCTTTGGCATTAGAAAATACGAACGAATATCATATAAACTAAAAGACTTGCAATGGTTAAATATGCAAAATAGAGGTCACTTACAGTATGCTACTCTTTGTCACAAAATTGTTCAAACAAAGCAGCCGGCTTACTTACGTAGTAAAATAAACTTTAGAACAGATGTGCATACTCTAAATCTAAGATTTAAAGGGGGCATATCTCCTCCTTTACATAGAACAGTGCTATTCGAACGGTCTTTTCAGTTTCAGATTTATAAGATCTACAATGATATACCTAAAAAATTTAGAAAACCCCATCACATCAATTTTGAAACGAATATGTATAGCCATATATATAGAATACAAATTAGCTAAGCGTCATGACAGCTAATAACATTAATTATTATTAAGAAATATTTTGGAACTATCAGTAAACGTGCAACGCCATCATTTATCTATTTATGTATGTTATTTTATTTTTTTTATTTAATTAATTAGTTGTAAGCAATGTGTCTACGGTATATATATATATATCTACTGAATTCAAGGCGCCACTGGAAGAGCAAGGGTGGGAAACCACAAATTAAATATTGTATTATATATGATCTATTTGTTGTTGACAAATAAATATATTATTATTATTATTATTATTATTATATTGCTTTGTAAAATTTACAGTCAATAATTATGACAAAACAAGCTTATTGATAGCAAATAGGTTACGTGTTACTTATTTTCTATTATTTTTGAAGTCCTACATTATGTACTATTTCATATATTTTTAAATTTATTTAGGTAGTTAAAATCGTCAACACACTTACAGATCATTTTAGCCGTGCCAAGAGTCATCGTGCTGGTTGCCTTTAGAAAACTGCCCTCGGGACAGTTTTCAACAGTAAAGTATTAAGTGCATAGTGACTTGCCGATAATGCTGGTCCGATTGCACGACCAGCTGGATTGCAATGAAAATATGTCCCGACAGCGAAGCTGGAGGGCGTATTTTCTAAGCAATCCAGTGGGAGTGCAATCTGGTCAGCATTATCGAAGCAAGGAACTATACAAGCAATAGATTTCGGGTGACTATTGCTTGAATCGATTAAAAAAACTAACGAATCACAGGGCCGAAGTCACACTTTTAGCTCGAGTGGGTAGTAAGGTGGGGTGGGGGGGGGGGTCCACGTTATTTTTTACAATACACTCATCTGAAGGGATGAGGAATACAGGTTTACGATCAAAAATTGATAAAAATATACTTTGAAATGTCACAAATTTCAATTTATTTGCTTTCGTTTCTAAATCGAGCACAGCAACTGAATCCGGGTAGGAATGCAAAATAGCAACGTGGTTTAGCCGATTCTGTGCCATAGTCGATCTTAAATAATTTTTTGTTCGACGCAAAACTAAAAAATTTTTTTCATTAGAACAAGAAAATCCCGGTACTGTTATTATTAATCTCAGAAAACGCACGAATTCGGGAACGATTTTCATATAATGTTTATTTCCTGAGAAAGGACCCACCCCCAATTTCAATTTTTAGGTTTTATCCGAAAGTTTCGAGTGGGTAATTACCCACACGGATATTTTCGAGTGGGTAGTACTGCCCATACTACCCACGTCAACCGCCGGCCCTGACGAATCATAATTTGAATGAATAAGGTAGAGTATTACCGATAAGTCGTTATATAATATAATTATCGACGTAATCATCATTTTAATGAGTAAGGTGGAGTATTACCGATAAGTTGTTATATAACAATAATTATCGACGCAAGTCGTTTTTGATTGGCTGAAAGTTCGATCATTGGTCAAATGACATAGTTTGACAGATGTATGCAATAGTCATTGCAATCAGCAGTCGATCCTAGACGTGTACAAAATTATCGGTAAGTTTGTCTCGCCCTTGTTATATTACTAATGTGTAGACACATATTTTCGGTGTCCCGGGCTAATTTATTTCTTCCTGGATTCAGATCGGTTCTCAAGCATAAATTTACAAGAACTGGCAATTTACCAGAAATTCTAGAACGCCCTTGCGGTCTGGGGGTTGTAAATCAGAAACATGATACTGAGGGAGCAGCTCGAATGGCGAGTCCTTTCATGTAGCAGATGGTCACACACGCTCGACCGTGAACACAAACTCAGCCAATTCCACAATCAGTAATGCAAGCTTTGTGAATTTGCCAGTAAGTTATAGAGTCAGTTGTTTTTACTTTTCCTCTTTCATCCATCATATCTATGATTTCGTCCGTCATCCATTCTTTCTTTTTTTTTTTTTTTTCAGAAACCAAAAAGTGGTCACATACTTCAGTAATTTCATTCTTAAAATCTTCCCACAGCTCTTCTACGTCTGCACCTACTGCCCGCTTCCAACGCCCCCGATTTTAAAAACAACCCTCGGTCTTTAAATTAGGTTTGGACTCCTTTCGATTCTGTACTAAATTTAGCACGTATCAAATTTCAGTGGTTGGTTTAGTCGAAAGCCCATAATTATACAAATCCAAATAAAGTAATAGAATATTTTCAAATAACTCAAAGAACACAAAAGTGAATATTACAGCAAATGATAATTATAAACGTTTCTGCCATCCTTTTGGAAGCACTCTTTTCTTTACATTTATAGCAAATTAGTGTTATAGTAACTCCACCAACAGTAGACTACCTTCCAGTACTATTCAAAGTTGTATACTAGCATGTATCTTTTCTAGGTATTCTCAGTATTTACATAACAGAAGTCTTGATGTATGGTGAACGTGAAGCAAAAATAATCTATCATTTATTTGCTGGGGCGATTTATATACTTCCACTGTTCGGAGAAATTGTTGCCGATAGTTGGTTGGGAAAATACAAAACTATATTTTATTTATCATTAGTGTCTGCAGCTGGTAATGCTGTATTGGCTGTATCTGCTATAACACCACTGCAACTTCCAGAAACAACACTGTTAATGGTCGCATTGGCTATAATAGCAGTTGGAACAGGCGGTATAAAACCGTGCATAGTAGCCTTTGCTGAAGACCAGTTTGTGCTACCAAAAGAGAAAGAGAAAATGGAAGATTATTTACATGTTTTCCGTTTCATCATAAATATGGGCGGTTTTATATCTTTACTTATTACGCCGCTGTTGCGTAGTCGTGTCAGCTGTATGGGCGAAGATACTTGCTACTCACTAGCATTTCTTGTACCGGCAGTACTAATGCTTCTTGCTAATGGTACTACTCAGTAACATTAGTTCGTATGTGCGCTTTAAAATAAAAATATTTTAGCTATCTTCAAAGCAGGTAAATCTTTATACAGAATGGTACATCTAGAAAAAAGCATGCTGTTGGAAGTTGTAGCCTGCGCTTACGTATGTTTCACATCTTATTTAATATAATACCGGGTGGCCATAAATATCTGATATCACATTACCTTTGGAATCAACACCGCTTTATTAAAGTGATGAATCCAACTAAACTAAATGTCATTAATGTCATCAGAACTAAAATTACTATCTGTCAAAAATTATTACAGGTTGCAATAAGTAATGAAGTTAGAATAGGAGATTTTTATAATCGAGTCGTAGGCTAAACTGCAGAATCCGGGGCACATTCCCCTCCTCTTATTGCATTTTATTACATTACATAGGTACCAATACTTATGGTAATTGAAATATAATGCTAACCAACATTTAAAAGTAGCTAATTCCATGGCTACCGGGATCTCAGATATTTATGGCCACCCGGTATAATTATAAAATACCAATTCTTTTCTTCTAAAATAGACAGCTGTGCAGAATAAGTCGAGAAAACTTCGAAAAGATCACTGGCTAGATTATGCAGTCGAAAAACATGGAGAAGAAATGGTCAATGGCACTAAAACGATTCTGGGCATTCTTTTAGTATTCTCGCCTGTGCCGATTTTCTGGACGCTGTTTGAGCAGCAAGCTACAGCATGGATTTTTCAAGCTCGCTGCCTAAATAATCGCATCGGGAAATATCTTACAATTTTCCCAGATCAAATGCAAGTTGTTAACCCCATGCTGGTTCTCGTATTTATTCCGTTATTTAAAAATATAATATACCCAGGCTTCAGTCAGATTAGATTGCTAAGAATCCCGTTACAGCGCATGGCAATCGGAGGTATTTTGGTAGCAATTGCTTTTGTACTTACAGCCTCGCTGCAGCATGACATTGAGAATCTTGAGAACCATGGCCTGGAACAGCTACCGGCCCATAAAGCTATTATACGAGTTATTAATGTTTTTAATTGCAACGTTATGGTGGCCAGTGAGTACTTTCTCGACCCTGGTAGGTGGAGACGTATAGCAGCTATGTCAATGTACACTTCTGAAGTTAGAGTATTTACTAGGGAGACAGTAGAATGTCAACCCATAGAGTGCAACTTTGTTAGGAGTTGGCAAAAGATAGAAAACGACTTGCCCGAAAGGGGAAGACATTTAACTTGCTTCAGTTTTAGAAAAAATCAACCTTTTTGGTGTATTCTCGAAGATTTAACAGAATCACTAAAATACAAATGTCGTGTGAGGTATGTTACACCACACCCACTGTAAAATTAATACGAGTATATTGATATATCCAACTTTTTTGCAGAGTAATATTTAACGCAAATGAGAACATAACCACCATCAATAAACCAATCATAGTTAAATTTTTTGATGCCGATGGTCATTTATATAGACAATTGTTCTCTAGCGATAACGCAACCCATTATATGGCACCTGGAGAGTATCATGTAGAAACATACTTCGGTATGCCAAGGTATACTGTGTCGTTCTTCATGGGCGCCGTATATATTTTAGGAATATTTGCAGAAACAAACTCATACTTAGTAAGTATACTTATTTAAAATACTTATAAACAATGAAATTCGAATGAAATACTTGTTACCTATATCTATCAACAAAGTTAAATCTTACAATAAAAAATTACTTGATATGAAGGTTGATTTCAAAATGGCACATTTCCTCTACAGTACGTCATAGGGAACCGTTAATGCAGCCTCGAAAAAATGTTTAAAACATGTTATCTACTTTTGTTTTATAGTTATGAGCAAAGAACTAAAACGTAAATTTGGCCACTTGAATACAGTAGCTGGTAAAGTTCTTTGTAACAAGTAACTTGTTCACTGTTTCTAAGGAAAACAATTAGCAAAATCACGGAGTGCTGAATTGTTTGACAAACGTGAGTTTATACGGTCTGGGCATTTGTGAAGTTTCGCGATTCTCCGCAGAGCGCTATACCTCTACCCACGAGAAGAAATTACAAATTTTGCAATGTGATTCCGTTACCATGTTGACTACCATGCATATATTAGATAAACTCTGCGACGATTCTTAAAATTCTACAGTAATAGTATAATTCTCCCGTACGCTCTCTACCTTTGGCGTTATCTTGTGTTTTTGATCAGTTTCCTACTAGTTTTTACTTTTATTTTATTATTTACATTATTTAAGTTTACTGCTTAATTTGTTGAATAATTTATTCGTGTTTAGTTTACGATTTCGTTTGATGTTAAAATAGAAAGCAGTTCTACACTCGTATAACAGGCGTTGTATTACAACTTGCAAATATACCAATTGGGAAATATATTATCATGAAGTTCCCTCATACTAAATTTTACAAAATAAATTGTTTGAGAACGGAATTTAAATTTTGGTACTGATTCTTCAAAGAACGTACCTGCTTAACCATTTCTATTTTCTATTTTTATTTAAATACAGATAAACAACGAAAACTATAAGAAAGAACTCTTAGTTGTAGCTTGCATTTTGAAGAAAGTTGTTTCTAAATCTCTCTTGTTCTCTTCTTTTGCCAGTTCAGCATTATGTGCTATTCATGGCATTGTTCATTAATGTTTGTATCACGAATATCACTGTCTGGTTTGGACACCACAATCACTAATATTTAAGTTTTACTATTTCAGGAATTTATCGCGCAATGTATCTGGCACAATGATGGTTAAATGTCTAGTAAGGATGCAACGGTATTTAGGGTTATTATTATTATTATTCACTGTCATCATTTATGCGATCTACCGGTAACTTTCATTTTAATCTATTTTGTAGCTGTTTTCTGCCTATACTATAATGTACTGCACCGCTGCATTGGTCAATATTATTATAAAAATTCTCTCTTGTACCGTGGGCATACCTGTTTCTCTGTGTATTTGGGAATTTCTAACAAACGACTGTGCATTGGTTATGATGCGCAACACCTTGTTTTGCAATACTTGCAGTTTGTTCATGTTAGTCTTTGCTGCAACCATAGTTGAAGATCGGCCTAATAATCGAACTGTATATAAGATTTCCACACTCTATCCTGAGGGGTGACTTCTTGTTCAAAACTGGGTAAAGCATGCTTAGTCTAGCATATGACTCCGACAGCTTCTTATTAATGTGATAACTCCAGTTTAATTTTCGATCTAAGTAAATTCCTAGATAGCGAACGGCGTTATCTTTAGGATTCCAGGGTATAGAGGTGTTGTTGATGATTATGTTTGGTGGATCTTGAGGTCTCCGAAAGGTAAACATTTTGCATTTACATTTGTTTGCATTTATTTTTAGACACCAGTTATGGAACCACAGATTTAATTGATGTACACTTGTTTGTAGTTTTCGTGCTGCTCGAGTAATGTCAGGGTCTTGAGTAATTATAGCTGTGTTGTCAACATACATAACTAAATCTGCATTGACAATTTCTGGTGCGTCAGACATAAAAAGATTGAAAAGGATGGGGCCTAATAAGTGAGTGAGAAATGATTTTATGATCAACAGTAAGTAAGAGAGCGTGTTTGTGGTCATTAATTTATATATTAGACCAGCTGTCCAAAGACGGTGAAACGCCTGGGCCACATCTACAAATGCTACTAGAGTGTGCATTTTGTTTTCATATCCTTCCTCAATTTTCTCAGTAATCAGGCGCGTAGGAGCCGCGGGGGCCACGGGGGCCAATGGCCCCCTCAAATAATTTTCAGAGGGGCCTGGCCCCCTCAAAAATATCTGTTTCTAGTTTCATCATAATTTATAATTTTACGTATTTCTTGCAACCACTAACATGAACATATATGAACTTAAATTGTAATTAATTAAAACCCGCGTCTGTAAATCGCCTTATTTTTTATTCCCGCCGAGTGAACGATATTAAATTTCACTATTCCAGAAAGTAATCGGTGTGGTCGGATATAATTGAAATGAGACTACTATAATAACAACACTTTTCTTATCGGGTATTTGCCGTGCAACTGCAAGGTTGTTTCCAAAAGATGCCTACTATTAAGATTTTAACCGCCTTTTTGAACAACCGATTGGCGCGGGTTTGATAATAGTTATTTACTATACAAGTGGGATAACAGCATCATTAATATACGTGTGTGTAAGTTACAAACGAGTGCGTAGCACGAGTTATGTAAGCACACAATTATATTAATGATGTATTATCACACATGTATTGTACAAAATTTTATCTACGACTGCCTAAAATTGAAAAAAGTGCATTAAGAGAAATGTCAGATGTCATTTTCAAAAATATTTTAGTAGGCAAATGTCATTATGTCATTCATTTGACACTATTTCAGTTACGCAATGAAGTCATTACACAACTCAGTTGCTTAATGAAACCATTACATAACTGAGTGGTGTAATGAGCTTCATTACCTAACTGAAATAGTGTCAAATGAGTGACGTAATGCGTTACTTATCCCGCTGGAGTAGATAAAATACATTTATTGATTTATTATGTGGAACATTAGTATTTGCTTTACCAACTAGAATTTCTGATTTTGGTACAGATTTCTAAATGATAGTTTCTTAATTAAATTTATTTTTGTATTTGTGTTTTATTATTTTTAATCTTTATTTATACCCTTTTTATTTTTCGGAAACTCATTTCTATATTTATTTAAGTTTGCTTATTCATGTGTATTCTTTGCTTATGTGAAAATCTGATAATAAACATTGTTCATTGTTTAATTAATTTTTTATGGTGCAGTGTTTTTTTTTAAATAAAATAGCACTTATTAAGTAACCAGTGACTACAATATACTATTATAGTATAAAACTAAAAATTGATAATCAGGAAAGCAGAAATATTATAGCTCGTATTAATGGATCAAGTTAGAAGTGTAAGTCTTTATTGAAAATAGAATGGCCCCCGCAGTCTAGAAAACGCTCCTACGCGCCTGTCAGTAATGAACAATATTTAATGAATTGTCGAGTGGGAACTTTTAAAACCGAATTGAAATTGTGGAAGTATGTTGCTTACCTCTAAACACTCTTTCAATCGAGATTGGAAACGGTTGACAACAAGCTAATTGGACGATAATTTGCTGGATCATTGAGCTGCTTGCCAGGTTTAGAAAACAGTAGAATTACTGCATGCTTCCAGGTGGTTGGAAAATATCCATTGGCGTAACTAGGATTTTTTGCTGGGGGGTCTAGGCCCCCAACCAACCATTGACCATACCTATACCTTCGAAGACATGAATTTGCTGCTAGAATCGAATATTAGATGAGCAAGTGCCAATTAAGTGGTACATATATAAAATAAAAATACAGTTTTTGAAAGAAAAATAATACCTTTATTTATTAAAACAACACTAACATTTGTGTATCTAGGTCAGCTTTAATTTTCTGTTTTTTTCACAAAACTTATTTAAAACATCTTGCGCCGAGACTTTCGATTTTACGAGACTGTTTAAAATGGCCAAATTGTAAAACCTATCTTGTGTCATTGTAGCACGGAGCCAGGTTTTAATTCGGCGCATTGCCGAGAAGCTTCGTTCGCAGTCAGCCGAGCTAATTGGAATGGTCATGGCTACTTGAAGCAATTTATAAAAATTCGGACAATAATCTTTATTTATTTCTGATTTTAAATTTTGGATATTTATTTCTTTATTTTTGTTCTGAAAAATGCTTTTTATTATTATAGTTTCGGCCTGTAAAAGAGCCAAATCAATATTTAATATATCCTTGTAATTATTTATAAAATCTTCAGCATTTTTAAAATCAAGTTTCAGAAACGATTCTACTGACTCTGCTAGAGGTAAACTATCAAACCTGTCATTGAAATTACTTATAACGTTATCCATTACTTGGTAATATATATTGATTTTCCAATACTCTGATGAATTTGTATCTGACGGCAAATCGACAAAATGATTTTTACCCAGTGTCGTTTCAATTACGAAATTGTTCATACTTTCGGGCTGTTGTCTCCTTCTTTTCGAAACGCGCGTGGGTTCCAAGGAAATATCACTATTTTCAGCGAAAGTACTTATTTCACTCCAAATGTTATCAAAATTGTTTCTGCTTTTTTCAAATGCCGTTATAGTACTTTTTACAAGGTCTGCAGCCCGACCTAGAGTAGCGCTGCGGTTTTGAAAGTATTTGCTTAATACATTCAACACTGCTAACACGGTCTTCAAAATAAAGAGGCAAATGATAAAGTCTGGCTTCGAGATGCAACTGAGTAATCCAATCGCCTCGACGGAGTCCTTGTTCTGGGCGAGGGTGATCTCTTCTTCCAAAGCAGTTTTAATTGACTCGTAATTTGCTAACACTGCTTTACAGTTTTCATAGCGGCAAGCCCAGCGCGTAGTGTTCAGGCTTCCCATTTCGCCATCCGATTTAATGCCAAGAGCATCTTGAATGGCCTTAAGATGAGCGTGATGCCCAGAGTGTGCGAAATGGATGTATAACTCTTCGATTGTATTAAAAACGCAGCTGCTGAAGACACTTTTGCCCAGGAATCGACAACTACTAAGTTCAGCCTGAAATATAAAACATTTGGAATTAAGGATGTATATTGCTTGAGCGTGGCTTTCTTTAATAACTGCTTGAAGACCGCGATTTTTCCCTGACATAACACTTGCTCCATCGTATGACTGTGCAATTATCGGGATATCAGTCAAACCATATTTTTCTAAGGTTTCTAAAATAACTTTCGCCAAAGCATCCGCATTTCGCGAGGTAGAGCAATTCATAAAACCAAGGAATATTTCTTCAACCTCAAAATCTCTGACATATCGGATAGCAATCGACAATTGTTCTTCTTTGTGGGATCTTGCTTCATCTGCCATCAAAGCAAAGAAACCGCACTTTTTCACCTATGTCACTATTTCTTGTACTGTGAGCTGCGCTATAATTTCGATCATTTCGTTCTGGACTTTAGGGCTGCAATAGCTTGTATGTTTTTCTAGATGCTTCTGAAAAGGTTCGTCATATTTTGCGAAAAGCTCACCTATTTCTAAAAAGTTTCCTCTATTTTTTGAAGTCGTATCTTCCCGATAACCTCTTAAAGGTAAACCTTGGCGTACCAGACACAAAATTATATCTAGAAGCTTCATTAAATATTCTCTATTCTGAACTACTTCTTCTGTATGTTGAATTACAAGTTTTTCGTGTACACTTCCTGATACTAAAGATTCTTTGTAAGCTACGTACATCTGAGTACATTGAGTATGGAGTGATGATCGGTGATGTTTTGCAAAGCATCTCTAATCTTTTTCTAATTATCAAAACCACTGCTGAGAAATTTTTTGTTTTGGTCACGTAAATTTGTTTTTAAAAAATTTCTACATATGCAACAATGAATTTTATCTCTTTTTTACACTATATTCAACCCAGGGATGCATACTGTAATATTTTGAGGAAAAAGATCTTTGTCGGTCACCAAACTTTTTTTTGGAAATTGTATCTCAGGTCTCGAGGACCACCTATAAGAGTGCCGAGATCTGAATTCCTTTGTTCCTCAGACATTTCAGTATCATAGTCTTGATTTGAGCACCCTGCGACAGCAGAAGACGTAGCCAGTTGTTCAGAAACGGATATCGGACCAGTAGTTTTTATTTAGACTGAGGAAATTGCCTGTGAATGTGTTACTGTAGGGGATAGAATAAATTCTTGTGTATTTGTCTTATTTTTGTCGAAGCTCTCTTCAGGTAGTGGAGGACGATCTTCAGTTTTGGGTTCATCAGGTCGAGTATTTATATATTTAAAAAAGGATCTTATATCTTTGAATTTCTTCATTTTTGTTTATTCCAAAATTCAATAACAAGATTAACGAATTCCGCTGAAATAAAACATAAAAACTCCGATTACAGACACGACTTTATCTAATCGTTATGCTTAGATCGATTTATACGTATAAATACCTGCTGGTACGGCGCCGATTGAGGTTTTTCGACATCATGGCAATTTTGAAAGGGACGTATATGTATACGCATAGTCTTGTCTAGGTTCTTCAGAGAACCACAAACATATTTTTCTTACGTGCGAACTAGGATAATCTTAAGAACTTCATCATTCTGAAAATTTTAAATCTGTTTAACTAAAAATGGTTTACTGGCTCCCGAATATGTTAATGCAGAAGATGTGAATCTCAACGCGTAAATAATGATAAAAATTAAAATATCCAATAAAGTGGAGGCATCACTTCGGCAGCCCATATTGAAAAATTGGTTGCTCCTTGCTCAAGTGGCTTAAACAACACTGAATCCTGAATCCTTGGACTTTCAATGTGGCCTGCCAGAGTGGTGCCTCCAGTTTTTTGTAAATTTTATCGTTAATTACTCGTTGAGATGCACCTCTTCTTGACATTTTCGGGACCTAGTAAACACTTTTGAGTTCTTCCTAGTTCGACCGTAAGAAAAAGATATTCGTGGTCCCCTAAAAAATCAACACCGATATTAATTATACACCTATTGTTCAAAAGTGCCATGCGGTCGAAAAATCTCCCTTGGCCGCAGTATCATACTTTTCGGCACCCTGAGCTAGCCGCGTAGGTGTAAGTACTTATTAGTTATTACCTTCACGTTTTGTTAGTAGCATGGACTTACCAAACATAATAAACACTTGATCGTATCACTTTTTACTCAATTTCACCACAAAGTAGGGAGAGTAATATTGCACATCCAAAACAACACGTTTGTGCGGATTCTCATGAAAATTCACACGGCAGCAGGTCACAATCAGGTACACCGGACACATGGAATGTCAATGTCTCGATTAGGGCACCGATAGTCTCGATTCGATTTGCACAATGTACGATAGCGCCCAATGAAACTTCAAACGCTAGCGGCCGCGTTATCTGCTGTGTGCCAGACAAAATTAAATCTGTGCTTTGTTTGCACGTTTCTTTGCTACGTATTTAAATGGATTATTGTACAATTTCAGGGAATACATACAATAATGTAATTTGTAAAGTGTACACCGTACACCCATTTGACACATTTAAATTTTAGAGTTAAATTTGTTACTTAATAAAAAATCTTATTTTTTATTTATTATCTTATATTTTTCTGGAGGGGGGCAGACGGCACTCTGGGGAAGGCCTGCCCCCCCGGCCCCCCCCTCTAGTTACGCCAATGAAAATATCCAATGCGTAAGCAGGCGTTAAATATGGCTGTTAGAAACGCTATGGATTTGTTTGACAAATTTTTAAGAAGAATATTGGGTATCAGATCTATTCCAGGTGCTTTCCTTGTTTTAAGTGCTTTAACATATTGCCTGACTTCTAAAGGAGATGGTGGGTCTGTGAGTTCTATATCGTTTGTTCATATGCTGCTTACTTCCTGTTCTACGTAGTTAATATGATTTACATTGTTGTCATCGAATGCAGTAGTAAATACGTTTTTTAACTGCTCAGCAAACAATTCACATTTGTCTGCATCTTCTGTGTAACTACCATCGTTAGTTCGAAGCGGTGGAATAATGGTGGGTGGTTTTAGGATCTTTTTGGTAAATCTCCACATATTGAGGTCCCCTGGATTAAGCGATTAGTAGAGAGAAGTGGATGGTTCTAAAACTTCCCCCCACCACTTGGCCTTGAGTTCAAGGCCAAAGCCACATGCAAGGCGAGGCCACGTTCAAGGCGAGGTCACGTTCAATCCCAAGGTCACGTTCGAAGCGAGGCCATCAACAGTAACCTTGAAGACTGGGTATAACATGAGGTGTAGTTTTGTGTTCAGTAGTATATCGTGTGCTGTACTAGCAAAAAACAATGGATCAAGTACAAAAGGTTGGTGAAACTGTGAAGGGTCGAGTATCAAAGGAAAAAGTGAAACTGTTATATCCAGTATTGTTAAACGCAACAAGTTATCCGTTGAATAAACCAAGAAATAAATCTGTGAGTTTGGGTTTGACCTGTTTTGGATCGTTTGTGCCGGGAGTGCTAATTAGTGGGATTAACAACAATTTTATACTGCTAGACAAAGGAGAGTGGCAAGTCTTTCTTAAAAATGAAGATGTGATAAACAGGCATTTTAACTATGAAGATGGAGAGTCAAAACCGGTGGATAAAAGTCCAGGCAAACGAATATATTTCCAAAAAATCGGAAATAAGAAAGTGATTGTGCTGCAGAAACTTAAGCGATCCCAAGTGTGGGGGTTGCTACCGCTGCTAAATTCTAAAGCTGAACTATTGAAAAGTCAGAATTTTGAAAATTTTTACAGTAGTGTAACAGACGCGGTTTGGAATTTACCCGGCGACTTTAAAAGAAGCATTGAGGATGCGTTACCGCCCATAAAATCGGAAAATGTGTACTGCATGTATGAAATGCTAAAGTATGCTTTGGACGTCATTAGATATGATATTGTTTTCAAACAATACGCCCAACAACAACAGCAAACGTTGGAACAATAAGTGTTTATCATGTAGTTAAAACGATATAATAAAAAAAAATTAAAAGATTTAAAGCATTTATTATATATATATTACAAACTAACTTAGTAACTAACCTAACCTAACAATTTAAAATCTACTCCTCAACGTCTCTTTCGTAGCCTGAATTGTTTTCACTACCACTGTCACCGTTTTCTACTCCTTCACCATCACTGTCACCGTTTTCCCCACCCGAAGACCAACCCTGCGTGGAGACGTCGAAAATGCTATCTCCAACAGAAGATATGGTGTCAGATACGTGATCCATACCGTTAATCCTCGGATTATTTGGACTCCATATGAGACTGATGTCATCAGGTATGGACAACCCATCCGATCGGAGACTCGACGGTGTAGACGACCTATCCAACAGCATATCTTCATCAGGCTGGTCAATGCCGGCCGAGTCCGCATTCAACAGCCTCGACCTGATGTTGTTCAGTTCTGGGATGTTGAGGTCTCCGATGTATTCACCATCCGTCGTGCATAGGTGCCCTTCCACGTAGTGGAAGAAGGCACAACGCCCGGACGGATAGATTCGGGTGCGAAGCAAGACGAGTAGAGGATGTAGTAGCTCAGGACTCTACGAGAAATCCCGAAGCCATACCCTCACATCGCCATTGGTGAGGTTTTCCACCTCCCACTCGGGGGCGAAACAGACGTTGTTCGATCGAAAAAACCACACCAACTGCATTTCAACTGTGAAAAGAGAAGTAGCTTATCAAAAATATAACTAAAATTGGCAAGCTTTTACTAAAAACAGTTATTAACAATTGAAACAGGGTCGGTCATTCTGCCGGGCTCATATTTACAACTGGTAACATACCTGTAATGTAACGATGATGCGGTTCAATGGTGTGGTTGGACAGTGGTGGAATGGTGTGGGCGGCCCCACTATAGCTGTAGAAAGACATGTAATTTCTCAAAGAAGCAATTCTCTCTTACTCACGTAAACAGCCCCAAAGCATCTCCATTAATTCCAGGTCTCTGTAGACTTTTAATATGACGTCCCAGAAACCACCTTGTCTCTAACAAAATGGCTTCCGGGACGTATTCGCAGTTGCTTAAGGTTACTACGTCCATCCTAAAAATAAAATATTGTGAACCAGATTTAGGAACAACATTTTCTTACAGTCTTATATTTTTCCTTGACGTATTCGATTAGTGCTTTCTCTAAAAAATTATAAAAATTTATTACATCAACTATTAAAATTTACAAAAAAAAATTACCGAAAGGCGACTGGAGTGGGAAGCGCACTTTACACCTTCAAGAAACTCATCTGTAAATTTCTTGCATGTATACTGTTTAAAATACAAAAAAAACAAGCATCTTACCCATTCTGCCGGTGTTCTGGAGTTTTGGTGAAGTGTGACTTTCTATGGAATATGCTACTGCTTATAAAGAATGAAATTTGCATTTAAGTGGGGATATTCCGATTGAGGGTTTTGCAAATTTGTCATTTTTGCTAATTACGGAGCTATCTAATCATAGTTTTAAATTAACTGATTTTTTGTAACAGCATTAGCTTTCTCATAAAAAAAACCGTTTTTTGATACCCGACACGGCATATTTTGTGCACATTGTAATATGTATTCAAATGTACCAGATTTATTTTAAATAGCATTGTAATATTGCAATAATTGCATATGGTGAAATTTGCTTTTTGCAGGGTAGTGTACGATTGTCAACCGTCCTGTTTTTTCCTAGGACAGAAAGTCTTTAGTTTAAATTAAAAAAAAACGCGCATAATACACCGCCCTTCATTTGAAATGGATCATTTAAAGAAACTAGTTTGTACGACATTTTTCATAACAAATTGTAGCTAATAATTGAGTTAACTGTTGTTTTAAAAATATTAAGTAGTCACATGTAATTTTAATTCATATCATTTTTAATAAGTAGCCGATAAGTTAACAATGCATAACTTGTAGTAAAGTTTAATTGACGTGGTGGCATTGTTTAAAACGGTAATAATCAATAATTAATTAATTCATGCACTTTTATCAAACAATACACAAAACACACCAAAATCTTCAAGTTTCTTCACTGCAAGTTTTGCATTGGTAACTTATCGGCTACTTATTAAAAGTGATGTTTTTAAAAATTACATCTGACTACTTAATATTTTAAAACAATAGTTAATTCGCTTCCTAGTAATAATACAAACTACAATTTGTTATGAAAAGTCGTTCGAAACTAGTTTCTTTAAGTGATCCATTTCAAATGAACGGCGGTGTACTTAGTTCTTTTGCTAGCCTTCATCAATGTAAGAAGCCTGTGAACTGCAGATCATAATTATAGATTATTGGAAAAAAACATCGGTAATAATAAAAATTGGACGAATTATTGCAAATGCCGCAGGATGAATCTGCATTTCTGCTTCGTAAACAAGTGACGTCAATGGAAATTTTGCACTATGTTAAAAACATCTTTGACCCGGGCAAATGCTGCTTCGACTTCTAGACGACACGGGCAAATGCAGCGGGGTGCAATATTGCATCCGCTTACCGGTTCGTAAACAAGTGACGTCAATGGAAAATTTTAAGTGTAATTGCAACAATGAGAAGTTTTTCAAAGTAATCAGATATTTGCGAAAATTATAGAGGGGTTTAATTTATTATTATGGAACAACTTTTCTGTAATAAAATTTTGCCGTATTATGAACTAACGAGGCAGCGGAATTAAATGGAATTCGTTTTATGTACAATTGCGACAATGAGAAGTTTTTCAAAGTAATCATATATTTCCGAAATACCATAGAGGGTATAGTTTCTCATTCTGAACAACTTTTCTTTATAAAATTTTGCTGTATCTTTTAGGATTTTGCAGCGCAATTTAAAATGGAATATCGTTTTATATCTCATTGGCAAACAATGAGAAGTTTTTCAAAGTGATCAGATATTTTCGAAATTTAATACAGTGGTTTAATTTTTATATTCTGAACAACTTTTCTTAATAAAATTTTGCTATATCTTTAAGGAAATTAGCATCGTAATATAAAATAATATTGAAAGTAAAAGTTGGCCTTCGCATTTCGTATAAATACAACTATCCAAGCCGGAGCAAACCATTCCCTTACCTGCTTTTGCAATGTCAACTGCGTGTCAATCTTGTAGAGGTGTTCTACTACCCAAAAAGATGTCTAAATACTCGAGGCTTAGCTTGAAGAAAACATCGAAAAAGGTAAAGTTAAACTTTGCGCCTGCACGGAACCGAGCGTTTCAACCCCCAGTTCCGTACAAGTGTCGCCGAAAGCCGCCGTAAGGTTTTAAGTGACGTAGTACCTGCGCCTAATTACGAATTATTTTCCAAAGTAGTAGTCAAGGTTCCCACAAAATTTTAAAATCAGCTTTAAAGAAAGGTCAGAAAAAAAATTTGCAACATTCAATTTTGGAAAATATGTAGAGATATGAATGAGGAGGACTGAGGTACCTGTGGCAAAAATCCAAATGTTATCTGAGTCTCCTCATCTATCGCAAACGGAAATGTTTATGGAAACGTTCGATTTTGACGACATTTCCCTTGGAAAAGATGCTTCCGGCGACGGTGCGGCGCAAGAGTTACTGCCCTTGTAGATGGGTCTGGAGATAGACTCCGGCTCAAGTCGACCGACCAGTCGAATTTCGAAGCAGCTAACAATCCAACCTTCGGAAAATGTGATCGCAGCACCGTCTGTAATTGTGCAGTCTCCGGTTTCGGGCAATGCAGCCGTCATGTCGTCAGCCACTTGGAGTAACGTAGTCGACACTGTGGTGTCGATTACGTCTACCCAGCAGGAAGAAGACATTGATGACATGTCACCATCCAGTGTGCCGAACGTGAATACGTGTCTAATCGCAATGCTATAGATGCTAAAGCGGCCCATCTTTGCAGTGGAGAGCATTACCTAAGGTATATTAGATATTATTTTTTATCCATATATGTTATTTAACATTGAAGGTGTTCAGAACGTGCTTTTCCCAGTTTAATAGCTTATATTGTTATTAGCTCCCTAGAAATTCGAGCCGCCAGCCTAGAAGCGGCGATGGCATGATGAGTACCTAAAAAGCATAGCTGCATTACCTAAGATCCGCCACGGCCACAGCGCAACTAACATGGACATCTTTAAGAATGCTACGTTAGCAAGGCTAGAGCTAATCCAAGATCTGTTAGCTGTGGAGGGTGCGATTCGTGCAAGACGTCAGGAGCTCGATAAAAAGGCTAAGTAAAGAGTAGATAATCGTTTAACATATCATACACTCCTAACACAAATAACCTCCCCTCTGTTACGGTATAAAAAGGACTTTACGACACCCACCCAAGGTGAGCATCGCACCACGGAATCAGTCCTGAAAACATGACACACTTGCCCTGAAATCGGTTCGAAATAGGCTAATAGGCCACGGCTGGAACGCTCAGGGAGTCGGGCGTGAGTCACACGATACGTTCTGGGCAAGCGCGTTGTGGCATAATATATACAGGGTATGTCGAAATTATGAGGGCGCCACCAAGCCTGTCTTAACCCGGCTAACCGGGCCTGGACGGTTAGACGGGAGCGAAGCATGCAAAAATACTCCGCCAATAAGATTATTCAAGAGTTGCAAGGTCAAACAACAATTTCGGGATTGCCTTAAGCAAGGATTGTGATTAGGTGTCCATCCGACCACGACTACGCAGCTGTCTCACTCACCTGTACGCTCACAGCTTCCTCGTTCCGTCGTACAATAACTCGTACAATAAAGGGGCGTCTATCTGTAACAGAACATGCACAAGCCGAAACAAACAACAGTTCCCTTAACTAGCCAATCATATATTTCACTTCGAGTTACAATGGGGTAGCAGAATGCGTCGCCCTGTATCTAACCTTACTCTATAATTAAGGGCACCAGCTGGCACGCGCGCTCTAAGCTTAACGACAGATGTTGAACATTAGTGAACAGCAATAATAGGTACAAAGATACACATTGCCTTATGCAAGGGCAGCGACGATTTACATTAGCCTTCACGGCCTGAACTGTCTGCAGTCTGAATGAATACACTAGCGTAGTAATGAGTAGTAATGAGTAACACTCGCGTTCACAGCGGTAATCAGGTTAAAGGCACATACCTTAATGCGTGGGCGGCGAGGGAGCCTGGTACAGCTGAGTTGCGACGAGCTGCAATCGTAGGCGGTAGGTACCTTCGGTGTTACAACGGCGAAAGGGGGTGAATGCATAACCGCCTCAATGGCGACGGGAGACGCGTCGGGACGCGTGCAACGGGACGACGAAAATAATGGGGGCCTCACTCGTTCTGCTGAACCAAATCCTCGTAGGTCGAGATGAAGGGGGCACGACCCCTCACTAATAGTAGCAGGAACTGGGCTCCAAAACACCCACGTTACGCCGAAGACCACTCGACAAATTTCGAATCACCACCACCACACACACAAGTGCTCTCTGCAACGGGCTCCGGAAGACTCGTTGAGGGAAGCGTCGGCAAAAGGTCACCTTCGCCGCGTCCCCCACGTGACTAAACCACAGCGAATCGCAAGGCGATGAAATGAAACCAACCAATGCGGGCCACGCTGATATCACGCCGCCACAGCGTGCTAAATGAAACAAACCAATGCGGGCCACGCTGGTATCACGCCGCCACAGCGTGCTATTCATAATTCAGAAAAACGCCATCAGAGGAGAGCTCCAACCGACGACAAATACTGCTTTTTAGGCTAACTATGTGCGAAATCGTGATTCTGGAATTAGGCGATGGAGCCAAATAAAGAGCTAAAAGGGCTTAGCATACGGGCGCGCTGCTCTAAGCTTAGGCGGCTATTCAAAATACCAAAATGACCTAACTAACGGCGTGAAATGCAATTAAGCATCTGAAATAGCAAAATGACTTAACACTCCCCTTACTTGAAAGAGAGTTCCCCGAAGTCTCTTATAAAACAACGAGGCATTTTGGCTGCGGCGCCACGAGCACTCAAACGGCCGGAAACGCTGATACGATAGCTGTACCCCCAAAGGAATTACGCACACCGGCCACCAGATAGGGTACGACAGGAGGGAAGAGAGAAGAGGGAGAAGAAAGACTGGATACGCCAGTGGAAATACGAAAATTGGGTAGGACCTGGCGGTTCGCTGATGGCTAGTACACACTCCCCGGACCACGGAAGACGGGCGACAAGAAAACTGGCTGTCCCAAAAGGAGTGGCGCTCCGCCAGGGGTCCACAAAACGATTCGCGTCTGGCTCCCTCGGGGAACCAAACGGGCAAAGACTAGGCAGGCTGAGGACAGTCTCGCCGATCCGGCTCGACTGCCCCTCCCAAAATAGGAGTGCCACCACAACGGTTCGCAAAACCACGTCGATAATCGACCACCAAAACGACAAGACAAACAAAATATAACCGACCAGACCCGAAACGGGTGTGGCACGCACTGCGGCGGCGGCCACGAAACGCCGACTGGACCTTAACACCGGGTCCATGACGGTCGCCTAACAGTGCGGTTTTGGAAGGTGGAAAGAAAAAGAGAACAACGGGGTTGGGTAGTTGTCGCCGGGACGCGGTAGATAGTAATGACAAGGGGAAAAGAAAGGTAAAGATAGAGCATAGGGAAGTAGGGTTTGGGGTTCCAAATTGGAACCGTGAAAATATCTAATAATAAAAAAAAACGCGCGGTTAGCGCTCGTCAAAATCGGGTCAATAGAACGTCTTACTCCCATGCACACTTCCGACCAACCGTTCCAAAAGAACATGGGGGGCATGGAAAGGATAAGTCCCTCGTAACTTGTCCCGCAAGCCGCCTGAAGAGGGCACGCTGCGCGTCACGGGATCGGCGCATTGTGGGGTTCCCCCAACAAGGAAGCTCGGGGAAAGGTAGGTACTACTGAAGATACGGCTCTAGGCCGGCGGTATGGCCGTCAAGGCCTACAAAGAAAAAGGGAGGGGGGTTAGGGAAAACGGGCGTTAGAAGGCTAAACGTCCGTGGGATTGGGTTTTAGGTCTTTCGCGTGCCAAGTGCCTTTCGGGGCACCGGTCTCGTCGGACAGCTCGTAAGTGGCAAGCGAAACTTGCCGACTGATATAAAACGGCCCTATAAATTTTGGAGCCAACTTGGCGTTAAAATATTTCGCCGCATCGGAAAGTACGTAATTTCGTCGCCAGACGGTATCGCCAACGGCGAATTGAGCCGGGCGCCTTCGCAAATCGTAAGTCGCCTTGGAGGCTTTGTACGCCACGTCTAGTCGCTTGACTATGTCTTCATATACCGACCTTAACGCGGGAGTCCGTCGTAACAAGTCTTCGCGACTCTCTACTCGTATTTGTTC
The DNA here is from genome assembly GCA_940337035.1 of Agriotes lineatus. Lineage (NCBI taxonomy): Eukaryota > Metazoa > Arthropoda > Insecta > Coleoptera > Elateridae > Agriotes > Agriotes lineatus. Next base: position 96,234,402 of record OW679199.1, read on the forward strand.
CGAAACATCCACCTCCTCGGGGTTATTGGCGCGCGTCCTCTCTAACTGTATCTCTCTGCCGAAATTGGCGAAATATGGGGTCATTCCGGTGACTTCGTGTACTGCGGTACGCACTGCGCAAGCGACTTTCGACAAATATTTATCCCACTCCCGGTGGTTGTCTTTCACGTACGACGCTAGCATAGTTTTTAATACTCGATTAACGCGTTCGACGGGGTTGGCCTGCGCATGATAATGCGCGTTAAAGATGATTCGTGATTTATACGTATCGGTAAGCTGTCGGAATTCTCTACTGCGAAACTGTACGCCGTTGTCAACCAAGACGTACTGAGGTGCTCCAAAGAGCAAGAAAACATCGTTCTCAATTTTCTGAGTCACCGCGGTCGCGGTGGCGGTACGCAACGGGAAGAAAAGGGTAAATTTGGTAAAGTAGTCAGCCACGGACAGAATATATACGTAGCCTTTCTTTGAACGGGGCAACGGCCCTACAATGTCGATAGATATCATTTGCCACGGCTTATCCACCACGGGGTGACGACACATCAAGCCGGCCGGGCGTTTTTGTTCGGGTTTCTGCGCTAGGCACGTCGCGCAACGGTTAACGTAACGGGTCACATCCGCCTTAAGTTTAGGCCAGTAATACTGTTGAGCGATGCGACCGTAGGTCTTATAAATGCCTAAATGGCCTGCGGTAGGTTCGTCATGGTTTTTGCGGAGAATTTCGGCGCGTTGAGGCTTCGGAACCACCTCTTTCCAACTCGTGCCTTCGTCCAATTCGGGATATTTTACGTTAACATGTTTAAACAATTTCCCTCGCGATAGTTTCCACGCCGAATACTTGAATGGTCTTTCTACGACGCGTGTACACATGCGCCTATACCAACGGTCAGTTCGACTGTCGTTCGGCGCCTGAGCACCGGCTTCGGGTTCTCCAGAACCGACAACTGAGATTACATCTATTTCGGGTATAGCACGGGACAGCGCATCCGGAACGACGTGGTCTTTTCCCTTCCGGTGTTTGATCGTGAAGTCGTATTGTTGGATACGAACAGCCCAACGGGCGAGTCTCCCGGTGGGTTCCTTCAGATTATTTAGCCAGATAAGTGAATGATGATCAGTAACGACTGTGAAGTGAGTGCCTTCTAAATATGGGCGTAACTTCTCTATGGCCCACAGGACGGCCAAACATTCGCGTTCCGTAACCGAAAAGTTACGCTCGGGTTTCGTAAGAGTCCGACTAATGTAACAGATGACTTGTTCTTGGCCATCAACGGTCTGAGTCAGCACGGCGCCGATACCAACATTGGAAGCGTCCGTCTGTACGATAAACGGGAGAGAAAAATCGGGACACGACAAAATGGGTGCCGAAACTAGGCAATTTTTGATGGTTGTAAATGCGACTTCGCATGACTCGGTCTACTCAAACTTCTGAAACTTTTTCAATAACGACGTCAGCGGAGCAATAATGGCTGAGAAACTTGGTATGAAACGCCGATACCACGATGCCATGCCGACAACTCGCCGTATCTCCGAAACGTTTCTAGGTCGCGGCAAGTTAAGAATCGCCGAAACTTTATCGGGGTCGACTAAAAGTCCTTGGGCGTTAACGACATAGCCCAGGTATCGTAATTCTGGTTGGCAAAAATGGCATTTATCACGACCCAGTGTTAAACCAGCGTCGTTTAGTCGCTGCAATACTTCGTCTAGAATCTCGACGTGCTTTTCGAAAGTCGGGGTACAAATAATCAAGTCATCTAAATAGACAAAGACGTAAGGTTCCAATTCGGGACCCAACACATGGTCGACGAAACGTTGCCAAGTCGCTGGCGCGTTATGAAGCCCAAAGGGCATGCGAGTAAATTGAAACAAACCGCGCCCGGGTACTGTGAAGGCCGTTAGTTCCTTAGATTTCTCTTCCATTTCAATTTGCCAGTACGCGGATTTGATATCAAGCGACGTCATGAACCGGGCATCGCGTAAGCGATCCAAAATCGAAGACACGTAAGGTATCGGGTAGGCGTCCTTCTCGGTGACGCTATTTAATTTGCGAAAGTCAACGCAGAAACGATAGGTCCCATCTTTCTTTTTAACTAGTAAAATCGGGCTCGACCAGGCTGAACGAGAACGTTCCACCACGCCTGATTTCAGCATACTGTCCAACTCAGCATCGATATGCGCCTGCATTGCGGGAGAAACCGGGTAGTACCTTTGTTTAATCGGTGCCGCCTTAGTAGTGATTTTATGTTGAACGTACTTGGCGCAGCCGAGTTCGGGTTTAGCGGTAGTAAAATGTCGGTTTACGAGAGTGTCTAATTGGGCTCGTTGATCCGAGTTCAGGTCGAACATAGACTGCAAATTGCCGGTAGGAGTATCAATGGCCGCTACGCCGGGTTTTGAGAATTCCCACTCCCCTCGAAACACGTCTGGGACTATTCCCACTGACTTCCAAAAGTCTATCCCCAGGATCAGGGTGTGCGGAACCTCCGGAACTATCAAAACATCGATAGCTACCACTCTGTTATTTAAACGAATAGGTAAGTGCAGGGTACCTAGACTGGTCACGGTCTGTCCATTAGCCACTGAGCAAACGGGTCTCAGCTTCTTATTTATGCGCAGGCCTACAGTACGCAACACGTCCCAACCCTTAGCTCCTAAGATCGTTCGATTCGCTCCTGAGTCCAACAAAGCTAACAACTCGAAACCCATGATTTCAACAGTCACATGCGGTCGACGGTCATCAGATGACCTTTCTAATACGTAATCGAGAATGACTTTATTTTTTTTAAATTTGGTCTCGCGCTCCTCGATAAGTCCCTTCATAAATTTAGTCGAATTGCTAAACACGCGCGAGGACACTGCTCGACCGTTCAGCGCCTCGCGGGGTCGTTTCCCTGTCCCTTATCTCTTGCTCGACAACGAGGACAAGTGTTTACGGTCACTTCAGGTTTGCCGCAACGGTAACAGAATTTCTTGCCGCGGGGTCGCGGACACCTACTGGCTCTATGGCCTGGTTCGTTACAGTTCCAACACCGTATGCTTGACTTGGGTGCCGGTTCTCGATTCCTCCTCTCGGGAGTATTAACGTCACGCGTTTCGACAATATCAACTGGGCACATTTCCGCGATAGGCGCGACCTCGACGTATGCCAAGTCTGTTTCTAAGTCAGACTTCTTTCTAGAAGGTGGCACGTAAGTTTCAATGGCATAGCGCCGTTCCTCAATCTTCCGTCCGTATAGCGCTAGCTCGTCGATCGACCGGACTTCCGTCAATCCCAACTGGGTTTGGTATAAAGGTGAAATATTATGCAACAAAATACGCAACTGTTTCTCTTCGGGAACCGCTTCGGTCAGGCGCAAAAACATTGTGCGCATGATAGCGATATAAATGCCCATACTTTCCGTAGGGCCTTGCGTGCGACGTCTAATTTCGTCCAACAACCGTTCATCATAATTCGCAGGCTGAAACTCTAAACGCAATAAATTGACTAACTGTTGCCACGTGTTAGGGGTCGCTCTATTCGCGCGATACCATAGCAATGCGTTGCCCGAAAACAAATCGATGGCCTGCATAAACAACTCTTCTTCGGTAAGGTTTCTGGCCACTCTGAGTTCGCTAACACGCTCGATGAAAGCGTTGACCGACAGACCTTTCGGGTCACCTGAGAATTGTATGTTCCATTTCGAAACGGGGGTTGCCTTAAATGAGATCGTACGCGACATCGGCTCAACAAAACTCGGAGTCGACATAGTTGCCGCCGTCGTAGTCGTAGTCGTCGTCGCGACGGTAATGGTAGGTGCGACACCGGACGTCGATGGCAGCGCTACGGCGCTTTCTTCCTCAGCCGTAGTCGCAGACGACCCTAGCTTTACTTGGTTAAGTTCGTAGGTTGAACGTATGAGTGATAATTCCGCGAACGCTTTTTGTTTGAGCGCTCGCTCTTCCCCCGTTATAGCTGAACTATTCGTCAGACGGTTCATTCCGTGATAAAATTTCGTTTCGATCGTAGCCGCTACTTCTTTAGTCGGGTTAGCTAAATATAGCTGAATCTTTCCTTCTAATTCGCCAATCAATGTTGTCACGGCCGTGAGATCCTCCTCGAACGTATACGGGTACGGCGGTCGCGTATCCATATCTGCGCGTCCCTCCTCTCTCAATACGTCGCGTAACCGGGAGCGCAACAAGGTAACCGTGCCGGAAGCATCACGGCCTCTGATTCTCAACTCGTATTCAGCCTCCGCGCGAAGCAGGCGTTCAATATGTAGCTTTAGCACCATAGGCCAGTCGACAAGTACATTTTAGCGGGAATAATTCCGGACAAGCTGGAATAAATTTTAATCTGTTCTGTTGGGACTCAGAAAATATATATTAATTTTGCACCCCTTGACAGGCCCGGATTTAACCGTTATGCTTAAAAAAAGGTCAAATTTTTTATATTTTTCCTAATATTAGTGAATATCTCGATTAGTATCAACTTTTGAGCAAAATACGTAGTTATCAAAATTAAAGAAGAGTAAATTCTCTACAAAAAATGTTCTATACATTTTTGTCATATATTCGCTTGTTTCGAATTCATAGGCGTCGAAATATATTTTTTTTCGAGCATTTGCTTGATACTTTCTTTTACGATAAAAGAAGTATTGGATTCACCCCAAAAATTCGAAATTGAGTTTTCAACAGATCTTCACGTTTTAAAGTGCCCTGAACCCAAAAAACATGTTTTTGTTCAGTGCTTTGTCTGTGTGTCGGTCTGTCTGTGTGTCTGTTTGTGAACAGAATCTCTCAAAACGAAAAGAGATATGACGTTGATACTTCATATATAAGTTTTGTGTACTATCTAGATGCGACAGCAAGATTTTGAAGAAAATCGCATAACCGGAAGTAGGTGTTTACTCTTGTGATTTTTCAGTTTTTTTGGATTTTTTCAAAAACGGCTCTAACGATTTTTTTCAAACTTTACAATTTTATAAAATTTTTAATGTGCATTGATGTGAGCTAGTCAATTTTTCAGTCAAATACCTCTAAAATGGGTTTCTTTTGATTTCTTTTCCAATTTTTTTTTATTAACTCCTATTTTAAATAGAACACCCAGTATATTATTACATTCTTGAATTCAGCTTAAAATTTTAGAGAAAATTTGTCTCTTGAACTAACGCTCTATTTTGTATGGTTTCTGTACAAATTGCAATTTTTGAAAATTTTTGACAAATGCTTGAATGTATGTACCTATGTATGTATGTATGTATAATCGATAACCTCGTTTTACCTTGCGGTGTAGAGGCTGGTGCTTTATGTGCTTGCATCTGGCGGTACAATGCTCGACTTGCCCCGGATTCGGGATACAAAGTTAAAGATTAAAAATCAAATTTTGGCTAATTATAAAATCACTATGAAAGGAAGTTGTGTGCGTGTATCACACCAGATTTTTTTTTATTATAATTGACGTTCCACTATTCCAACTTTGCTAACTTCAAGTTTCTTTTGAAGTTGACTGCTCATCAATTGTTTTGCCTTTTTGATGTTGGTGGTTGTTCAATATCACTTTGACTTTCAACAATATCTGTCTCGTGTTCCGAATTTGCTTCATAATCTTCGGAATGTTCTATTGATTGTTCTAGATCGATATGCAAGTCCTCGTCGTCGTCTTCGTCGTCTACTTCGATCACGTCCACCGTATTCAAACAAAATTTGCCCTGACAGAAACCACATATTACTGAGCAATGAAAACCTGCTTTGCGACAAGATACATTGCAACCTTTGGCGCATTTACAAGAAATTAGTTTCAGTAATTCTTGGGGAGCTGCGTCTTGTACAGTGGGAATGGGCATTAATCCATTCTTTGAATTTCTCCATCCCCACTCGAAAGGTGATTTTTCGTTTCCATACCATAGCTGAATTTGGTTGTAAGTACGGAACGAGTGCAAGCGAGCTGCGTCTTTGGTTGGTGGTAATGATGCTAGATTTGGTTAACTTCTGTTAATAGATTGTACGAAACACTGGTATCTATACCTGTTCAATGATACACAGTGTGTTGATCCATACAGAAGAAGAAGAAATTGTTCTCCCACTTTATCTATTTCCTCTGGGGATGCGTTTGGGTCTTTGAAAATTTGAACAGCCTTCTGTAAGTTTTTCTCTTTCTGTATAAGTTTAACGAACCTCATTTTCCCCTGCCTGTATAGTGCGGAAACAGTATCCCAGCCACTAAATGCATGCAGAAATAAAATGTTGTCCCTAATTGAATCATCCGGAATTACTCCCGCTAACAGCCATTTCAAAAGACTTATCGACTGGCCTATTAGCCAAAATTGATTTTTAATCTTTAACTTTGTATCCCGAATCCGGGGCAAGTTGAGCATTGTAACGCCAGATGCAAGCACATAAAGCAGCAGCTTCTACACCGCAAGTATTATACATACATACATACATACAAGCATTTGTCAAAAATTTTCAAAAATTGCAATTTGTACAGAAACCGTACACAATAGAGCGTTAGTTCAAGAGACAAATTTTTTCTAAAATCTTAAGCTGAATTCAAGAATGTAATAATATACTGGGTGTTCTATTTAAAATAGGAGTTAATAAAAAAAAATGGAAAAGAAAACAAAAGAAACCCATTTTAAAGGTATTCGACTGAAAAATTGCCTAGCTCACATCAATGCACATTAAAAATTTAATAAAATTGTAAAGTTTGAAAAAAATCGTTAGAGCCGTTTTGAAAAAATTTAAAAAAACTGAAAAATTACGAGAGTAAACACCTACTTCCGGTTATGCAATTTTCTTCAAAATCTTGCTGTCGCATCTACATAGTACAAAAAACTTATATACCAAGTTTCAACGTCATGCCTCTTTTCGTTTTGAGATATTCTGTTCACAAACAGACACACAGACAGACAGACACACAGACAGAGCAATGAACAAAAACATGTATTTTGGGTTCAGGGGACTTTGAAACGTGAAGATCTGTTGAAAACTCAATTTCGAATTTTTGGGGTGAATCCAATACTTCTTTTATCGTAAAAGAAAGTAACAAGCAAATCCTCGAAAAAAAATATATTTCGACGCCTATGAATTCGAAACAAGCGAACGTATGACAAAAATGTATAGAACATTTTTTGTAGAGAATTTACTCTTCTTTAATTTTGACAACTACGCATTTTGCTCAAAAGTTGATACTAATCGAGATATTCACTAATATTAGGAAAAATATAAAAATTTAGATCTTTTTTTAAGCATAGCGGTTAAATCCGGGCCTGTCAAGGGGTGCAAAAATAATATATATTTTCTGAGTCCCAACAGAACAAATTAAAATTTATTCCAGCTTGTCCGGAATTACTCCCGCTAACAGCCATTTTAAAAGACTTATCGACTGGCCTACCATGTTTACAACCGGGAAAGGACCGACTTGTCTAATACGTCGTATAAAAAGAAAAACATTAGCACGTGTTTGGTAAGTCAATTACGTCAGATATCCGAACCAAATCGTAGACGGTCAAGACGGGAGAAATCGGGAAAAAGTGGTTTGTTACCTTTCACTCGCCCAATGGCTTAACGGGACTATCTGTCCATATCCTTTGCGAAGAGACCGAACATAAGCAAAAAAGAGCAAATTCCAAAACTAGGCGGTCAACGAATAGCTTAACGCGCCTACTACCAACCAACAATGGTCACAGACAGTACTGCGCCCGAAATCGAGCGACAGAAAAAGAAAAAAAAGAAAAAATCCGAAATGGGGTCGCGCGTTGTCGCGCAACAAGGTCTCAGACGTTAAAGCGTCAGAATTAAGACACACGGATGGGCTTAACGAGACTACTCCAGTCCAATAACAGCAAAATTAAGACACACAGCGCAAAAAAAAGGAAACCCCAAAATGAGGTCGAGCGTTGTCGTGCACCAATAGGCTCCAGACGTTGGAATAGCCAAAATCAAGGCACAACGGGTGGCTTAATAAGAAAAACAGACATACAAGGCCTCAGACGTTGGGATAGCCAAAATTAAGACGTACGACGGGTGGGCTTAACGAGACTACTACCGTCCAACAACAACAACAAACAACAAGCCCCACGCGATTGGGCCGCCAAAATTAGCCTGTTACGGTATAAAAAGGACTTTACGACACCCACCCAAGGTGAGCATCGCACCACGGAATCAGTCCTGAAAACATGACACACTTGCCCTGAAATCGGTTCGAAATAGGCTAATAGGCCACGGCTGGAACGCTCAGGGAGTCGGGCGTGAGTCACACGATACGTTCTGGGCAAGCGCGTTGTGGCATAATATATACAGGGTATGTCGAAATTATGAGGGCGCCACCAAGCCTGTCTTAACCCGGCTAACCGGGCCTGGACGGTTAGACGGGAGCGAAGCATGCAAAAATACTCCGCCAATAAGATTATTCAAGAGTTGCAAGGTCAAACAACAATTTCGGGATTGCCTTAAGCAAGGATTGTGATTAGGTGTCCATCCGACCACGACTACGCAGCTGTCTCACTCACCTGTACGCTCACAGCTTCCTCGTTCCGTCGTACAATAACTCGTACAATAAAGGGGCGTCTATCTGTAACAGAACATGCACAAGCCGAAACAAACAACAGTTCCCTTAACTAGCCAATCATATATTTCACTTCGAGTTACAATGGGGTAGCAGAATGCGTCGCCCTGTATCTAACCTTACTCTATAATTAAGGGCACCAGCTGGCACGCGCGCTCTAAGCTTAACGACAGATGTTGAACATTAGTGAACAGCAATAATAGGTACAAAGATACACATTGCCTTATGCAAGGGCAGCGACGATTTACATTAGCCTTCACGGCCTGAACTGTCTGCAGTCTGAATGAATACACTAGCGTAGTAATGAGTAGTAATGAGTAACACTCGCGTTCACAGCGGTAATCAGGTTAAAGGCACATACCTTAATGCGTGGGCGGCGAGGGAGCCTGGTACAGCTGAGTTGCGACGAGCTGCAATCGTAGGCGGTAGGTACCTTCGGTGTTACAACGGCGAAAGGGGGTGAATGCATAACCGCCTCAATGGCGACGGGAGACGCGTCGGGACGCGTGCAACGGGACGACGAAAATAATGGGGGCCTCACTCGTTCTGCTGAACCAAATCCTCGTAGGTCGAGATGAAGGGGGCACGACCCCTCACTAATAGTAGCAGGAACTGGGCTCCAAAACACCCACGTTACGCCGAAGACCACTCGACAAATTTCGAATCACCACCACCACACACACAAGTGCTCTCTGCAACGGGCTCCGGAAGACTCGTTGAGGGAAGCGTCGGCAAAAGGTCACCTTCGCCGCGTCCCCCACGTGACTAAACCACAGCGAATCGCAAGGCGATGAAATGAAACCAACCAATGCGGGCCACGCTGATATCACGCCGCCACAGCGTGCTAAATGAAACAAACCAATGCGGGCCACGCTGGTATCACGCCGCCACAGCGTGCTATTCATAATTCAGAAAAACGCCATCAGAGGAGAGCTCCAACCGACGACAAATACTGCTTTTTAGGCTAACTATGTGCGAAATCGTGATTCTGGAATTAGGCGATGGAGCCAAATAAAGAGCTAAAAGGGCTTAGCATACGGGCGCGCTGCTCTAAGCTTAGGCGGCTATTCAAAATACCAAAATGACCTAACTAACGGCGTGAAATGCAATTAAGCATCTGAAATAGCAAAATGACTTAACACCTCCTATCCTCTCCAGGGTGTCCAAAGCGAATCCTCCCCGTGGTGACACCTGGGTATTTCGTTCGAGGTTTAATTTGTTAATCAGTGTTTGTATATAAAGGTGTTCATTGTGTTTGTGAATAGTAACCCTCGAGCTGGGTAGCTAATTGCGCAATTAGTATATTAACCGATTGCGCGAGACTAATTTGCCATTATGTTCAGGTGCACTGCTTGTGGAGGGTCCTTCACCAGAGCTGACAATTTGTTTCGCCATCGAAGAGATAGCTGTCACCACGAGGTTGGCCACCCATCGACGAGTGGTAAGTGGAAACGTGTTGATTGCTGCTGATTATATTGATTGTGTGCTGTCTAAAGGTGACGCTATGGAGGCTTCGGTAGCAGCTGGTGAGGGACTATCGGCGAGTAAACGTCCAAGACCTAATGACTCCAGCCGTGGTGAGTGTGTCTCTATTGTAGTGTTTCATGTTTTCTAACGTTTGGTTTAACAGAACAGCTCCCCAGAACGCAATACTGCGACGTGTGTGATGAAAATGTTTGTCGGACTTGTTTCGTTGGACACCTGAGGAGCAATCGTCACGCCAGGCGGTGTGATGTCGTCCACCTGGGGAAAGCAGTGGTGGCCCTTCCAAGCGCCTTCAAGTCCCGTGTTGCCAGCTACAGGGTGTCCACGGAAAATTATCATATAAGTGTTGTAGAATATATGACCGAATTGAAAGACAAAATTATAGGTCTAATAGAAGGACAACTGACCAAATTAAACAGTATAAAATTCAATTTCGAACTCTTCGGGTATTTTATTTTGGAGACTCAAGATGTACAAGACGTCAAAAGTTTTAATACGACCAACGAGGTGGTTACTCGCGGTACAGACTTGAACGAATTATATGATAATTTAACGAGGATATTCGACCAGAAGGTGTTCGAATTTGAGGAACGCGTGTATTACAATTGTAATTCTTGTTAATGTTACTAGCCGCAAAATGTTTACAGGGTGGATCTTGAAGCAGCTGCTGTACCTAGAATTAAATATAAATAAATTCAATCCGTTTCGGGCGTCTTCGTATATCCCGCTCCCGGAGCAGATTCAGACCAAGAAAGCGATCGTGAACGTCCAAACCGTCAAGGACGAGCGTTGTTTCGGGTGGGCGGTAACCTCGGCCCTCTGCGAACCAGATGGACCGTCTAATCGAACGAGTTCGTATCCAGATTGCAGCAAGTTTTTAAATTTTGAGGACATTAAATTCCCTGTTAGATTGCGCGATATTTCTAAATTTGAAAAAAATAATCCTCAACTTTCTATAAATGTATACGCGTTGGAAAAAGCTTTTCAAAACGATATTACCATATATGAAGTTGTGGGACCTCTGTACTATTCGCCACGTATAAAAAACAGACATATAAATTTACTGCTTCTAACAGACGGCGAAGGTAATAGCCACTACTGTTGGATCGCTGATTTGTCTAGGTTAGTTTCGCGGCAAATAACGGCTAGGGCCAATGCGAAACATTTTTGTAATGGTTGTCTAAATTACTTTCGCACCGATGCCCATCTGGAGAACCATAAGATTTTTGACTGTAATCATGTATGCACAAAGTTGCCTACGACAGAGCCGATCACGGATAAGTGTGGGGAGGTGAGGCCCCAGAAGTAGAGGGAAGTGGATGGTTCTGGAACCTCCCCCCACCACTTGGCCTTGAGTTCAAGGCCAAGGCCACGT